>LNGL01000039.1:0-51485 GCA_001510565.1 Knoxdaviesia proteae
CTAAGATAGCTATCGCGCTATCTAGAGTCTCCGTAGCCGAAGTCGTCTATACCGGTCTTAGCTAGACGAAGCGAGTAAAGTAGTCGATTATAACTAGTATATAGGCCGGTTTTCCCTTACCCGTTAGAAGTAGTCCTATATAGTCTATTCCTAAGACTAATAGGGGGCCCTATATAGCTACTAGTTAACTTAGAGCGGGGGGTCTATTTAGGCTATAAGCGGTATATAGGACGTATCCTACGTACTACGCTACGATATCGCGCGAGAGGGTTAGCTACTAGTATCTCGTCTAGATACCTTAGTAGGTAACGTCCGGCCCTAGGTATCCCGAATCCTCGTAGAAGTACCTTAGTATAGCGGGAACTAATAGCTTTTCTACGTATTCCTTCTAGGTATCCGCTATCTTACGCTATAGGGTACCTTCTATAAGTCTAAACTACTATGCTACTACTCTCACCTAGACGTCGCTCTCCGTAGAACTAGTAGTATTACTAATAATATAATTATAGACGTCTCTATACTATTTAGACCGGGAGAAGAGGTTCGTTATGGCGTGTATCGCCGGGGTACTAAGGACCGTATTAATACCCCCCGGACCGTCTTTCTAGATCTATTCGACGTCTTCTATTCTCCCTAGCTCCTCTAGGGGGCCTATATTATAGTAGTCGTAATCCGGGAAAATTATTCTACTTAATACGTCCGCTATTATATTCCGGTTTCCGGCTAGCTACTTAATTTCTATATTTAGTATTCTTAAGTCGGTTACCTACCGGGCGAAAACCCCTTCCTAGTAACCGCTAGATAGAAACGTCGCTAACGGCTTATAATCCGTATATATCGTAGACGATTAGCTATTACGAAATATAAAGTCGTACTTCTTTACTAAGGTAACTATTATATAGAGTTCCCTCTTATACGTGCTATAGTTTATCTAGGGCTTTAAGAAAATAAAGCTATTAAAAAAGATAGGTACCTCTACTCCGTTACGGAGCTATATAATTACATAGCTACCGGCGTACGCCGACGTATTAGTATAGATTCGTACGGGTAGCCGGCTATTATATCTACCTTAGCTTATAACTCTCGCTACTACTTCCTTTAGGACGGTAAATACGGCTACCTCTAGCGCGCCCTATTTCTATTTAACCTTTCTAATTAGTCTATATAAAGGTCTTATTAATTCCGCGTAGTTCTTTATCTACCTTTTATATACCGTAACTATACCTAAGAAACCTCGGATATAGGATTATATCTAGGGGGTTAGCTAGTCGCGTATTTTCTATAGCTTATTAAACGACGGCTTATATCCCCTACCCGCGATATAGTTAAACCCTAAGGCTTTTATAGCGGCTACGTTAAGGCTTAACTTTATAAAGTTAAGTCTAAAGTCGGCCTATAGTAGTCGAGGTAGGAGGTAGTGCCGGATAGTATACTAAATCTCGCCGATTAACCCTCCGGCGATAAATATATTATCTATATATCCCTCTACTATTAGTATACCGTCTACGTAGGGCGCTTAGAGATTTAGCTCGTCCGCTAGCGAACCTAGGAGAGTCGTTACCGCCTCTTATATACCTACTAGGCTTAAGGAGGCCCCCTACGGTATCCGGGTTAGTTAGAGTTAGGGAAACCCTAGGATATGGAATATATATACTTTCCGATACTCCTTTACTACGGGCATACTCTAGAAGGCGTGCTTTAAATTAAAACGCGTATAAACTCAGTAAGAGGGGTAATTAAGGTATATCGTTACCTCGTTAATCGTCTTTATCTTAATACTAGGTAGTATCTCTCTAATAAACCTATAGTCGAAGGTTAGTCTCTTTTCCCTAGTAGGGCTACCTAGTTTATCTACTAGGACTACTTAAGAGTTCTATAATAAGAGTTCTCTATTCGTAGCGAACGTCGATTCGTATATTCCCGCGTCGATTACCTCCTAGACTAGCTTATTTAACTAGAATTTCTATTACTCTATCTATCGTTTAACGTACTACCGACCTTACGGTATTATATCGGGCGCTAATTAGGGTCTATAGGTATATATAGGTGTTACTAGGATATCTAATAAAGTTAATATATTAAGTTTCCTATATATATAAAATATTCGTTTAATCTCCTCCCGTAATAGCTACGATAATAGTATAGCGTCGCCTAATTATAACTTAGTAGATACGAACTACTAGTAAACCTCCTCCCGGGGGGTCGTCTTATCTAGTATTAAGCGGTATTCGTTTAGGGGTCCCCGTAGGGTCGTAGGTAGGTATATAGGTTTAGAGGATAATTCTATAATAATATCGGGTTTATAGTGATGTTTTAATTCCGTACCGTATATAATAATAGATAATAATAAATAGGTTATTTTAGTCTCTCTTTTTAGATATCCTAACGAGAATTCGACGCGGTAATAGCCCGTCCTAGCCGTCTATAAGTCGTCGAGGCTAGTATTGTAACCGCCCGGGTATTTAGCTTAGCCGGCGGTCTTAGCTAAGCCGCTTAGTTTTCCGGTTCTTTATTAGATAAATTAACCGACTCCTTATTATTAGAGCCTTCTATTTTACTATTATTAGAATCCTCCTTAACTAGCTCGATACTAATCTCTAGGGTGCCCGAAGTTAGGTTTACTAGTTATATTAGTAGTCTTTAGTCCTCGGTAAACTCTATTATGCCGCCGCGAATAGTTACCCGGAGGCTACCCTTTTCGAAGCGTAGGGTATTAGATCGGATATTTATATTCGCGTTTATATCCTAGAGCTATATCTATCTTAGGATTAGACGTATCTAACGGTTCTCGTATTTCTAAACCGTTACCTAAATACCCGGGTAGAAGATACCTATAACGTCTAGGTCTACGACGACGTATAGCTTAGTATTTACTTCCCGGCTATTAATATAAGTTATAGTTAACGGCTTAAGCTTACCCTCGATTAGGTTATAGATTATTAGGCCTAGTTCTCGAGCCGTAGGTTTATCTATAATATACGTATTAGCGCCCTAGTCTACTATTACTCTACTAGTAGCTATCTTAACTAGACCTCCTAGCGTTATTATAGTAACGGGTACCTAGAACGTCCGTCCCGGCGTACCTACTCGCTATACGATAGCTATTATCGCCTTATATTTACTAACCGTCGGCTTATTACGTAGCTTCGTAGCGGCCTTCTTTAACTATCGGGCCGCCTCCAGGCTAATCTCCTATAGCTCGCCTAATAATAAGGTAACTTAGGTATCCGTAATTCTACTCTAGTTAAATAGCTTCCTACCTACTATTACCCGGACTAGTACTAGCCTCGTTCGGCGTCTAGGTACGCTTACTTACGCCTATCCTCCTCTTATTTCTAGGTCTACGCTAACTAGGCTATCCTCCGTAGCGCGGCATTTAGCCTCTCCGGAGTATACGTTTACTATCTACGCGTCGTTAGTATCCGGTTCGAGGCCTAGTAGCTCTAGGTATATAACGTAAACGTCGTCTAGGTCTAACTACGGTTCCGCCTTCTTCGCCTCTACGGCGGTAGCACGCGCTATAAAGCGCCGCGGGATAACTATTTCCCGTAGGATCGCTTACTCCTATACTTTTAGGGGGGGTACGCGGTATCCTAGGCTCCGGTAACCTACTTCCCTATACGAAATACAGACGGGGCTTAGCTATCGGTCCTCCGGGAGGGGCTTTAACCCGTTAACGTATATATTCTAGGATATCTTCCTATCTAATATAGGGGGTCCTAATACTAGCGTTAGCCTAGCGTTTATACTATTAAGACGAGGGGTTAGCGGTATCGGTAGTAGTACTCTACGACTATAAGATACTATAAAGGCGTTAGGGTCAGAACCCTTTAGGATATTCGTATCGTATTACTTAAGCTTAGCGGTTACTACTTTTTTAACTTCCGCCTAACGACGGTATATAATTATACGTTCGGCGGCTAGGACCGTACTCTAATAGTCCGCTAGTATCCCGGCACGGTCGGTACCTCGTACTAGATATTTATATCTTATATCGCTATCCGCGATACCGTTAACGAATACGCTTAAGGCGGTTTATATACCTAGCCTTTCTATATCCGTTATCTACGCCGTAGCACCTATTAAGCCTACGATAATCGGTATAGCTCTTACGTAGTATTCTATTAGTAACTCTAATTTCCCTTATATAAGGCGGCTAATTACCTTAATAGAGATCTTTTACCGGGATAGGTATACTTAGATAAGTACCATACGGAAGGTATTAAGGTCTTCCTTATTAAGTTTCTTACCTTACTTTACTTTAGATTACGCGTAGGTACTCTAGAATATTAATATAGCCGGGCTATAGTAGAAGGCGATAATTATTCTATAGTATTAATATAGCGTTAAGTTTAGGTATATATCTATCTTCTAGTTAATATTTATTAGCTACGCTAGGGCGGGCTTATCGCCCTAAAAAGTGGGTATACTACTTAGGTCTAGGATTAGTAATACCGGGGATATTATTATAGTTATTAGCGGGGGCTACTCTAAGAGTTAGGTTACGCGTTATATGTCTAGGGATAGTATCGGTATCGGTAGGGGGTCGGTTAAGGTTTAGGCGTTAAGGGATAGTATCGGCGTCGATACGGGGGCTATAGGAGGCTTAGTCGATATATAGTATTTATAAGGGCTAGCGGTAGTTAGTTTAAAGTTACTATACTTTATATACCGTATCTTTAACGGACTAGGGTTAGCTTATACTTTATGTCTATTTACTATAGGCACGTGTGTGATATTCCGGTAGAATCACACTAACTACGCTACTTTTTTAAGGGGAGAATAGCAAAACCGGTCTGTTCTTTAAAGGGAAATAGGTAAAACCAACGTTACGGTGTGACCTTATGAGATTCCGGTGGGGTCACGATAACCACGCTGCTTTTTTAGAGGGATAGTAGTAAAACTAGCCTGTTCTTTAGATGGGAATAGGGAAAACCGAATGGGATGCGGGGGTCTTTGGATGGGAATAGGAAAAACCGACTGGGATGGGGTACTTAACTTAATTGTGCCGTAGAACGGCGGCTGATGAGGGAAATGGGGAGGGAAATTGTGGGAAATTATAGGAGCGGGGTGAGAATGGTAGTAGGAAATAGACGAAGTTAAAGGTGTCGAGCGAAAGGCGCGGCGAGTCCCCTATAAGCTTATGCCTCATAACTATATAAAAGGTGTAATTATATGGAATAGGAAAAATGAGGATGTATTGGGGAGAGTTTTGGGATTTGGGGCCTCAGCCTCAGAACCCAGTTATGACCCCTCCCGTTTCTGCCTAATGATGATGACTAACAATATATGGTTGCGTAATCCTTCTTTCCTTCCTCAGGTGTCAGCCACCAACGGCTGCTGTAAAATGACGACAGGTAATCAAGCTCTTTCTGACCCGACTTGCGCAAAGTACCTGGACATATCTATGTCTACTTTATCTTCCTCTAATCAAGTCAGCCCTTTCTCCTTCTTCCCCACTCTTCCTCTCCCCCATATTCATCATCTTCATCTCTCCCTCACCGATTTCTTTTGTTGCTTCTTATGTTCATCCTGGTTTGCTGTGGGCGTGCGGAAGTCAACCACTGAGATCGGGTCTGTTAACCGAACCTGGACTCAACCATGCCTTCTCCGTCCTCCCGCGGCTTCTTGAGAAGGGCCGCGGCGGCCGTCTCGTTGCTCTCTATACACATACTCCCATCTGTCGCCGGGAACTATTCAACTGCCGACATGCTTCGAGCACAGCTTGCCCTTATGGAAGGCCCTCCTCCGGGATGTCCACCGTGGTATGTCTTGTTCTCGGGAGTTTATTCTATCACCATGTCGCTCTCCTTCAAGCTCTAACACACAGCCTCTCAACAGCTTTAACTGCCTCCTTCCTTCAAACAACTGCGGCCAATACGGCTCTTGTAACGAATTCAACGGGAAATGCGACTGCCCGGAAGGATTTGGTGGCGAGGATTGTTTAGAACCGCGTAAGAACATCTATCTCCTTCAGTACTTCATCATCTTGCCCCCAGTTAACCGGAGATGTTCCGTTTTTTTTATTCTTTCTTACTAGTGTGCGGCTCCCTAGGTCGAGGAAAAGACCGACCTATGCGATCGAACTCGACTTGCGAATGTGACGAAGGCTGGGCGGGAATTAACTGCAACCTCTGCACCTCTGACAAAGCCTGCGATGCTCTCATGCCCGATGGCGAGGGTGGTGTTTGCTATGGGAACGGAGAGGTTGTGAAACACAACTACCAGATGTGCAATGTCGTCAACAAGAAAATCAAGGATCTATTGGGAGAGCGCCAGCCTCAGGTCACCTTCACTTGCAACAAGGAAGACGCATCATGTCAATTTCAGTGTAAGTCCGTCCTCCTTGGTGCATCTGCCTCGACAAACGGAGTGTAGGTGTAGAATAGGTGCGTTTGCTCACATGTTCGCTGTAAATCATAACAGTCTGGGTCGACAAAATCGAATCGTTCTACTGCAATCTGGACAAATGCGACTCTACCGCCGAATTTTCCGCCGACCGAAACCGAACAGTGTACTCGTGCACCGACATCAAATGTAGCTGCATCACGGATCGCATGATGTGTGGCCAGGACGGTTCCCTGGATATCAGCGAATTCCTGGACGAGGGTGTCAAAGGCCCCGCCAAGTTTCAATGCACCCAAGAGCCAGGTCTGGACCGCCACTGCGAATTCAAAGAGCCTGCCATGGACGATCTTATCCAGAATCTCATCGGCGACGACAGCATTTTGTTGACCTGTTCCTCCGGCGAGTGTTTATACCAGACCGAAATCCCCGGATATTCCCCGCCTGTCAAGACTATCAATACGCCTCTGATCGCCATCGTTATAGCATCTTGCTCCCTCGTCCTCGTTGCCACTATCCTTGGTACATGGTACCTGTCTCGAAGACAGTTCCGATATGGCCCTATTCGTCTCGAAGATTCCGACGATGAGACCTCTAAGCTCATGACCGACCACAATCCTGCTTCTCTGTTTTTCTCCAATGTCTCATACAACATCAACGGAAAGACGATTCTGTCTGACATCAGTGGTATCTGCCATCCTGGCGAGATTACTGCCATTATGGGTGCCTCTGGTGCCGGAAAGACCACGTTTCTGGATATTCTCGCCCGGAAAAACAAGCGCGGCCTAGTCCTTGGCGACTTTTACGTCAATGGAGAGAAGATTGGCGACTCGAAATATAAGAGTGTCATCGGCTTCGTTGACCAGGAGGATACCATGCTGCCTACTCTGACCGTTCACGAGACGATTCTAACCAGCGCATTGCTCCGCCTGCCGAAATCTATGAGCCGCGCCGCCAAGGAGCAGCGCGCCATTGAGGTGGAAAAGCAGCTCGGAATATACCACATCCGCGATTCTCTCATTGGTTCCGAAGACGGCAAGGGCCGCGGTATCTCTGGCGGTGAGAAACGGCGTGTCGGTATCGCTTGCGAGCTGGTCACGAGCCCCTCGATATTGTTCTTAGATGAGCCAACCAGTGGTCTTGATGCCTACAATGCCTTCAACGTTGTCGAGTGCCTAGTTACTCTTGCCAAGACCTACAAGCGGACTGTTGTGTTCACTATCCATCAGCCTCGGTCTAACATTGTTGCCCTCTTTGATCGCCTGGTTCTTCTGTCCTATGGGCGTCTTGTGTATTCTGGTTCTTTCCATCAATGCCAGGACTATTTCGATCGCCTGGGATACTCTTGCCCTCCTGGATTCAACATTGCCGACTATGTCGTTGACCTGACCATGCACGCAAGTGTCACCCCCATGATTACTGTTGAGGAATCTTCAACTCAGCTCGACTCTGCTAGCGCTGGCCCAAGCAGCACCCGAGCGGTCAAGTCCATCGCCGGCACCTCGATCGCCAGCGCTGATGATAGCTTAGCGCCGGAGTCTTCGTCTCCCAAAGTGAAAAGAGGTCGTAAGGACTCTGTCAGGGTGAAACAGGAAAGAGAGTTGTTCACTCGTCGCAAGAATGCAGACGGGCCCCCGTCCGTCTCTGATGCCGGTGGTGAGGGCCCAGGCGCATATCGCCTCGGACACAACCTTTCCAAGTCTACCAATTCAGAAAGTCTCGAGGAGGGTCCGGACAACCTCCCTCCCGATGCTTTTATCAGAACCGAGTTGGACAGCATTGTCCAGGCATTTGCGGATTCTGATATTGCCGCCACAAGCAGTGAAGAAACACGTCAGGCTGTTGTGTCTGCTGCCAGTGCCAATGGGCTAAACGGCGAGAATGGAACCGCGGACTCTGGGGACCAGCCCAACTCTAAGCCTGCTTTCGGCAAAGGTTACGCCCGTATCGGCTACTTGAGCCAGTTCCTGATTCTCTCGCAACGAACATGGAGGAACCTCTACCGCAACCCAATGCTGATGCTGACTCACTACGCCACTGCCATCCTTCTTGCGGTACTCTCCGGTTACCTGTTCTACGGAATTACAGACGATATTGCTGGATTCCAGAACAGACTGGGTCTATTTTTCTTCCTCCTTGCCCTCTTCGGCTTCAGCACACTCACCAGCTTAAACGTCTTTGCTCAGGAACGGCTCCTCTTCACCAGAGAAAGAGCCAACGGATACTATTCCCCCGCAACCTATTTCGCTGCGAAGGTCATCTTTGACATTGTTCCCCTTCGGATAATCCCTCCTCTCCTCATGGGATCCATCATCTATCCTATGACCGGCCTAGTGCCGGATTTTGCACACTTTGCCAAGTTCATCCTCATTCTTGTTCTCTTCAATCTTGCCGCCGCTGCCATCTGCCTGTTCATCGGAATTGTATGCAAGGACCCCGGAGTTGCGAACCTCATTGGAAGCTTGGTAATG
This sequence comes from Knoxdaviesia proteae, assembly GCA_001510565.1. Taxonomy (NCBI): domain Eukaryota; kingdom Fungi; phylum Ascomycota; class Sordariomycetes; order Microascales; family Gondwanamycetaceae; genus Knoxdaviesia; species Knoxdaviesia proteae. Next base: position 8,817 of record LNGL01000039.1, read on the forward strand.
CTGTTCAGCTTGCTATTTGCGGGACTTCTCCTGAATCATGCAGCAATTCCGAAAACCGCAGTGTGGCTCCAATCTCTATCCATTTTCCATTACGGTTTCGAATCTCTAATCGTGAATGAAGTTGTTGAGCTCACTCTTATTGATAAGAAGTATGGCATCAACATTACGGTGCCTGGAGCCGCCATTCTAAGCTCGTTTGGCTTTGATAATTCGGCGGTTTGGCTCGATATTGCAAGTCTGGGAGCATTTGCTACTATTTTTGTCTTTCTGGCTTATGCTGCCATGCATGTGGTGCTTGTGGAGCGGCGTTAGTATGGGCATCGGTTTTGGAGTGGTTTGGGTCTGTCGCACAGCATAAAATATGTATATATAAACCTTTCTCTTTTCGTTTTGCTTTCTCCTTTCTTTTCGTTTTGGGGTTTTCTTTGCCGTTGACCGCATCCACTCAATACTGCTGCTTTCTTTGGCTATCTAGAATGCATGGTTGTTATTCTTTTTTTTTTCCTCAAGTTGGCCAGTAGCTGTTCTTCTCTAATACGACACACGACACACGGTACATACAATAAATAAAATACATGGAAATATCCCTCTCGGCATATATTATTTGGTACACAGTCTCCATCACTCAAGTTTCCCCCCCGTCAGCTCTTCGGAAACGCGCTTTTGTCTTCGGACATTGTGAATATAGTCACTCTGTCCAAAACTAACCCCAGGCTTGCTTTGGGATCGGGTCAGTTCTCCCAGCATGTCCGCCAGGTTGGGAGGAGGTCCCCACGCAGACCAGGCATTGCTATCAGGCTGGTTACCAGGCTGGTCCTTCCAGAAGTCCTCACTGAAAACTTTATCAACTTCTGCCTGTAATCCACGTTCGTCAACAATGAATTTCGAAGCATTCATATAAAGCTCCACCAGAGCATCACGACGAGCTTCACGCTTCTGCAGGGCGATATCTGCTGTCAGGGCCTGACTTGCAGCCGCCTTGTCGAATCTCTCCGGGTCGGGTATGACTTCAGTTTTGAGGGTTGATGCAAGAATAGTGCTTCTTGTGATGACGTCGTCGAACCGTTCGGGTGCGCGGGTGGCCTCGAGGGCTTCCTCAAGCTTGGCGGCCTGGACTTTCGCAACGCGGCGATCCGTGATTTGTTTACGAAGCCACAGTCCGTGAAGACCATCGCGCAAGTTCTTCCGACGCGATGATGCCATGGATCTCCGCCAGGCAACAGACGAGCCCTCCGGGGCTGGGGCTCGAGAGGATTCACTTGTAGGAAGGGGTGATGTCTTTTGCAAATGTTCGGGTTGCATTTTGCGGATGCTGTCACCAGAGTGAAAGACATCACGCGGAACGGGCAAATGACCCTTCACATAACGGAATCTCTTCTCCTCCGATAATGGAGGTGTCGGGAACGGGATATATGATGGCGATTCGGGTGGGTTCTTATTGTTCAGTTGACGTGACACAACCGAAGTTGAAAAGCGAGCATGTTGAGCAAGCTGTCGATGAGCGCTGGCAAGGCGGTAGGGAAAGGCAGACGCGCAGCGTCGGGATGGCGCAGATACTACCATTTTCCGGTAACGATTACCAGACACCCGGGCAATTGGGAAGAGGCAGGTGGTTCAAAGAAGAAGAAAGGGTTTGCTTCGCAGTGCACGCGGACGTGATTAATTGACTGCAAGTTCCGATGAGAAAATGGTTGCTGTAAGAGAAAAGGGAAAAAAAGCTCAGGAGAAGGATTACATAATTTCACACGGCCTAACATACCACTAAGTTATCCTAGCACAAAAGTTCTAAGCTAAAAAAAAAAAACAAGATAAGATATCCACTTTGCAGAAAATATCTTTTAAGCTGAATCTCTGCGACTTAGTACAACTTTTTTACAACCTCCCCCTCCTCACTTAAACAAACCTCTTCTTCCTTTTCATACAAACACACATCTCTTCAGTCTCACACACGTGTGCTATCAAGTCAATTTTACGACACAGCAGGAAACATGGGCACATTCAAGAAAGAGAAGAACCGGCGGAGTCGGGTATGTCATTTTGTTTGCCTGCCAATGTTACATTCCGTCTTTTCGAATACTCGTTACTGACTGTTCAACAGGAGAGACCCGCTGGCGATGGCCTTGGAAATGTGAAAGTCAAAGGAGAGAACTTCTACAGATCGGCAAAGAGAGTGAAAACTCTTTCCATGTACAAGGAAGGCAAAGCCCAACGAAATGCCGACGGAGAAATCACCAAGGCCGCTTCCTTCCAGTCAAGAGACATTCCCAATGCCGTCATCGAACCCAACCGCAAATGGTTTTCCAACACCCGAGGTAAGAAGCAAACATCTAGGGGATATATATCATCTTGTCTCCTAACATTCGCTTCTTGTGTGCAGTTATCTCCCAAGAATCACTTCATGCGTTTAGATCGGCAATGTCCGATCGCGTAAACGATCCCTATAGCGTCTTGGTGTGTCTCAATCTCATGTCCAGTGTACCACGTTCATGCCGGGATCTCTCCTAACACCTATCACATAACAGCTCCGAAGAAACACTCTCCCACTCACCCTAATTCGTGATGGCGAAGGAACAGTAAATGGCCTGGTACAACACAAGGCCAAAATGACGATTGAAAGCACCCCATTCTCCAATGTCTTTGGTCCCAAGGCTCAGCGAAAGCGTGTGTCGACAGCAGCAGAAAGCATGACCGATTTGCTGGAAAATGCCGAGCAAAGCTTAGGCGCCTATGAAGACAAACTTGAGCAAGACAGACTGCTCAGTGGCAATGCCAACGACCCTGACGAGCCAGCGGCAAAACTTGCCATGGAACATGTCTTTTCCAAAGGACAGTCGAAACGCATCTGGAACGAACTTTACAAAGTTCTGGATAGCTCAGGTTTGTCATCCAAGCTTCGATCCAGGATTTCCTTAGTACCAACTAACCATATACAGATGTTGTCATTCATGTACTCGATGCAAGAGATCCAGAGGGAACTCGATGTGTAAGTCAAACCCGCCACGGATCCTCCCTGTCTACACCGACAAGCTTGCTAATATTGTGGAACCTTTCAGCGGAGTGTCGAGAAATACTTGAAAACGTAAGTTCAGTCGTCTCTGGAGCATTGTATTGCTATTTACCTAACATTCTTCATTAGTGAGGCGAAACACAAGCACCTCATCTTCCTTCTCAATAAAACCGACCTCGTTCCCACTTCGTAAGTTTCTCTCGATCTATCAAGTCTACCGTTCGAGAAATATCTAACTGAATTTTCTACCACATCACAGAGTCGCTGTGAGTATCTTTGCCCTCTATTCGTGTATCTAATACATCTGCCTGTCTAGCCCAACATTCCTGTCAGGATCCTTCGCCGCATTCGTGCAAAAAATTCAATGGCAAGAATCTGTTACATGTTGGGCAAATTGACCAGATGCCTCGCCTACCTTTGTCCGTTCTGGCCAGATGGTACAACAGTTCCCGTTCTGGGTTTCTGTATGAGGTTATCACTGTGTTTCGTTTTGAGTTGAAAATCATCCCCCGCTTTGCGGTTCTTTTTCAATGATGTTTTTCTTAGTTATGATTCCATACATTGCTTCCCATGAAGCAGTACAAGGACTATCTTTTGGTATGCTCATATCATGTCATTGTACTAACCAGGATTCTCTGATTTAGGCCGCTTGGGTCCGCCGTCTGTCTAAGGATGCCCCTACATTGGCATTCCATGCCTCAATCACAAATTCGTTCGGCAAGGGCTCTTTGATCTCTCTGTTGAGACAATTCTCAAGCTTACATGCGAAAACTCGGAAAGAGATCGCCGTTGGTCTCATCGGCTAGTAAGTTTCATGCCGCCATCGCCTCTCCATCCGAGTCTTTAATACTGACTAGCGAATGATACAGCCCGAACGTTGGAAAATCAAGCATCATCAACACATTACGAGCCAAGAAAACCTGCAATACCGCGCCGATACCAGGTAAGTTTGTGATTGGTTTATCTTGACCCGGACCCCTTCTTTTCCCAGTTGCATTTTCACTAACAAGTTGGTTCCCTAGGCTCAACGAAGGTTTGGCAGTACGTCTCATTGATGAAGCGCATTAGTCTTATTGACTGTCCTGGAATCGTTCCTCCATCGGCAAGTCAATCGCCTGAGGACATCCTCTTGCGGGGTGTTGTTCGTGTTGAGAATGTTGATGTAAGATACAAGGCACCACTTGTTGATATCATATCAGGGGTGAGTCTGGTCTGTGTTAAAAAAATGACTGACATTTTATTCCCAATAGAACCCTGAGCAATACATTCCGGCTTTGTTTGAACGGTGTAAAAAGCATCACATCGAACGAACCTATGAAATATCCGGATGGAATGACCACGCCGAGTTTCTGGAACTTCTGGCACGAAAGAGTGGCCGACTCCTTAAGGCTGGTGAGGCCGATTTAGATGGTGTTGCACGCACCGTCATCACTGACTTTCTGGTAAGAGACGAATCTACAACAACTACCCCGTGGCCATCGTAGTACGATACTAATGTGATTGGATTGGTTACAGCGCGGACGTATCCCTTGGTTCACGCCGTGTCCTCCGGCAGAGGAACCAGATGAGCCAGATCCATCTTCTAAGAAGGATATAAAAGAGGATAAAAAGCGTAAAAGATCAGATGATAGTACATAGATTCATACGAATTAGACTTTTAGACCAACTAACCAGTCAGGATTATTACTATTCCTGTCTGCTTCTATTATAAAGCTATCTTATTTTAAATGGCGCCTATATAACTCTATTAAGCTAGGCACTCTAATTCTAGCTTTAAGACCTTATATAAGATAATCTAGACTTAGTATTAAAGTTAATATTTAGATTTTTTTTAACTATTAACGAGTACCCGCGCTACGCACCTATTAAAGTAGGTACTCTATACTAAAATAAACTAATTACTAAAATAAACTACTCTCCTTATTTTTAATTATAGCTTTTATTTTAACTATAACTACTTATCTTATTAACTATCTTAGTTTCTTTCTTATCTTATAGATAATTAGTAGATCGAGTTTACTTATAGTACGCTATTTCTACGCTCTAAATACCGTTTTAGCGATAATACGCTTAAAACGTCTATATAATCGTTCCTCCGCTACCTTAACTACCTATATTACCTATACCTCCTTATCTTCCTTCCGCTATATAATAAGTTCCTATACGTCTTCGATAGTAAGCGTATTATCTAACTATAGCTAAGTATTAGCTCTAGAACGAGTTAAGCGACGTATAGACTTAGAACGCCTTATCTTATTAAGATCTTATTTTATTTAAATTAATTTAACTAAATTAATTAAAAAGCCCTTAATAAACTATCTAATTAGGTTTAATATCTTATTTAAGATATTATTATTATATAATAAGTTACTAATATAAGTTATAGCTTTATCTAGCTATTAATATATTTATAGCGTATTAAATAAAGGAAAAAAAGGGGGTATATTATAATATAATAACTTAATATAAGTAGTTCTTATAGAAGCTATTCTTATAGCTTTTTAAAGATAATAGATAGCTAGAATAGTACGATATTAATCTTTTTAAAAATAAAAATAATAATAATTAACTTTATAGCCTCTTTCCTTACTCCCTTAATAAGTCTAAGGAAGTTAAGCTTACTAATATTAACGATACTATTATAAGCTAAGATATTTAAAGCCTTTATATAGTAATACTTTAATAATTAGAAAACTATTATATTAAATAGCTATAAAAGATATATAAGATAAGGAAGTAAGCTAAATAAAATAATATTATAGTTATAATAATATTTAATAAATTAATAAATATAATAGCTTCTATATCTATTAAGAATTAGTAACTATTTTATCTTAATTATATATTTCTTAATATACTTTTAGAAATATTAAATTTACTAAAAGCTAAACTTATTATTAGTATAGCTAGACTTAGATATTAATATAGCTATATCTTTATCTAATAAGTTAAGCTTATATTAACGAGTTATATACTACTTATTAAAGAAGATTAGGAATATTAAGATATAGTAATTACTTATTAATATCGCCTTAATAATAATAACTAATTCTCTATTTATTAATATAACTAAATATTAAGCTCGCTTTCTCTTAATAATAAGCTAGCTTTTATTAACTCTAATTTAAAAACTAGTCTTATCTATATTCTATATATCTAATAACGTAATTCTATAAATCGAAATAATATCTTAAAAGTAATAGAAATACTCTTTAATATAAGAAATATCTTTACTAATTTACTAGTTAGTATCTAAGAGAGCTTACTATATAATTAGATATCTATATCTCTTAATAAAGTAAACTACTTAATTCTCTCTAATAAACTAAAACTTAGATAGATAGAGGTAAGTAATAAGTATATTATTAGTAGCTTTAGCTATAAAGCTTTAATAGATAGCTAAGTTAACTTACTTTAGCTAGTTAATATATTTATAAATAGTAGCTTCCTTAGTAATAATAAGCTTTATATTTAAAGCTACTCGCTTTTAATTTAACTTATTATTAATATACTTATTATAATAACGTATAAAGGTAAGGTATAAGATATTAAAGCGCTTAGTAATAGAACGAAAAGAGTTATCTAGGTTATCTAGCTTATACTAGATAGCCTCTTATATAATAGCTCGTTAGGTAGTTATTTAAATAAGGTATTAAATAATATAAAAGGTAGGAAAATAAAGTATAGAATAGAGAAGTAGGAAGAGGAAGAAGTTTAATAGTTAAAAATAAGGAGAGTAGTTTATTTTAGTAATTAGTTTATTTTAGTATAGAGTACCTACTTTAGTAGGTGCGTGGCGCGGGTAAGCTTTCTAGGTCCTATAGAGTAGGTCCCTTAGTAATAAAAGATTAATAAAATAATATCCCTAGCTAAGTCGAAGTATAGCTTACTAGGCTATAAGTTAGTATAGAAATAAAAGAAGAATAGAATTATTAAATTAAAATTTAAGTACTAAAGTAAATACTAATAGGTTATATTATATAGGTATTATAAGGAAGCTAGAATAAAATAAAATAATAAGAAGGTTATAGAGTATTTTAATATAATAAGATTTAATATATAAAATAGGTAATAAGATTATAATAGGCTTAATAAAAGAATTAAGTATAAAGCTTATAAAGAATATATTAATATAATATAGGTTACGGTAGTAATTATAGGGAAGTTAGAATAAATAGAATAATAGGAGGGGTTATAGAATATATTAATATAATAGCATTTAGTATATAAAGTAATAATTATCTAATAATTAGATTAATAAATAATTATTAGATAATAATAGGACTAATAAAAGTATTAGGTTATTAATAATTATAATAATATATATATATTATTAGATATAAGAGGAAAGATTTTCTATAATATCTTAGTTATATAATAGCGTATTATATAGTAGTTATATAATAACCTATTTACTTCTTTTTATTAATAGGTATATATAGGTATTTATACTATATATAATAGGGTTCCTAGTAAGTATTAGCTACTACTAGAGGGATAATATTTATTTAGTAATATCTTATTAAATATTAGTTATAGTTATTAGCTATAGTTATTAATATCATTGATTTTATTATTCCTTATAACCTTTATATACCCCTATAAAGTATATATTAAGTAATTAATATATAATTTAGTTTTTTATTATTATTTATTATTATTGTTTCGGGTATAAGGCCTATAACTCCTTATTATATTAATATTAGCTTATATATATATTAAAATTTTTTATCTTATATTTATTCTATCTCTAAATAGTAGGATTTATACCGGTCTAATACTTTAGTAAAGCTATTAGCCGTATTATCCCTCGAATTTATATAATAAAGTAATTTTTCTTCTTTTTATATTATTTCTCTAACTTTATAATAGTTAATATCGATATATTTTATTCTTTATAGAATTCTAGATTATTAGCTAATTTAATAGCTAATTTAATAGCTAATATATTATCTTTATATATTAAAGGTATATTAAAGGTATATTAATAGTATTATTAGTAAATACCTTTATTAATAATTTTATAGTATAATTAAGGTATATTACTTCTTCTATAGTTTATTTTAAAGCTATATATTTAGCTTCGGTATTAGATAACGCTATAGCTTTCTAAATAGCAGCAGCCTATAATATAAAGTTATTATTAATAGTAAAGATATAGCTAGTAACACTAGGTTCCAGTATTAATATTACTAACTAAATTAGTATTATAATAACCTATAATATTAAGACAATTAATATTAGAGTTATTATTACAAAAGTCTTTAATATTATATATTAATTTCTTATGTTTAGTTCTTAGTAAATAACCCTATAGCTTATTTAAAGCTATAAAATAAGACTTAATATAAATTTCATATATATTTAGATAATTAATTAACTATATAAGCTATATTAATTCTAGTTTTAGTACTTAGATATAGTAAAGAACTAATTTATTAAATATATATCTTTTTTATTATTAAAAGTAGTATCTATATAAACTAATAGCTTTAGGCTATTAACTATTAGCGCATTAGTTAATTTTATAATTCTATAATTATTATATTTATTCTAATATATATCGAATTTATTAAATAATATATTTAGATATTTATATTAATCTAACTCTAAATAAGAACTATTTATAGTATAATTAATTCCTAAGAAGGAAGAGATATCTCTTAGTTAATAAGTTATTATATCTCTAGATAAGTTATTTATTAAATTATTTATTAAGTTAATATCCAAACTTACGATAACTATATTATCCATATAATAAGATACTATTCTTTTCTTATTTTTAGATATAAGTATAGTATTAGTACTTAATATAAGTATTATATTATATTTTAAAATTTTATTTCATAAATATTAATACCCAAGTCTAGGACTTTATTTTTAGTCTATATATGGACTTATTACGTTTTCTTATTTTATTATAGTTATAAAAACTAGTAAGAAGTTTAATATAAATATTACTATCGATATTAGTATATATAAAATTATTTATAATATTATTTTATTTTATATACTATTAATTTATTAATACTAATATTAATATTATTCTATAATTTTCAAGTGTATAAGTAATAGAAAAGGTCTCTATTTAGTCTTTTCTATATTCTTATCTAAAGCCTTTAATAACGTATCTAGCTTTATATTCTATTATATTATTATTTCTATCGGGGTTTATTTTTATCGGTTATTATTTTAAAAACCTAATGATATTAAAATATATTATTATTATTATAAATAATATCTTCGCGCTTACTAACTCTATAAGTATTTTATTTCTCTAAGTTATTAACTTCTTTATCTATAGCCTTATACTATTTATTAGCTTTAAAAGAGTAAATAGCTTAGCTATAAGTATTAAGAGTAGAGCTACTAACTAATAGCGCTAATTTATTAATTATATATATACTACTATAGATAACATATTTTTATATTTTCATTATTTTATTATTTTATTATTTTTTATTATTATATTAGTATTAATAGTAGAATTATTTATTAAGTTACTAGTACTAATAGTATTATTATTAGTATTAATAATATTCCTAATACTAGTACTACTATTAATATTAGTATTACTTAGCTCTATATCTATATAAGATTGTAAATCTAAGTTATTATTTTTAGATTTTAAGTCTATAAATTCTCTATCTAGGACTTTAACGTCTCTAGATATAATAATAAGTTTATTATTAAATAGATTTGATATAGTATATTAATATTTATTAAATCTAATTAATATACCTATTATACCTCTATCTTCTAATTTAGTAATATAAGAAGATTAATTTTTATAATAGTATTTTAAATTAAATGTTTTAATATTTAAGATATTAGGTATTTCTCTAAATTTTATCTTATATAGTATTTTATTAGATAAAGCCTTATAAGGTAGTCTATTATATATATATATATATATATATAATATAATAAGATATATATCCCTAATATTCTATTAGTATTTTAGAGGTTATTAATATAACTTTAATTTTATTAAATAAAGTTCTATTTATTCTCTTAACTAAGCTATTTAGTTCTAAGGTATAGGGAGGATGCCTCTAATATATTATTCTATCCTCTTTATACATATTTTAAAGTTATTATTTATATATTTAATTCTATTATTAACTTTTAATATATAAATTCTATATCGGTCTTTATTATTTTTAGTTCTTTATTTAAACTCTATAAACGTATTATATACCTAAGCTTTAATTATAAGTAATTCTATTTCTAGATATCTAGTAAAAATATCTAAAAACGTTATAATATACTTATTATTATTAATATTAGATAATGTCTTTTCTAAATAATAAGTATAAATAGAATTATTATTCCGATATATATTATTATTAAGTAAAGCTTTTAGGTATTCTTTATCTATATATTTATCTTTAGGAAGCTAAATGTTATTTTATTTTTTATACTAGTATTTGCGTAACCTAGTCGTCTATACTACTATATAGTTACTAAGTACGTTATCTTCTTCTATAGTATTTAGTATTTAAATACTAGTAATACTAGAAAAAGAGCTATTATTTTTATAAATATCGAAAGGTAAATAATCTAAGTTATTTTTCTTGTATCCTTTTATTATTAGTTTATTAGTTCTATTATTATATATAGATATATAGTTATTAAAAATAACTATTCCTTTATCTATTAGCTTATTAGTACTTATTAGGTCAATACCTATTCTAGGGATATATAAACAGTCTTTTATAATAAAGGTATTATTTCTATACTATTATAATAGGGCCTTATCGAGATACTTAAAGTAGTAATTATCTAATATATAACTACTAATATAGTAATAGTTATAAGCTTTAGTATATAATACTATAACTAGTATTATAAGTAAAAAGTATAGAGTAAGGGTATAGACCCTAAGTAATATAAAGGATAAACTAGACCTTAAAATACCTAGGAAGTAAATTAAACCTTAAAGCCTTATAAAGGGATTATTATAATAACTAAAGTGTATCTTAGATCGTAGTTAACTATACCTATAGAAAAACTCTATAAGAATAGAGTTAACCCTTTAAAATAATTTCAATCTAAAGAAGAAATAAAGAAGGGGGAGAAAAAAAATAGAATTATAGATAGAAAAGAGATTTCTATAAGTTATTAAAACTTAAAATAGATTAAAGAAGATCTCTAATAATATAATATACTTACCTTATAACTAAGTCTTTGAGTTTAAATCGTTTATCTCTTATAAGAGATATAATACAGGTTTTATAATTATTTTCTTTCTTTCTTTTAAAATATACTAGATTTACCTAAGAATATTTAAAGTTATCTTTTAACTTTAATAATAGCTTTAAACATTTAATAAATTCCTCCTTATATTAACTTAAGCTACCTTAATTCTCACCCCCCTATAAGCAAGAAGATAGAGATTAATACAATTAGAGCTAATTGAGATATAATTGAAAATAGATAGAATTTAAGAAGACTATTATAGCTAAATAAGTTATTATAGAAATTTTAAAGTATTTTAGTAATATCTAATAAGAAAGAACTATATAAACTTTTTATAATAATTTGAAAAAAATATAGAAATTAGATTTAAAACGTTAACTAAGGTAGCTAGCTATAAGAGATTATAAAAGCCCTCTAAATAGAGCTAAGAAGATTAAAATAAAATCTTAAACCTAAGATATTACTTAATAAAAAGAAACTATTTAATGTAAATTTAAGGATTATTTAGATATCTTAAAAAAAAAACTTAAATTAAGTCCTGTTAACTATAAAACTAATATAATTATTTAATAAAATAATTATTCTAAAGTTAGCTTTATAAATAAAGAGATTAATATAGAAGCGTTAATAGCGTATACTATAAAGATATACTTATTATTTAATATTAAACCTAAAAAGTATAGACTTAAGCTACTTAAGCTTAAATATATAGATAATAAGAAACTAATAGACTTTATAGCTAGATACTTTAGTATTATTTTCAATATAATTTTAATAAAGTTTAATAACTATTTAAGGAAACTATAAATACTATTAAGTTTCCTTTTTAATTTAGTTAATAAGATACTAAATTAGAAAAGGATTTCTTAGAAAATATAAACTCTCTTATAAAGATTATTAATAAGATAGAAAAATAATGGCTTAATAAATAAAGTACATAGAAGACTATAACTATCAAAAATTTAAAAGAACTAAAGTTATTACTTAAAAGAATCAAGCCTAGCTATTAACTATATAAGATCTATAAAAAACTAACTATAAAAAAGAAGATTATTACTTTATAGTATTGAATAGTAACTTTATTCTTATTTAAAAGCTATATAGTTACTATAAGAAAGCTAGTTATTAAGTAAGAACGGGTATATTAAATTAAAGATCTAAATCTAAAACCTATTTAAAAAGTTACCTACGTTTAAAACGTTATAACTACTAAGGGAACTAAGAAAAAGGGGGTTTTTACTATTAGTTAGAAAATAACGAGGTATCTTAATAAGCTTAGAACCTAAAACGCTAATAATTATAAAAGTATATAATATATTAATAGGGATATATAAAATTAAAATATAGTAAAATTAGTAAAAAATAGAAATAGATTTAGATATAAGAGCTAACTTATATTTAACTAAGAAGGAGCTAATAATATAATTATAACTTACTTCTAATAAAGAAACTATTTAGTTAAGAACTTTTAAATAAGAAAAATCTAAAATAACCTATATATATAATATAGATACTAATAGAAAATCTATTATTAATATAAAAAGAGAAATCCTAATAAATATATTATAGCTAAAAAAACTTATAAGAAAACCTAAGATTCTTATTTTAGAGGAATATATTTTCTATCGTAAGTCTAAGTTATTATAAACTTAAAAGTAAATAAGTTATAGGTAAATATAAAAGAACTAACTAGTAAGGATATAAGTAAAGAGTTTTAAAATGATATCTATTATATAAGATTTATTTAAGTAAATAAAGTAAAGAAAAGAAAAAGACTTACCCGCGCCACGCACCCACTAAAGTAGGTGCTCTACACTAAAATAAACTAATCACTAAAATAAACCACTTTTCTTATTTTTAACTATAAAACTTCTTCCTCTTCCTACCTCTCTATTCTATACTTTATTTTCCTACTTTTTATATTATTTAATTCCTTATTTAAATAACTACCTAACGAGCTATTATATAAGAGGCTATCTAGTATAAGCTAGATAACCTAGACGACTCTCTTTATTCTATTACTAAACGCTTCGATATCCTATACCCAACTTTCGTACGCTATTATAATAAGTATATTAGTAATAAACTAGAGTAGAAGCGAGTAGCTTTAAATATAAAGGTTATTACTACTAAGGAGGCTACTATTTATAGATATATTAGCTAGCTAGAGTAAGTTAACTTAGCTATCCGTTAAAGCTTTATAGCTAAAGCCGCTAATAATATACTTACTACTCGCTTCCGTCTATACGAGTTTTAACTTATTAGAGAGAACTAAGTAGCTCGCTTTATTAAGAGATATAGATATCTAGTTATATAGTAAGCTTTCTTAGATACTAACTAGTAAGTTAACGAAGATATTACTTATATTAAAGAGTACTTCTATCGCTTATAAGATATAATCTAGACTTATAGAATTACGTTATTAGATATATAGAATATAGACGAGACTAGTTTTTAGATTAGAGTTAGTAAAAGTTAGTTTATTATTACTAAGAGAAAGCGAGCTTAATATCTAGTTATACTAGCTAGTAAAGAGTTAACTACTATTATCGAGGCGATATTAGTAAGTAGCTACTATATCTTAGTATTCTTAATCTTCTCTAATAAGTAGTATATAACTTAATAGTATAAGCTTAACTTATTAGATAAAGATATCGCTATATTAATATCTAAGTCTAGCTATATTAACGATAAGCTTAGCTTCTAGTAAATTTAATATTTCTAGAAGTATATTAAGAAGTATATAACTAGGACGAAGCGGCTATTAATTCTTAATAGATATAAAAGCTACTATACTCGTTAATTCGTTAAATATTATTATAACTATAATATTATTCTATTTAACTTACTTCCTTATCTTATATATCTTCTATAGCCGCTTAATATAGTAATCTTCTAACTATTAAAGTATTATTACGTAAAGGCTTTAGATATCTTAACCCGTAATAGTATCGCTAATATTAGTAAGCTTAACTTCCTTAAACTTATTAAGGGAATAAGGAAAAAAGCTATAAAGTTAACTATTATTATCTCCGCCTTTAAGAAAACTAGTATTATACCGTTCTAGCTATCTATCGTCCTTAAAAAGCTATAAGAACGGCTTCTATAAGAACTACTTATACTAAGCCGTTATACTATAATATACCCCCTTTCTTCTTCCTTATTTAATATACTATAGATATATCGGTAACTAAATAAAGCTATAACTTATATTAGTAACTTATTATATAATAGCGATATCTTAAAAGAGATACTAAGCCTAATTAAATAGTTTATTAAGGGCTCTCTAACTAATTTAGCTAAATTAATTTAGATAAAATAAGATCTTAATAAGATAAGGCGTTCTAAGTAAATACGTCGCTTAACTCGTTTTAGAGCTAATACTTAGCTATAGTTAGGTAATACGCTTACTATCGAAGACGTATAGGAGCTTATTATATAGCGGAAGGAGGATAAGGAGGTATAGGTAATATAGGTAGTTAAGGTAGCGGAAGAATAACTATATAGACGTTTTAAGCGTATTATCGCTAAAGCGGTACTTAGAGCGCGGAAATAGCGTACTATAAGTAAACTCGATCCCCTACTTATCTATAAGATAGGAAAGAAACTAAGATAGTTAAAGAGATAGGTAGTTATAGTTAAAATAAAAGCTATAGTTAAAAATAAGGAGAGTAGTTTATTTTAGTAATTAGTTTATTTTAGTATAGAGCACCTACTTTAGTGGGTGCGTGGCGCGGGTAAAACTTATAGAATTTTTAATTACGAAAATATCTAAAAGATTTCTATAGTATATTTAACTTAAAAAATATAAAAGTATACCTTTTTCTTAGAGACGTTAAATATCTCATTAACTTAAAAAATATTAACTATTAAATAGTAATATATATATAATTAATATAAAATAAATAATTATATTAAGAAAATACGTAAATAGAAACCTTTAAAATAATAAAATAAAGCTCATCTTCTAAAAAATAAGTTTATTTATATTTATAATAGCTATAGAACCTTGAGCGATATAACTATTAAAAATAATACTGTACTTAGAGAAATGAATAAATAACTTAGCTAATATAAAGTATTCTATAAGCTAAATCTAAGAGAAATATATTATTAAATCTAGATAAAATTAAGAGATAAACAGAAAATAGTATTTAATATAAGGTATAGATATTTTAGATACTTAATTATTCTTTATAAACTTACTAGAGCTCTTAATACTTTTTAGAACTATATAAACTAAGCTTTAGTTAGCTAAGTAAACGTCTTATATATTATATACTTAGATAATATCTTAGTATTTTTAGAAAATAAAGAAAATTATAAGAAGTATCTAAGATTAATTATAAGAAGGCTATATACTTTTAAGTTATATATAAAAGTATTTAAATATAAATTCTTTAAAAAAAGAAGTAGAATACTTAGGATTTATAATAGAAAATAGGGAATAAAAACAATTCAAGATAGACTTAAAACTATTATAGATTAACCAACGCTAAGAAGAGTAAATAAAATAAAATAAACTATTATTAAAAGTTTATATCAATATACTTAGATATAGTAGTATTAATATAATAATAAGACTTTAAAAAAAGATAAAAGAATAAAAAAGCCTTAATAAAAGAAGGAAAAAATAAGAATATTTTAAGAAATTTAAGAGGTATTCTTATCTATTTTAGTTTTATAGATTTAAGACGTAGAAATACTTATATAGTTAGAAATAGATACCTTATAAAAAGTAATATTAGGTATATTTTTAAAAGGATAATATAAGAAATAATATCTAATTAGATACTTCTTATAAAAGCTCTTAGAGATATCTATAAAATAAGTTATTAAATAATAAGGAATATAATTAATTATATCTCATATTAAATATTAAATATACTTACTATATAACTTATTAAAACTATTGAAACTTTCTAAAATATTAATTAATTATATAGTATTAAAAGAAATTTATAAAATTACTTATAAAAGATCTTAAAAACTACTTAGCTAAATAGTTAATAGATCTTTAAGAATTTTGTTTTATTATTAAATACTAGTTAGCGTTATGAAATTTAGTAAACGTATTATTAAAGAAGTTAAATTATATAGAATGATAAATCCCTATATTAGATATACTAAATACTTTAGAAGAAATACTTTAATTAAGATAATCTAGTATCTTATTTAAGAAAAAAAAGGGGGGGAATCTTTTAATAAAATATAAAATATAAAAGAAAACTTAATAAAAAAAGAAAAATTACTACTCTAGAAATAGTTATTATATAGATTATAACTAAATAAAGTTCTAACGTCAATATTCTAAAAGAAACTTTTAAAGTAAAGCCTCTTAGATATAAAATAGCTAAGTAATAGAATTATAATCTAAATAACTGGTATTTAAGAAAACTATTAAATAAATTAAAAGTCTTTATTTAATTAATTAACAAGTTTTATAAAAGAATTTAAAGATTATATATATATATTGGATTTAAAGTATTAAGTTATAAAATAAAACTAATAAAAGAATAATATAAAAGAAAAATACTTAAAAGATATATAAGGTATATTTTTTATAAAAAATATTATATATCCTAGATATACTATTTCTAAAATATAAATTATAAAATAATACTTTAATAGCTTATATATTACTTATTTAAAGGGAAAAAAGATTATTAAGTTAATAATAAAAGGTTCTCTTAGAAATGTATTTTAAAAGACGTAACTAAGTATATATAAAGTTTTATAAAGTATTAAAATATAAAGAAACTTAGATATAAACTATATAATTAAATAATATTATTTCTCTTACTAAACGTACTTTAGAAAGAAAATTTAATAAAGTTTACTATAGGCTTATTAAATATAGTTAATACTTTAATATAATAGAGATATAATATAATTATAGTTATAGTAGATTATATAATAAGAATAATATATTTTATAGCGACTATAAAGATACTTACTATAGCGGAATACGTAGAAATTCTATATAAGGAAATAAAAATAAAGTATCGTTGGTGGTTGACACCTGAGGAAGGAAAGAAGGATTACGCAACCATGTATTATTAGTCATCATCATTAGGCAGCAACGGGAGGGGTGATAACTGGATTCTGAGGCTGCGGCCCACAATCCCAAAACTCTCCCCAATACATCCTCATTTTCTCTGTTCCATACTATCGCACATTTGTGTAGTTGTGAAGCACGAGCTTTTGGGGGACTCGCCGCGCTTTCGCCTGACATCTCTGACCTCCTCAATGTCGCTGACCTCATTTGTTCATTGACACCATCTCCATCCACGTCCCACATTTCCTGTGTTTTCATCCATTTCCCTGACATTCCCCTGACGTCGTCACCCCCCCCCCCCCAATCACCACCCTCCAGCCCATTCAAGTAAGTACCCCACATCCTCGGTTTTCCCTGTTTCCATCCAAAGAACAGGCTGGTTTTGCTGCTGTCCCTTCAAAAAAGCTGCGTGGTTACCGTGATTCCACCGGAATATCATAAGGCCGCGTCCCCGGGACGTCGCGTTGGTTTTGCCTGTTCCCCTGCAAAGAACAGCTTGGTTTTACTGTTGTCCCCCCAAAAAAGCAGTGTGGTTGCCGTGATCCCACCGGAATATCACAAGGCTGCGTCCCCAAGACCCAGCGTCGGTTTTCCCTGTTTCCCTTCAAAGAACAGACCGGTTTTGCTACTCTCCCCTCAAAAAAGCAGCGTGGTTCGTGTGATTCCACCGGAATATCACACACGCGCTTATGGCAAACAGACATAAAGTGTAAGCTAACCCTGGTCCGTCAAAGGTACGGTGTGCAAAGTGCAGTGACTTCAAACCGACTGCCGCGAGCCCCTATGAACACTATGTATCAGCCAAACTTCCCGCAGCCCCCGTGTCGACGCCGACGCCATCCCTCGACGTCCAAACCCCGACCGGCCCGACCGAACCCTTGCCGACGCCGACCCTGTCCCTGAATACCCACCACCTAGAATAACCCCCGCCGACGAGTGCGATGACTTCCCCGGTGTCGCTGATCCCGGACCTGAGTGGCATGCCCACCTTCCAGGGCGATGAGCCCGCCTTGGCATAGCTAATTAACATTAACTAGAAGATAGACATGTACCCGAACTTGACCCCCTATTAATGCTATAGAATGATTATTGCCCTTTGCCGCGGCCCGGCGATGTTAGTGCTCTAGAGCACTCACGTATAGTCTAAAGTGGAATAAGGTAAGAAACTTAACGAGGAGGACCTTAATGCCTTCCGCGCGGCGCTAATCCAGGCGTACCTATCTAGATAGAAAACCTCTATTAAGGCGATTAGCCGCCTTACATAGGGCAAATTAGAGTCGCTAATAGACTACTATACGAGAGCCGTACCGGTCATCGTAGGTTTAACAGGCGCTATAGCGTAGATGACCGACATAGAAAGATTGGGGATGTAGACGGCCCTAACGGCATTCGTTAACGGTATCGTAGATAGTGATATGAGATATGAATACCTAGCGCGGGGTGCTAACCGTGCTAGGACGCTGGCCGACTGTTAGAGTACGGTCCTAGCCGCCGAGCGTATGATCACATACCGCCGATAGGCGGAAGTTAAAAAAGTAGTAACTACTAAGCTCGAATGGTACGACGCGAATATCCCGAAAGGTTTTAACCCTAATGCCTTTATAGTATCTTATAGCTATAGGGTGCTACTACCGATACCGCCGACCCCTCGCTCTAACGGTATAAACGCTAGGCTGACGCTAGTACTAGGACCTCCTATACCGGATAGGAAGACGTCCTAGAATATATATGTCAACGGGTCGAAGCCCCTCCCGGAGGACCACCAACTGAGCCCCGTCTATATTTCGTGCGGTGAAGTGGGTTACCGGAGCCTGGGATGCCGCGCCCCCCCCTTGAAAGTGTGGGAGTAGGCGATCCTACGGGAAATAGTTATCCCGCGGCGCTTTATGGCGCGTACTACCGCCGTAGAGGCGAAGAAGACGGAACCATAGCTGGATCCGGATAACGTATACGCTATATACCTAGAGTTACTAGGCCTTAAACCGGATGCTAACGACGTATAGATAGTAAATATATGTTCCGGAGAGGCTAAGCGCCGCGCCACGGAGGATAGCCTAGTTAGTATAGACCCGGAAGTAGGAGGAGAATAGATATAAGTAAGCGTGCCCCGACGCCGTACGAGGCTAGTACCGGTCCGGGTAATAGTAGGTAGAAAGCTATTTAACTAGAATAAAATTACGGATACCTAAGTTACCTTATTATTAGGCGAACTATGGGAGATTAGCCCGGAGGCGGCCCGATAGTTAAAGAAGGCCGCTACGAAGCTACGTAATAAGCTAACGGTAGGTAAACGTAAGGCGATAATAGCCGTCGTATAATAGGTAGGTGCGCCGGGACGGACGTTCCGGGTGCCCGTTACTGTTATGACGCTAGGGGGCCCAGTTAAGATAGCTACTAGTAGAGTAATAGTAGACTAGGGCGCAGATATATATATTATAGATAAGCCTACGGCTCGGGAGCTAGGCCTGATAATCTATAACTTAGTCGAGGGTAAGCTTAAGCTACTAACTATAACCTATGCGGACGGCCGAGAAGTAAATACCGAGCTATACGTCATAGTAGACCTCGACGTCGCTAGTATCTTCTACCCTAGTATTTAGGTAACGGTCTAGAAATACGAGAACCGTTAGACGCGTTTGATCCTAGGATAAACCTAGCTCTAGGACGTAAACGCGAATATAGATATCCGATCTAATACCCTACGCTTCAAAAAGGGCGGCCTCCAAGTAACTATTCGAGGAGGTATAATAGAGTTTACTAAGGACTAGAGATTACTAATATAACCGGTAAACCCGACGTCGGGCACTTTAGAGATCAGCATCAAACTAGTAAATAATAACTCTAAGGATAGCGAGACAGACGACTCCGACGATAGGGAGTTAGTTAACCTGTCCGACGATGAGCCGGAAAACTGAGTGGCTCAGCTAAGACCGCCAGCTAGGCTAAATACCCGGGCGGTCACGAGGCCGGCCTCGACGACCCGTGGACGGCCAGGACGAGCTTCTGTTGTGTTAAATTCTCGTCGGGATATCTAGAAGAAGAGAAAGCGAAGGTCACGGCCTCACTGTCATCTATTATTGTATGCCCTGCGGAATCGACGGACCACCATGAACCCACCATCGTTACTAATTCACCATCTATTATCCCGTGCCCTCCCACGGCCTCACGTGCGGTACCAGCAGACCACTACGAACTCAACATCGTTACTGATTCACCATCTATTATCCCATGCCCCCCCACGACCTCGCGTGCGGAACCAGCAAACCACTATAAACCCAACATCACTACTGATTCAGCATCTATTATCGCACGGCCCCCCACGACGAGGCCCCTAGATAAATACCGCTTACCGCTAGATGAGATAACCCCCCGAGAGGAGGTCCATCAGTGGTTTCTATCCACTAGGCTATAGTTAGGCGACGCTATGCCATTATCGGAACTCCTAAGAGATAAAATTAAGAGAATATTTTATACTTATAGAAAGCTTAATACGTCGACGCTATTAGATATCCTAGTAACACCTATATACACCCACAGACCCTAGCTAGCTCCGGACATAGTACTACAGGGTCGGTAGTACGTTAAACGATAGACTAAATAATAGAAATTTTAGTTAAATAAGCTAGTTTAGGAGGTAGTTGACGCGGGGATATATAAATCGATATTCGCCGTAAACGGAGAACTCTTACCTTAGAACTCGTAAGCTATCTTAGTAGATAAGCCCGGTAGCCCTACGGGGGAGAAGAGACTAACCTTCGATTATAGCTTTATTAGAGAAACGCTACTAGGTATTAAGATGAAGATAATCGACGAGGTGACGACCTACTTTAACTACCCTTCCTATAGAGTCTATACGCGTTTCGACTTAAAGCACGCCTTCTAGAGCGTGCCCGTAGTAAAAGAATATCGAAAGGTATATATATTCTACGTCTTAGGGTTCCCGTAGCTATAACTAACCCAGATGCCGTAAGGGGCCTCCTCGAGCTTAGCGGGTATATAGGAAGCGGTGACGACTCTCCTAAGCTCGTTAATAGACGAGCTAAATCTCTAGGCGCCCCGCGTAGACGGTACGCCGATAGCGGAAGGATATATAGATAATATCTTTATCGTTAGGGGATTAATTAGGGAGGTGTGGTATACTATCTAGTACTACCTTCTACTATAGTTACTGTGGGCTGATTTTAGGCTTAATTTTATAAAGCTAAGCCTTAACGTGGCCGCTATGAAGGTACTAGGTTTTGATTATATCGCGGGCGGGGGATGTAGGCCGTCGTTCGATAAGCTATAAAAGATACGCGACTAGCCGACCCCCCAGATATAGTCGCACGTGCGAGGGTTCCTAGGCACGGTTACGGTATATAAGAGGTAGATAAAGAACTACGTAGAACTAATAAGGCCCCTATATAGACTGACTAGGAAAGTTGAATAGAAGTGGGGTGCGCCCGAGGTAGCCGTATTTACCGTTCTAAAAGAAGCCGTAGCGAGAGTCATAAGCTAGGGTAGCTACGATAGCCGTTTACCTATGCGAATCTATACCGATACGTCGGCGTACGCCAGCGGTTATGTGATTATGTAGCTCCGTGATGGAGTAGAGGTACCTATCCTCTTCGATAGCTTTATCTTCTTAAAGCTATAGATAAACTATAGTATATATAAGAGGGAACTCTATATAATAGTTACTCTAGTTAAGAAGTATAACTTTATATTTCGTAATAGTTAACCCTCTACGATATATATAGACTATAAACCGTTAGCGACGTTCTTATCTAGTAGTTACTAGGAAGGAGTGTTTACCCGGTAGGTAACTAACCTAAGAATGCTAAATATAGAAATTAAGTAGCTAGCCGGAAATCGGAATACAGTAGCGGATATACTAAGTAGAACGATTTTCCCGGATTACGACTGCTACGATATAGGCCTACTAGAAGACCTAGGTAGGATAGAAGATATCAAGTGGATTTAGAAGGACAGTCTAGGAGGTATTAATACGGTCCTAGGTACCCCGAAGATGTACGCTACGGCGAACCTCTTTTCCCGGTCCGAATAGTATAGAGACGTTTATAACTATATCATTAGTAATATAACCGGCTCTATAGAGAGCGACGTCTAGGTAAGAGCGGTAGCATAGTAGTTTAGACTTATAGAGGGCACCCTATAGCGTAAGATAGTAGATACCTAGAAGGAATGCGTAGAGAAGCTATCGGTCCCCGCTATACTAAAGTAATTCTACGAGGAATCGGGATACCTAGGGCCGGACGTTACCCGGTAAGGTATCTAGACGAGATACTAGTAGCTAACCCTCTCTCGCGATATTATGGCGTAGTACGCCGGTTACGTCCTATATGCCGTATATAGCCTAAATAGACCCCCCGCCCCAAGTTAACCGGTAGTAGTATGGGGCCCCCTATCGGTTATAGGAATAAACTATGTAGGCCTACTACTAACGGGTAAGGGAAAGCTAATATATATGCTAGTTATGATCGACTACTTTACCCGCTTCGTATAGCTAAGACCGGTATAGACGACTTCGGCTACGGAGACTCTAGATAGCGTAATAGCTATCTTAGCCTCGCTCTAGGTAAGGCTACTACTTCTATATGTCAACGACGGCCTAGCCTTTAAGGGTATCTTTAAGATAGGAATAGAAAGAAGAGGATCGAAAGTTATTATAGTACCGCTAGGAAGCTATAAGAGTGCCGGCCGAGTGGAGGTATATAATAAGGTTTAGTAAACGATGATAGCTAAAGAACTTAAGACTTATAGTGCGGATATCAGCGATTAGATTAAGAAACTTAACTATATCGAGACGTATATAAATACGAGACTTATATCCTACCTCGGATTCTCTCTACGGGAGATATTATTCGGCCTTAAGCCGAATATACTAGTACGCTACTTAAGTATTATAGTACCTAAATAGAATACGACTAATAAATCCGGATACGTATCACTAGTGTTATAATATATAGCCGTATGCGAATCACGATAGGAATCGACTATACGGGTCTAAATAGTCGAGAACGAGCGCCGATAGGCCGTATATACGGCCCGAGACTATAGACGCTTAGACGAAGGAACCCTCGTTATACTGAGGAAACTGTATTTAACGTAGAAGCCGCTAAAATTCTAACTACGGTAGATAGGCCCTCTCCGTATCGTAGCTAAGGCTTCTCGGACCTCCTATACCCTAGCCTAGATAGATGGTAGGAGAGTGCGTAAGGCCCGGCATATAGACTAGCTTAAACCGTTCTAGGCGAGACCGCCGTACTTAGCCGGTGATATACGGCCAATTAAGACAAAAGACGGACGGGACTCGCGGGGCTCGGGAAATACTGGGGGGGGGGACGCGTTAGTGGTTGACACCTGAGGAAGGAAAGAAGGATTACGCAACCATATATTATTAGTCATCATCATTAGGCAGCAACGGGAGGGGTAATAACTAGATTCTGAGGCTGCGGCCCACAATCCCAAAACTCTCCCCAATACATCCTCATTTTCTCTATTCCATACTATCGCACATTTATATAGTTGTAAAGCACGAGCTTTTGAGTATAGTATATTAGAAAGTATTACTTTTAATTAAGATAAATTCTTTATTTTAAAATTTAAAAAGAATTTTATAAAGTACAAAAAAACCTATTTATTATATATTACTGATAAATAAATAGCCGTATAGAAAATTAATTAGGAATTTAAACCTCATTTAAAAGCTTATTATAAATAAGATATATATTCCTAACTAAGATTGCTTAAAAAGTAGAATTTACTAAGAACTACTATATAAATTAGACCTTAAGAGTCTTATTATTTAAAACCCTATATAAACGATATCTATAACTTATAAAATACGTAAAGTTCTTAAGGATAGTTATAAGAGTTAAAGAAAGAATTAAGAAACTTATAAATATCTAATAAGAGATAAAGAACTTATATAAGAATATACGTTATAAAACTAGAAAAGAGGATATAATAAAAGGTAAGGTATATACTAAAAACCTATTTATTAAAGGATATAATAGGGTTAGATGTAAAGTTTTTATAACTCAAGAAAAGTAAATAGAAACTACTAGCTTTAATTAAAATATTAATATAGATTATATAAAATATAACGATTAGAAAAATACGTATAAATATAGAATAGTTTCTTAATTACGTTATTAAAGCCTTAATATAGAGAAGTCTTATAGATGATTCTCTTAGAATTAGAAGAATCTAAAGTAAAATAGGAAATAAAATAAATTATTAATATAAAAAAGAAAGTAATAGCCTTTTTTACTTAAGTAAGTAATAAGGATAGCTTATTAAAGATAATATATATAAATTAAAGGAAAATTTAACGAAACTTTAATAAAAACTAAGATAATATAAAGAAACTACTTAATATAAATTTAAAAAATAAGATAAATAAATAGAATACTTATATATATTTAAATAGATAAGTGTATGTATTATCTAAAAGAGGTTTAGAGTATATAAAAAATATTAATAGAGGTTTACGTTCAGGTTATAGAAATAACTAAATTAACCCGTAATTTAACTAATTTAGTATAAGCTAAGTAAAGATGATTAAAAGTACGTAAGCCCTTATACTAAGAAAGAATTTAATATTAATAATAAATCCTTAAATAGAGAGTATATTATAGATAGGTATCTATTAAAAAAGAAAAAAGCTCTTAATTATAATATACGTAATAGTATTAGTAATACTATTACTTTAGCGACTTATAATAGAATATATAAAGCGGTAATTATAGAAGTTTAAGTTAATACTAGAATAATACTTTAATACCTTTTTAGAAATAAACTAATATTATAGTTCTAGAAGATAACTATATAGAAACTAAATAAAAAGATTGAGAATTAAAAAGTCTTAAAAGGAAATTAAAGATTTTATAGTAATACTTAGTTAATTAAAGAAGTTACGCTATTTAAACGTAAAAACCGGAAAAGATAAATATAAAAGCTCTTGATAAAGATCTATTATAACTAACGTTATAGGAATAAGGTCTTAGGCCTAGTAAATGAAGTAATAAATAACCTTTAGCTAAGAACGAGCCTTAGAAAGAGTAGTAACTTAAAACTTAAGAAAAGAACTTAGATTAATAAATAAAAACTTAGAAAGATATCTAGTTAATTTCTTAAAAGCATTAGAAATAAGATTAAAAATAAAGTTAAGTTAATAACAACAATAAGGCTTTTTAAAATAAAGTAAGAAAAAGTTTTACTATAAACCTTAAAATTTATAATTAAACTTTAAAAGAATTAAATATAAATATAAATATATTAAATATAACTATAAAAGAGAAGTTTAATTTACTAGTAAGCCCTTCTATAAAGATAAGCTAAATAAGAAAAAGCTTAAAGAGCGCTCTTATCGAAGATATAATATACGTTATTATAGAGGTATATATAAATAAAATAAAAAGAAAAAGGCTTATCGTTAGAACCTACTCCTTAACTAAGAGGAAGGT
Source organism: Knoxdaviesia proteae (assembly GCA_001510565.1). NCBI lineage: Eukaryota > Fungi > Ascomycota > Sordariomycetes > Microascales > Gondwanamycetaceae > Knoxdaviesia > Knoxdaviesia proteae. The sequence continues at coordinate 34,555 of LNGL01000039.1, forward strand.
TATAATTAAAATACTTAATATTTTTTATAAGTATTAAACAAAAAAACTAGCGGTAGCTATAATAAGAATAATAATATGTAAAATAATTTAAAAAAGGCATTAAAAATAAATAAAGTAATAAATAAGATAGAAAGAAAAGGAAAATATTAAATCCTATCTTTAAAAAAGAAAAAGGGAGGAGGGTAGATATACCTAAAAAATCTACTATTAGAAGAAAAGCTATTATAAAAGCTTAAACTATTAAATAAATACTCTAAAAGTAAATAATCTAAAAATCTAGATTATTATTTCTAATAATATAGAAGCCTCTTACCGTAATCTAAGAGATAATAATAAAAAGAAATAAAGGATTAGATATTAAGAGAAAGAAATAGTTATTAAGAGATAATAACGGGATATCTCTTCTTTAAAAAAAGTAAGTTATAATACTATATAATTAGTATGATAAAAAAAACCTATAAAGTAAGGGTAAAGATTATAAGTAATATATAGAATAAACTAAAACTTAAGATACTTAAAAAGTAAGTTAAACCCTAAAGCCTTATAAAGGGATTATTATAATAACTAGGGAGTATTTTTAGATCCTACTTAACTATACTTATAAGAGAACTCTATAAGAATATAGCTAGCCCTTTAAACTAACTCCGATATAAAGAAGAGATAAAGAAAGGGGCTAGGAAAATATAATTATAAATAAAAGAGATTTTTATAAGTTAATAGAACTTAGAATAGACTAAAGAAGATCTTAAACCTTATAATATATTTATATTTATAACTAACCCTTCTAGTTTAAATCGTTTATCTCTTATAAAAGACTTTCTTTGAAAACCGTAATATCCGTTTTATATAGTATTAATATTAGTATTCTTCTTATTAAAGCTCTTATTTTAACTATGTAACTATTAGAAGTATTAAGATTATTAATTCTTTTTTGTTCTTATTCTTAGGATTTAATAAAAAGACTTCAGCTAATTTAATAGAGAATCTTTTAGATTTATCTAAAATATAAGTAGAGAGCTTTTAAAGCATAATTTTATTAAAGGTATAATTATTTCTATATATCTATATAATATTAAAACGATAGCTTTTGAAGCTATTATTTAAGCTATTAAGTACGTAACTTATAATAAGAATAAACTTATAAGGAAGTCTTAAATCCCTAGTATATATTCTATTCTTAAATTCCTTAATCTTTGAGATAAAGGTTTCTATATTATTATTATAGCTCTCTAAACTAGTTTTTAGAGAGTTAGTAATATTATTAAAATCTATAGTAAAACCCGTAGGGTCATATATAGAATTTAGGGTCTTCTAAGCTTTAGAGGTATTAGTATTATTAGAAAGTTAAATAAGGGGTCTATCTTTAATAATTAGTTAAATAAGGAAAAGGGTTATAATACTATCCTTATTCTAATTACTAATCTAACTAATATCTAATTTTATATTAGATAATACAGTATTAATAACGCCTTCCTTTATAAGAAGGGCTTTTACTCTTATAGCCTAAAGCTTATAATTATTTAAGCCTTTAAGCTTTTAAATTTAGTATTTTAAAAATCTATTTTAATATAGAATATTTATTTATAATATATATAGTATGATATTCGATTTGATAAATAGTTATCGAGTATTAATAAAAGAAATAGATATTTTAATAAAATATTAATAGAATTTAATAGAATAAATAAGTATTTAGTAAAAGAGTTAAGCCTTTCGATAAAATTTAATAGAATAAGAATGTATTTAGTAAAAGAAGTAGATATTTTAATAGATTATCAATATTACTAGTACTACTACTATTATTATTATTATTATTATTATTATTATTATTATTCTAATCTTACTCTAATATTTACTCTTCCGGGCTTATAACTTATTAATATAATATAGGTTATAGTAGTATTTATAGGGAAGTTAGAATAGATAGGATAATAGGAGGGGTTATAGAGTATATTAGTATAATAGTATTTAGTATATAAAGTAATAATTCTGTTATAATTTGATTAATAAAGAATTATTAGATAATAATAGGTTTAATAGAAGTATTAAGTTAATAATAGTTATAGTAGTGTATATATATTATTAGATATAGAGGAAAGACTTTTTATAATATCTTAGTTATATAATAGCGTATTATATAGTCGTTAGACGATAACGTATTTACTTTTATTATTAATAAATATATATAAATAGGTATTTATACTATATATAACGGGGTTCTTAGTAAGTACTAGTTACTAGTATAGAAATTTATATTTATTTAGTAACGTCTTACTAATTATTAGTTATAGTTATTAGTTATAGTTATTTATTTTTATTTATTTTATTATTCCTTATAACCTTTATGCCCCCCCCGTAAAGTATATACTAATTAATTAATATAAAACTTAGCTATTTACTACTATTTATTATTATTATCTTAGGTATAAGGCCTATAACTCCTTATATCTATATTAATTAGCTTATATATAGCATATATATATATATATAATTTTCCTATCTTATATTTAGTCTATCTCTGAATAATAAGAGTTTATTCCGGTCTAATACTTTATTTAATAAAACTACTAGCTATATTATCTTTCGAATTTATATATTAAAGTAATATTTCTTCTTTTTATACTACTTCACTAACTCTATAATAGTCGATATCGATATATTTTATTCTTCTATAGAATTCTAGACTATTAGCTACTTTATAGCTAGTTATTATATTTATATATTAACGGTATATTAATATTATTATTAGTAAAAACCTTTATTAATATATTTATAGTATAATTAAGGTATATTACTTATTTTATAGCTTCTTGAGAGCTATATATTTAGCTTCAGTACTAGATAATACTATAGCTTCCTAAATACTAGAAGCCTATATTATAGGGTTATTACTAATAGTAAAGATATAGCTAATAGTGCTAATTCTAGTATTAATATTACTAGCCTTATTAGTATTATAATAACTTCTAATATTAAAATAATTTATACTAGTTATTATTATAGAAGTCTTTAATATTATTATATATTAACTTCTTATCTTTAGTTCTTAGTAAATAACCTTATAGCTTACTTAAGGCTATAAAATAAGACTTATTAGGATTTTTATATTTAGATAATTAATTAACTATATAAGCTATATTGATTCTAGTTCTAGTACTTAGATATAGTAAAGAACTAATATATATATATATACATATATAAATCTTTTTACTGTTAGAAGTAGTATCTATGTTAACTAATAGCTTTAGGTGACTAACTATTAATATATTAGCCAATTTTATAATCCTCTAATTATTATTTTTATTCTAATATATATCGAATTTATTAGATAACTTATTAAGATATTTATATTAATCTAATTTTAAATAAAAATTATCTATAGTATAAATAATTCTTAAGAAAGAAGAAATATCTCTTAGGTAATGAACTATTATATCTTTAGATAAGTTATTTATTAAATTATTTTATAGGTTAATATCTAGACTAACGATAACTACATTATCGATATAATAAAATCTTATTATTTTCTTATCTCTAGATATAGATATAGTATTATTATGTAATATAGGTATTATAGCATATTTTAAATATTTATTTTATAAATATTAGTACTAAAGTCTAGAAATTTATTTTAGTTTATATATATAGCATTAAGTTTTCTTATTTTCTTATAGCTATAAAGACTAGTAAGAAGTTCGATATAAATATTAGTACTAATATTAATATATTTAAAAGTATTTATAATACTATATATTCTTATACTATTAATTTATTAATACTAATATTAGTATTATTCTATAATCTTTGGGTCTATAGGTAATATTAAAGGTCTCTTTATAATATTTTCTATATCTTATCTAAAGCTTTTAATAACGTATCTAGCTTTATATTTTATTTGTTATTATATTATTATTATTATCGGTTTCTATTTTATAAACCTAATAACCTGAAAAATTATATTATTCTTTTTATTAATAATATCTTTACGCTTAATAGCTTTATAAGTATTCTATCTTTCTAAGTTAATAACTTCTTTATCTATAGCCTTATACTATTTACGAGCTTTAGATGAGTTAATAGCTTAGTTATAAATAAGTATCAGAAGTATAGTTATTAACTAATAGCGCCAGTTTATTAATTTTATATATATTATTATAGATATTATTATTATTAGATATTATTATTATTATAAATATTACTATTATTATAGATATTATTATTATTATAGATATTATTATTATTTATAATAGAAGTTACTAGTACTAATACTATTAGTATTAGTATTACTTAGCTCTTTATCTATATAGTATTCTAAGTCTAAGCTATTATTTATAGATTGAAAATCTATAAAGTCTCTATCTAGGACCTTAATGTCTCTAGATATAATAATTTCATTATTAATTAGATTTAAGATAGTATACTAATATTTATTAAGTGTATTTAATATATCTATTATACCTCTACCTTCTAATTTTATAATATAAGAATTTATTCTTATAATAGTATTTTAAAGTAAATATTTTAATATTTAAGATATTAGGTATCTCTTATGAAACCTATATTACGGGTTTTAAATAAAGTCTTATATAAGAGATAAAGGTTTAACAGGAAGTATTAGTTATAAAGGTAGGTCTATTATAAGGTTAGAGTTCTTCCTTAGTCTCTTTTAAGCTTTACTAACTTATAGGAAATTTCTTTCTTTTTCTAATTTTATTTTCTTAACCCCCTTCTTAATCTCCTCTTCATATTAGAGTTAGTTTAGAAGACTAACTCTATTCCTATAGAGCTTTCTTATAAATTTAACTAATTAGGATCTAGGTTACTCCTTAGTTATTATTATAACCCCTTTATAAAGCTTTAAAGTTTAACTTATCTCTTACGTATCTTAAGGTCTACCCGCGCCACGGACCTACTAAAGTAGGTGCTCTATACTAAGATAAACTAATTACTAAAATAAACTACTCTCTTTATTTTTAACTATAGAACTTCTTCCTCTTCCTACCTCTCTATTTTATACTTTATTTTCTTACTTTTTATATTATTTAATATCTTATTTAAATAGCTACCTAACGAACGATTATATAAGAGGCTATCTAATATAAGTTAGATAACTTAGATAACTTTCTTTATTCCGTTATAAAGCGCTTCGATATCCTATACCTTACTTTTATACGCTATTATAATAAGTATATTAATAATAAGCTAAAGTAAAAGCGAGTAGCTTTAAATATAAAGCTTACTATTATTAAGGAAGTTATTATTTATAAATATATTAATTAGCTAGAATAAGTTAGTCTAATTATCTATTAAAGCTTTATAACTAAAGGTATTACTAATATACTTACTACTCGCCTTTATCTATATAAGTTTTAGTTTATTAAAGAAAACTAAGTAACTCGTTTTATTAAGAGATATAGATATTTAGCTATAAAATAAGCTCTCTTAGATACTAATTAATAAGTTAATAAAGATCTTCCTTACGTTAAAGAATATTTCTATCGCTTATAAGATATTATATAGACTTATAAAATTACGTTATTTGATATATAGATTATAAATAAGACTAGTTTCTAGATTAAAGTTAGTAAAAGCTAACTTATTATTACTAAGAGAAAATAAGCTTAATATTTAATTATCTTAGCTAATAGAGAGTTAGCTACTATTATTAAAGTAATATCTTAATAAAATAAGGCGTTTTAAGTAAATATATCGCTTAGCTTATTTTAAAGCTAATATTTAGTTATAGTTAAGTAATACGCTTACTATCGAAGATATATAGGAGCTTATTATATAACGGAAGGAGAATAAGGAGGTATAAGTAATATAGGTAGTTAAGGTAATAGAGGAATAACTATATAGATATTATAAGCGTATTATTACTAAGCGGTACTTATAACGCGGAAATAGTATACTATAATATAAGTAAACTAGATCTATTACTTATTTATAAGATAGGAAAGAAAGTAAGATAGTTAAAGAGATACGTAGTTATAGTTAAAATAAAATCTATAATTAAAAATAAGGAGAGTAGTTTATTTTAGTAATTAGTTTATTTTAGTTTAGAGTACTATCATACTGGTAAAAGTTTCTACCAAACGCTAAAATCCAACAAGGATATTGAGAAGTATCTTTTTAGTGGGTCTTTTAGCGCTACATCTATGGGGGTCCAGGAACCGAGCATACACCCCCCCTGCTTTGTATCCTGCCTTGACTCCTCAATTCTTGAAGGCATTCAGGGAAGCCAGCACCAGAGCCCAGCGCGGAAGTCAGTACCAGAGCCCAGCTACCGTACTCCACGCCCGCCTAAACTCGGACACCCCCCTCTCTCTCTCTTTCCCTCTCTGTGTCTCTCTCTCTCTTTCTCTTTGTGTGTGTGTGCGTCTCTCTCTCATTCTCTTTTTCTCTCTGTGTGCGTGTCTCCCTCTCTCTCTCTTTTTCTCTCTGTGTGTGCCTCTCTCTCTCTCTCTCTCTCTCTCTCTCTCTCTCTCTCTTTGCGGACTTGGTTTCGTGTAGCGCCTACTTTGTAGGAAAAAATTGTTTGGTAGGAAGGAAGTTGGTTGGTAGGAAGAAAGTTGGTTAGTACGAAGGAAGGAAAAAGGAGAAGAAGAAGAAGAAGTAGCTGTGGAGAAGAATTTTTGCTTTGATTAAAAAGAGTACTTTAGGGCTAGGGTTTAAAATTAGGGATAGGCGCCAAGAATGGTGGAAAGATACCCTTGATAACCAGTACTTACTTTAGTAGGTACGTAGCGCGGGTAGGTTATTCTTTATATTATTAGGTCTTTACCCTTATTTTATATTTATATTTATATTATTAGTTATAATACTATAATTTACTTATATTTTTAAGAAGTAACGTCTTATTACTATCTCTTAGTAATTTCCTTTTTTTACTAGTATCTAATCCTTTATTTTTTCTATTATTATCTCTTATAATATAGTTAAAGGCTTTTATATTACTTAAAGTAACGGTTTAGACTTCTAGATTATTTATTTTTAAAATATATATTTAATAGTCTAAGCTTTTATTTATAATAGCTTTTGCTTTTTTATAATAGATTTCTTTAGGTATATCTATCTACCTTCCCCCTTTCCTTTTAAAGATAAGATCTAATATTTTCGTTTTCTCTTTTCTATCTTATTTATTACCTTATTTATTCTTAATATCTTTTCTAAAATATCTTAGATATTATTATTTTTATTATAGCTACTATTATTAGTCCTTATATTCTAGTACTTCTAACTTATATTAAATATTTTATATATAACCTTTATATTAATTTAGGAGTAGGCTTTAGTAATAAGCCTTATTTTTCTTATTTTATTTATATATACTTTTATAATAACGTTTATTATATCTATAATAAGGGCGTTCCTTAAGGTCTATTTTATTTAACTTATCTTTTTAGAAGAGCTTACTAATAAATCGACCCTATATTTTATAATTATATTTAATATATTTATATTTTATTTAATTCTTTTAAAGTTTTATTATAGATTTTAAGGTTCTAAATAAGATTTCTTCTTCATTCTTCTTAACGAGCTTATTATTATTTCTAATTTAACTTTACTTTTAATTTTATCTCTAAGGCTTTTAAGAAGTTAGCTAGATATCCTTCTAAGTCTGAACTTATTAATCTAAGTTCTTTTCTTAAATTTTAAGCTATTACCTTTTCTAAACTTATATTTAATAAGACCTTACTTATTAGTTTATTTACTAGGAGTTAAGACCCTACTCTTATAATACTAGCTATAATAGGTTTTTATTAAGAGCTTATAGACTTTCTTTTTTATTTTCTAAATTTAAATAATATACTTTTTTAATTAGCTAAATAACGCTATAAACTCTTTAGTTTCTTTCTAAGACCTTCTTCTGGTTCCTAAGTCTTTTATTTTACTTCTATATAATTATCTTCTAGAATTATAGTATTAACTTATTTCTAAAAAGAAGGTATTAGAATATTACTTAAATATTAACTTAAATTTTATACTTATCTTTTTATATATTTAATTATAAGTCGCTAAGCTAGTAGTAATATTAATAGTATTACGTATATTATAATTAAGTAAGAGCTTTTTTCTTCCTTAATAGATACTTATTTAAAGTATATTCTCTATTTAAAAGCTTATCGTTAGTATCGGATTCTTTTTTAACGCGTAGATTTATATACTTTTAATTTTCTTTCTTAATCTATATAGAATTAACTAATTATAAGCTAATAGCTAACTTAGTTATTTCTATAATTTCACTATAAGCCTATATTAACTCTTCTTATACGTTTAAGACTCTTTTAAGTAATATATATACTTATCTACTTAAGTATATATAAGTATCTTTTCTATTTATTTTATTTCTTATATTTATATTATATAGTTTCTCTATATTATCTTAGCTTTTAGTAGTTATTCTTTAGATATTCTTTTAATTCTTATATATTATATTTAATAAGGTATCCTTTTTTATTTAACTAAGTAAAAAAGGTTATTTTTTATATTAATACTTTATTTTACTTCCTATCTTTCTTTAGATTCTTTTAGTTTTAATAAAGTTATTTAAAAGACTTCTTTATATTCGGTTTTAATAATATAATGAAGAAAATATTATATATTTATATATATGTTTCTAGTAGTTATATCCTATATATAAGGCTACTACTTATACTTTATATAATCTATACTAATACTCTAATTAGAGTTAGTTTCTATTTACTTTTCTTAAATTAGAAAGATTTTATATTTCGTTTTATTATATATCCCGTAATTAATAGGTTTCTAATATATACCGTTTATTATCTTCTCTTTTTTAGTTTTATAACGTATATTCCTATAAATTCTATATCCTTTATTAGATATCTATAAGTTCTTTTAAGTTTTTCTTTTATTTATATAACTATTCTTAAGAACTTTATATATTTTATAAGCTATAGAGACTATCTATATAAGGCTTTAAATAGTAAGACTTTTAAAGTTTAATTTATATAATAGTTCCTAAGAAACTCTATATCTCTAAGGAATCTTAGTTAGGAATATAAGTCTTATTTATAATAAACTTTTAAATAAGTTTCTAGTTCCTAATTAATTCTTTTTATAAAGTTATCTACTTATAAATAGTATATATTAGATAATCTCTATTTAATTTACTTTCTTTTATAGAATTTCTACGTATTTTACTATAGTAAGTATCTTTATAACTATAATAAAATATACTATTATTATTATATAATTTACTATAACTATAATTATATTATATTCTATTATATTAAAGTACTAATTATATCTAATAAGCTTATAATAAAGTTTATTAAGATTTCCTTTTAAGGTTATTTAGGTTTCTTTATAGTTAAATACTTATATAACTTTATATATATTTAGCTACGTCTTTTAAAATACCCTTCTAATAAAACTTTCTTATTTATTTAAAAAAAATTTCTCTTCTATACTTACGTAGAAGTTATTATAGTATTATTTTTTTAATTTTTATTTCTAAGAATAATATATTAAGAAATATAGTTTTATTTTATAATATTTTTTTACTAGTTTTATTTATAGCTTAGTATTCTAAATCTAGTATCTTAAGTTTTTAAACTATTCTATAAAACTTTTAATTAGCTAAACGAAGATTTCTACTTTATTTAGTAATTTTCTTAGATATAAATTATTTAGATTATAATTTCGTTACTTAGTTATTTTCTATCTAAGAGGCTACGCTTTAAAAATCTTTTTTTTAATATTAAAGTTAGAACTTTATTAAGTTATAATTTAGATAATAACTATCTTTATAATATTAACTTTTCTTTTTTTTATTATCTTCTTTATATTTTATATTCTTTTATTTTTTACGTTTACTCCCTTTATTCTTTCTTAGATAAAATACTAGATTATTTTAGTTAAAGTATTTCTTTCCTTATTTAATCTAACTCTCTTAATAATATATCTACTAAGCTTTATAAACCTAGTTAATACTTCATAATAAAATAAGAATCCTAAGATCTATTAGCTATCTAGTTAAGTAGCTTTTAAGATCTTTTATAAATAATTCTATAATATATTTTAGTACTATATAAGTAGTTAATATTTTAAATAGTCTTAATAATCTAACCCTAAGTATACTTAAGATTCTATATTAGATACAATTACTTTTATATTTCTTATTATCTAATAGCTTTTTTATAGATATATATAAGAGCTTATATAAAAAGTATTTAATTAAATATTATTTCTTATCTTATTCTTATAAAAATATCCTTAATATTACTTTATATAAGGCGTCTAATTCTAACCTTATAAATACTTTTATATCTTAACTCTATAAAGCTAAAGTAAATATGAATATTACTTTTAATATTTTAATACTACTTTCTATTTCTTTTACTTATTTTATTAAAGCTCTTTTATCTTTTTATCTTTCCCTTTTTAAGGCCTATTATTAATGATACTATATCTAAGTTTTTTAATTTAAATTTCTAATAATAGTTACTTATCTTATTAATTATTCTATTTTATTTACTATTCTTAGCGTTAGCTAATCTATAAAAGTTCGAAGTCTATCTAGAATTATCTTTATTCCGTATTTTCTAATTAGAAATCGTAAGTATTTTACTTTTCTTTTAAAGAACTTATAATTATAGGCTTTTATATAGCTTAATCTAGCTTTAGTAATATACTTCTCTAAAATTTAACTTAGAAAATACTTTATATTAATTAAGCTTTTATTACTTTTTCTTAATTAATAAGAAAGTAATATTATTTTTAATAGTTATCTTCCTTAAGCCTTTAAAATTAATATAAATTTAAATAAACTTATTCTTTTTAAAAATAAATACTATAAGTATATTAATAAAGCTTTTTAATAATCTTATTTTACTATTCTAAAGGTTTTTATTTAAGTATTCTTTAAGTATAACTATCTACTTTACGTTAGTTATATATATATTATTACTTAATAGTTATTTTCTTTTTATTAAATTAATAAGATAATTAAAATCTTTAAATAAAATATATACTTTTTATATTTTTTAAGTTAAAAATATTATAGAAATCTTAAAACTCTATTAGTTCTAAGTCTTCCTCTTCTTCTATTCTATTTACTTAAACGAATCCTATATAGTAGATATTACTCTAAGATTCTTTACTTATTTCCTTCCTAATTAGTTCTTTTATATCTAGCTTTTAAGCTTTATTTTTAAAGCCTAACTTATTAGGTTCTAAGTCTATAATAGCTTAAATTTATAGTAATATATTTTTTTAAAATATGGAGAATCTTAAGTCTTTTTATAAATCTTTTAATTTTAGTATATCTAATAAAGATTCTTTTATTTTATATTAATAATAGATTTATTTTATTATCTTTATTATATATATAAGCTATTCTAAGTATTTTTTATTTAAAAGTTCTTAACTAAATACTTTCTTTATTATAAGTAAACTATAATAATATTATAAGCTTTTTATTAATAAAATATAAGTAAGTTAGCTATTATATCTAGATCTATTTCTATTTCCTATTAATCTTATTATATTATAATTTTATATATCTTTATTAATATATTATATACCTTTATTTATAGTTATTAGCGTTTTAAGCTTTAAGATTACTAAAACGCTATATTATTAACTAGTTAGTAGTAAGGAGAACCTTTTTTTCTTTAACTTATTTAGTAGTATTAACGTTTTAGACGTAAATAACCTTTAAATAGGCTTTAGATTTAGGTTTTTAGTTTAATACGTATTATATTATCTTAATAAGTATCTTTCTTATAATAACTATATATCTTTTAGATAAAAGTAAAGTTATTATTTAATACTATAAAGTAATAATCTTCTTATTTATAATTTATCTTTTTATAAATCTTATATAATAATAATTACGTTTAATTCTTTTAAGTAATAACTATAGCTTATCTTTAATTCTTTTAATAGTTATAGTCTTCTATATATTCTATTTATTAAGCTAGCGATTTTCTATCTTATTAGTAATTTCTATAAGGGAGTTTAGATTTTCTAAGAAATCTTTTCTTTTATAATTTTACGTCCTATTAACTAAATCTAATAAGAAACTTAGGAATATCTATAATTTCTTTAAATAGCTATTAAATTTTAAAATATCTATATTAGAAATAATATGAGAGTATCTTATTATAAAATCTATTAGCTTCTTAATATCTATATACTTAATTTTAAGTAACTTAAGTCTATATTCTCTAAATTTATTCCTAAATAATAAGTATATTTTCGTAATATATAATATTAATACCCTTATTTTAATTTCTTTACTTATAAAATTAACTTTAAAATAGTTATTTTATTAAATAACTATATTAATCTTTATAGCTAAGAAGATTTAATTTAAGCGTCTTTTAAGATATTTAAGTAGTTTTTAAATTTACGTTAAATAGTTTCTTTTTATTAAATAATATATTAAGTTTAATATTTTATTTTACTTTTCTTAACTTTATTTAAAGGGGTTTTATAATCTCTTATAAATACTTTAATTAAGGTTTTAAATCTAGTTTTTATATTTTTCTAAACTATTATAAGCCTTTATATAGTATTTTCTTAATAGATATTACTAAAATACTTTATAACTTCTATAATAATTTCTTTAACTATAGTAATCTTTTAAACTATCTTTAACTATCCTTAATTATATCTTACTTAACTTTAATTATATTAGTCTTTATTAGACTCTTTATTTATAAGGGGGTAAGTATTAATATAATTTAAGCTAATATATTAATAGATTTAAGGCTAGAGTTAAGTTAAGGAATAATTCTAAGTATTCTTAGTTAAATTTAATTTATTTTAAAAATAAAATAAAGATAATTATAGAACCTATATTATAGTTCTTAAAAGAAGTTTTTTATAAGAAATAAAAAAGTATATTATAAAGTTAAAGATTTTCCTTAATTTCAAAGTTCTATTAACTTAAAAGAAATTTCTTTTTTATTTATAATCTTATTTTCTTAACCCCTTTTTTTATTTCCTCTTTATATTAGAGTTAGTTTAGAGGGCTAATTCTATTTTTATAGAGTTTTCTTATAGGTATAGCTAACTAGGATCTAAGATACTCCTTAGTCATTATTATAATCCCTTTATTAAGCTTAACATTTTAACCTATCTCCTAAGTATCTTAAGTTCTAGTTTATTCTTTATACTGCTTCTACCCTTACTCTAAACTTTTACTTATACTACTTATTATAGTATTATATTTCTCTAAACTTTGTTTTATATAGTATTTTATTAGATAAAGCTTTATAAGGTAATCTATTATATATATATATATATATAGTATAATAAGCTATATATACCTAATATTCTATTAGTATTTTAGAAGTTATTAATAGAACTCTAATTTTATTAAATAAATTTCTATTTATTCTCTTAGCTAATCTATTTTATTCTAAGGTATAGGAAGGATTTATCTAATATATTATTCTATCTTTTTTACAAATATTTTTAAAGTTACTATTTATATATTTAGTTTTATTATTAGTTTCTAAATATATAAATTCTATATTAGTTTTTATTATTTTAGCTTTTTATCTAAAGTTTTAAATATATTATAAATCTATGCTTTAATTATAAGTAATTCTATTTCTAAATATCTAGTAAAGGTATCTAAAAACGTTAAAATATACTTATTATTTCTAGTATTAGCTAATACTAAGCTAATAATATTAGATAATATATTTTCTAAATAATAATTTTAAATATAATTATTTTTCTAATATATATTATTATTATGGAAAGCTTTTAGGTATTCTTTATATATTTATTTATTTTTAAGAAGCTAAATATTATATTATTTTATTATAGTAGTACTTACGTAATCTAGTCGTCTATACTATTTTATATAGTTATTAAAGACGTTAACCTTCTCTAAAGTATTTACTATTTAAATACTAGGATATATAGTTATTAAAAATAACTATTCTTTTATTTATTAGCTTATTATTACCTATTAAGTTAATACCTAATTTAAGAATATATAGAGTCTTTTATAATAAAGGTATTATCTTTATAACTAACTCTAATATCTCTTAGAAGGTTATATCTAATAATAGAAGCCTTTCTTTACTTAATTATCTTATAATAATCCCTTTTAATAAATAGAAAATCCTTATTAGATACTATACGTAAGAGTAGCTATATCTCGATATAGGTTATTATAATAGTTTATTTTTACTTAGAGCTATAAATATATAGTTATTAATATTAGTATAAGTTATTAGAAGTATAGAGTTAAATAATATAGTATTAACCTTTATACTATTATTAGATTTATTTAATAAGTCTTTATTAAGTCTTCTAATATTATTAATAACGTTAACGGTATTACGTTCTTTATCTTTATTATTAGATAAGATCTTATTAGTATATTATTATAATAGAGCCTTATTTAGATACTTAAAATAGTAATTATCTAATATATAACTATTAATATAATAATAGTTATAATCCGTAATACTAATATTAGTATTCTTCCTATTAAAGCTCTTATTAACCCTATATTTATTAAAAGTACTAGTACTATTATTATTACTTTAGTTCTTATTCCTAGTATTTAAGAATAAGATTTTATCTAATTTAATAGAGAATCTTTTCGATTTATCTCTAATATTAGTATAGAGCTTTTCGAGGATACTTTTATTAAAGCTATTATTATTCTTATATATTTATATAGTATTAGAATAATAGCTTTTAAAGCTATTATTTAAGTTATTAAATACGTAGCTTATAATAAACTTATAAGTCTTAAATCCCTAGTATTTATTCTATTATTAAGTTCCTTTATCTTTAATATAAAGGTTTTTATATTATTACTATAGCTTTCTAAATAAGTATTTAAAAAAGTAATAATAGTATTAAAATCTATAGTAGAACTTATAGGGTTATATATAGATTCTAAGGTCTTCTAAACTTTAAAGGTATTAGTAATAGTAGAAAGTTAAATAAGGGGTCTATCTTTAATAGTTAGTTAAATAAGTAAAAGGGTTATAGTATTATCCTCTTTCTAATTATTAGTTTAACTAATATCTAATTAATATCTAATTTTATTTTAGAAAATATAGTATTTATAACGCCTTCCTTTATAAGAAGGGCTTTTCCTCTTATAGCCTAAAGTATATAATTTCTTAAGCCTTTAAGCTATTAAATTTAGTATTTCTAAGAATTTATTTTAATATAGAATATTAATAGTATATATAGTGTAATATTCGATTTAATAGATAGTTATAGAGTATTTAGTAAAAGAAATAGATATTTTAATAAAATATTAAATAGAATTTAATAGAGTAAATACGTATTTAATAAAAGACTTAAAAATTTTAATAAAAATTAATAAAATAAGAAAGTATTTAATAAAAGAGGTAGATATCTTAATTTTCAATATTATTATTATTTTAATTATTATTCTAATCTTATTCTAATATTTACTCTTCCGGACTTATAACTTATTAATATAGTATAGGTTACGGTAGTATTTATAGGGAATTAAGAATAGATAGAATAATAGAAGGGGTTATAGAATATATTAGTATAATAGTATTTAGTATATAATATAATAATTATCTAATAATTATCTAATAATTAAATTAATAAATAATTATTAAATAATAATAAAATAAATTAAAGTAGTTATTAATAATTATATTAATATATATATATTATTATTAAATATAAGAGGGAATATTATTTATAATATCTTAGTTATATAATAGTATATTATATAATAGTGTTAGAAAATAGGTCTAGGGGGTATAGAAGGTTAGCTTTAGTACCCTTACTATTAAAAAGTAGAATTAAAAGTAGTAGGAAAAATTATCGATAATAGTAACTAGAAAAGCTAGCTAGAATAAGCGGGGGAGAGCCCCTATTTTATCCCCTATAGGATTAGGCTCTTCCCCCTAAGGCTCCAAATACTATCTAGGCTTTCTATCTATTCTCTAGGCGTCTCTAGGCTCCCTAGGGCCTTCCTATAATTAATAGGTATCTTAATAATACCTAATAACTATATTATAATTTTTAACTACTATAATAGATTCTTAATAAATAGTTATACGATAACGTATTTACTTCTATTATTAATAGGTATATATAAGTATTTATATTATATATAACGGGGTTCCTAGTTACTAATATAGGAATTTATATTTATTATTATATTATATTTATTTAGTAACGTCTTACTAAATATTAGTTATAGTTATTTATTATTATTTAATTACTATTATTCCTTATAACCTTTTAAAACTAAACCTAAAGTATATTAATACGCCTTTCTACTTAATATATTAGCTAGCTATTTAGTAATAAATTAGATATATAGAATATAAATAAGATTAGTTTTTAGATTAGAGTTAGTAAAAGCTAGCTTATTATTACTAAGAGAAAACGAGTTTAATATCTAGCTATACTAGCTAATAAAGAGTTAGTTACTATTATCGAGGCGATATCTTAATAAGATAAGGTATTTTAAGTAAATACGTTACTTAGCTCGTTCTAAAGCTAATAGTTAGCTATAGCTAAGTAATACGCTTACTATTAAAGATATATAGGAGCTTATTATATAGCGGAAGGAGGATAAGGAGGTATAAGTAATATAAGTAGTTAAGGTAGTAGAGGAACGACTATATAAACGTTTTAAGCGTATTATCGCCGAAACGGTACTTAGAGCGTAGAAATAACGTACTATAAGTAAACTCGATCTACTACTTATCTATAAGATAGGAAAGAAACTAAGATAATTAAAGAAATAGGTAGTTATAGTTAAAATAAAAGCTATAATTAAAAATAAGGAGAGTAGTTTATTTTAGTAATTAGTTTATCTTAGTATAAAGCACCTACTTTAGTAGGTACGTGGCGCGGGTACTTACTAGGAACCGCGTTATATATAGTATAAATATATATATATACTATAGATATATATATATATA
>LNGL01000004.1:0-22463 GCA_001510565.1 Knoxdaviesia proteae
GATAAAGATAGGGATAAATCGACGTGTTTCCGCTATAGAAAGACTAGTTATTAGGTACGCGAATACCTAGAACCCCGCGATAAGAATAACGACCGCCGATAAAAGACTCGTTTCACGATAAATCGCGGTCGATTAGCTAATAATCGTAACCGTTTACGCGATAACCGCGATACTCGTCACTATTCCCGTAATACCTCTCGGGACCGAGACCGCGACTATTTATAACGGCTATCTTAAAACTAAAAGGTATACCGTTCTCCTACTCCCTACCCTTTTAGATATAAAGATAGATAAATAACGGATAAAGGCTAGCGAAACGATAAGAGAGGGGATAAGAAGCCTACGAATTATAATACTTACGTTACCTAGAAAGAGGATTTATCTCCCGAAGGTTTACTTATTTCCGAAGATACTAGCTCGGACGTAAATAATAACTATTTCGCTAACGTTACCTACTATTCTACGTTCTTTCCTACCCTATTAACGGAAGAATCTACGATTATTAGTAAGATATTAATAAAATAGCTACGCCGCGAAGGATATCGTAAGCGATATCGCTTTTATACCGGTTTACTAACGAATAATAAATAAACCCCCCTCGTTATATTTATTAATATTAGAATAGTAAGCGTTTTCGTCTCTAAATCGTACGCTCGTTACTATTTAAAGTTATACCTATCTTTAGACCCGTTACGCCTTAGTAGTCTAGGCGGTAACGGTAGCTTCGCTATTATTAACGATATCGTTATTTCCTTCTAACTAATAACTATTAACGGTCTATTAAAGGTTATTTCTATAGCGGCCGGTATTATTACCGACGGTACTTACCCCGTTAACCTAACTATTAGTAGAAGCGGCGTTACGAAGCTTAGGTATATTAACGCTAATAGCGAGATAAAGCTTATACTCTTACGTAATTCCCCCGTTATTCCTTATTTCTACCCTCCCTAACGACGCGATAATATCGCTATTACTTATATAACCTATACTAATAACCTTCCGATAAATACCTTCCCTTCTACTAATAATCCTAGTCTTCCTTACGCTAAAGACCCCCCTTTACCCCTATTAATATATATTTACGGTATTTCGCTAGCCGACCCTAATACCTACGCCCTCTCCTATATTACTTCCGAAATATTCGCCTTCGTTACTTATCTTACCTACTAGTAGTATAATAATAGCCCTTTACTACGCTAAGCGTTCTTACGGATAGTAAATACCGACCGCGTTACTATTAAATTCGATAAGGAACTACTACCTAAATATAAAAAGTAGTTATTACTTACGAAAGAGCGTACGAAACACGATACCGTCCGCGGTACTAAAGTTATTATAGAAAACTAATAGAAGAAAGCTAATACCGAAGCCCTAATAATTATATAAAAGGCCTTTAAAGATAATACCTTCGTCTTTATTCCCTAGTACTTTAATACTAGACCGGACGTAAAGGCCCGTACTTAGTATAATATCGAGATAGTAGACGCTAAGCCTAGATCTCTTCCCCTACGCCGCTATAGCCCTTACTAACGTAAAATTATAAGAGAATTTACTGATAAATTACTTTCTCTTAACGTTATTCGATACGCTATTAACTCCCTATAATCCGTACTAGTATTACTACTACTAAAGAAGCCCCTCCTAGGCGATAACCGATTACGATACCGCTTTACGATCGATTACCGCGTATTAAACGAAGTTACCTAAAAGGCCGCCTATCTATTACTAAATATCGAAGATTCCCTATAATAAGCCGCTAGATACCGCTTTTATACCTTCCTTAACCTTAAAGATAGCTTCTAGTAAATCGTTATAAACCCTAAAGCTATATTAAAAACCGCCTTTTCTATACTATTCGGATAATACGAGTAGCTTCGTATACTATTTAGCTTTATAAACATACTAGCTACTTTCTAGCGTTTTATAAACGAGGTCCTTAAGCCGGTCCGCGCTTTTATAATAGGCCTTTTAGACGATATTTATATTTAAGGCGAGATAATAGCGGAACTAGCGGAACGGATAGTTACTATTATCCGTTAATTAAGCCGCTATCGACTATTATTAAACCTTAAAAAGTGCGAATAGTTCGTTAAAGAAAGTAAATTCCTAGGAATAATTATCTCCGTCTACGGTATTCGCCTAGACCCTAAAAAGGCCGCTACCGTTATGGATCCCCAATAGGTCGGAGTGTATTGCAGTACGTTGCAAACGTATGTCAATGCACATGGATACTGCCTAGCGGTAAGCATTTAGGTACATAAGTAAATACACATAAATGCCTTAATAAGCTAGCAAAAGACCTATAAAAGGATAACGTCCGCCGCGCTTTCATAGGAATTATCTTAAGATAGAAAAAATTTAAGCTTCCCTTTTATATATTTCTCTATACGTACCTTATAATTATAACCTATTTATTAGTCCTTTAGACTATATACTAGGAAATTATAAAAAAATTAATTTTTTATAAGCGTAATACTTATATTATTAATCTCTTATTAACCTTCCTTTAAAGCCTAACCGTCGTAATCGTTTACCTTTCCTCTAGGTTCGAGTCCTAATCGATACGTAATTAACCGATATCTTAACTTCCTTTCTTTTAATCCTATATTCATTATAATCGATAGTTTTACTACTTACCGTTTACCTTAAATAACGGATTACCCTTCTTTTATAAACCCCTTTTTATTCGACCTCCTTTTAGTAACGAAAGCACGTTAAATACTACTATTCTTTTCTTTTAATTCTACCTTTACCGAAATAATAACTAATTAACTACTTATTACCTTAGTAAGCGCCGAATTACTACCTTTACTAACTATCCACGCCTCTTACGTACCTTTTTCCTACTTCTAAAATTATTAGATCCTAACGTTAGGTTCGAGTCCTAGCTACGGAATATTTAATAGCTATTTCTTATACTTTTCCTTTTATTTCTACGATTTTCCTTTCATTTCTATAACTTTTCTCCTATTTCTACGATATTTCCTTTATTTTAGTAACTAATACCTCGGTATTCCCGCTATTTCGATTTCGATAATCTCCGTTTATAGTTTTCCTCTTTACCTATTTTTCCTTTATTTCTAATTACTAATCCGCTTCTTATTACGAGACTAACCCGCTTTTATACCCCTTTTACGTTCTAATCGACCCCTTTTACGTCTTAATTACTTCCCTTTACATTCTAATAAACCTACTTTTATTTATACTAATACTATTTCTCGTTTTAATAATTCTCTTTTTCATTATTTCTTAATTCCCTAAATACGCGTTACCCTAATACTAACCTATAAATTATAACTATCTAACTCCTTTTATCAACTACGGACCCCCTATTAACCTACCCTTACTACTATTTACTCCTACTTACTACCCTTTATCCCTATAATTCTATACTAATAGTAAGTCTAGACCGCTAATATCTATTTTTCGTTTTAGATAATAGATAAAGAATAACGTATTTTATAAAAAAGGGATAAAAGCGTTACCTATAACCTTAAAGCCTTAAGTAAAGTAAGCGTTACCCCTAGCCTATAAAATATAAGCGAAAGTCCGTAAACCCCTATTATTAGTAATTAATCGACGTAACTACTACCCCTATCTTCCGAAGTTATAGTAAAAGAGACCTATACCGGTAAGTTACTAGCTAAGGAGCTATAACTACCTACGGAAATATAGCCTATTATAAGTAATCGCCCGATAATAATAGGCCGAGGGAAGGGAAAGGTAATAGATAACGGAATAAATATTCTACTAGCTTAGCTAGCTAATAGTCTATTACCCTAAACTACTAAGTTATCTATAATCGAGGAATTAAAGTAAATAATAAAAACGCTACTATTAGACCGCGCTAAATCTAATATTAAGAGATAAAAAAGAGATAAAGAGTATACCGATAATATAAATACGGTTATTACTATAATAATAGAAAGACTTCTAGAAAGACTAGCTAACGTTATAAGCTATAGTAACTTACTAGCTATAGCTATAGCTACCTCTTTATCTTTTACTACTCCTACGTCCCTAACTAATAACCCGTCTATAATAGCACTACTATTATCTACTAATACTAGTAGAAGAAGCCCCCTTACTAGCGTAACCGTAACTAATAACCCCTTACTAACTACGAAAGACATCTAATTATCTAGAACCTAGCCTATAGTACTATATATATTATTATAAACACCTAAAAGTATAGGAATAACGGTATTAAAAGGATCATAAAGCTACGTATATAGATAAGGAGCTTATAATAGTAATATATTCCATAACCCCCCAACACTATTCCAACCCGCTTCATCGTAAATAATAATACCTAATATAATATTCTAAGCGAAGCTCTACCTAGGACCGGAACGGAAGCCGTTTAACGATATTAGTATTAACGGCTTTTCACTACTATTAAGGCTCGCTATTAATAGCTAATTTCCTAGCCCTCGCTTAGTAAATAGGAATTTAGCTATTAAAAACGGACTAATAGCCTATAATAAACCCCTAAAGAATAACGAACGCGTAACTAAGTAGTATAAATATCTTTAAGCGATATTTCTAAAACTAATATTACTATTAGATATTAACGATAAAGAAGATCGTAAGAAGAATAGTAAAAAAGTAGTTAGTTAGCTATAAAATAACTACTTAAGTAAAGTAGACTATATAGTTATAGTATAATTAATACGTATTTAGACCTACCTATACGAATCTATAATTCTATATACGTACTAAACGTCTTAAATACTATTAGTAATTAGAGGCGAATTCATATCCCTTTAGCACTTCGTTCGTAGATACGCTAATATACTATAGCTAATACTAGTAAAATTAGTACTAATATTTATCTCTAATCGTACTCTAATAGCTACCCTATCGTACGTATTTACGGCTCTCGTACTTAATTACTAATATAAGTCCGAATATAAGGCTATCGAACTTCTAGCTAAAATAATATAGAATTCTACTAATAACTTACTTAAAACGTACTATATTTAACGTATAGTTAAAGATATTCTACGCTATAATATTACGGATTTATAATATAAAACGAGATAGGATATTAGTATAGACTTAAGCGTTCGTACTATAGTAAATACTACCCGTTACCTATTAAAGAATATATAATCGTACGCCGCTTAGCTAAATACTATACTAAAAGTAACTAAGGAGGAAAGAGAAACGCTAAAATTCGGAATACGCGAAGAAGCCCTTAATTATATTACTTAGGATAAAGATAAGGATAAATTAACGTATTTCCGCTATAGAAAGACCGGTTATTAGGTACGCGAATACCTAGAACCCCGCGATAAGAATAACGACCGCCGATAAAAGACTTATTTTACGATAAATCGCGGCCGATCAGCTAATAATCGTAACCGTTCACGCGATAACCGCGATACCTGTTACTATTCCCGTAATACCTCTCGGGACCGAGACCGCGACTATTCACGAAGGCTATCTTAAGACTAAAAGGCGTACTATTCTCCTACTCCCTACCCCTTTAGATATAAAGATAGATAAATAACGGATAAAGGCTAGCGAAACGATAAGAGAGGGGATAAGAAACCTATAAATCATAACACTTACGCTACCTAGAAAGAGGATTTATCTCCCGAAAGTTTACTTATTTCCGAAGACACTAGCTTAGACGTAAATAACAACTATTTCACTAACGTTACCTACTATTCTACGTTCTTTCCTACCCTATTAATAGAGGAATCTACGACTATTAGTAAGATATTAATAAAATAGCTACGCCGCGAAGGATATCGTAAGCGATATCGCCTTTATACTAGTTTACTAACGAATAATAAATAAACCCCCCTCGTTATATTTATTAATACCGGAATAGTAAGCGTTTTCATCTCTAAATCGTACGCTTATCGCTATTTAAAGCCATACCTATCTTTAGACCCGCTACGCCTTAGTAGTCTAGGCGGTAACGGCAGCTTCGCTATTATTAACGATATTATTATTTCCTTCTAACTAATAACCGTTAACGGTTTATTAGAGGTTATTTCTATAGCGGCTAGTATTATTACTAACGGTACCTACCCCGCTAACTTAACTATTAGTAAAAGCGGAGCTACGAAGCTTAGGTATACTAACGCTAATAGCGAAATAAAGCTTATACTTTTACGTAATTCCCCTATTATTCCTTATTTCTACCCTCCCTAACGACGCGATAATATCGCTATTACCTATATAACCCACGCCGATAACCTTCCGATAAATACCTCCCCTTCTACTAATAACCCTAGTCTTCCTTACGCTAAAGACCCCCCTTTACCCCTATCGATATATATTTACGGTATTTCGCTAGCTAACCCTAACACCTACGCCTTCTCCTACGTTACTTCTAAAATATTCGCCTTCGTTACTTATCTCACTAATTAACTATATAATAATAGCCCTTTACTACGTTAAACGTTCCTATAGATAGTAAATACTAACCGCGTTACTATTAAATTTAACGAAGAACTATTACCTAAATATAAAAAGTAGCTATTACTTACGAAAGAGCGTACGAAACACGATACTATCCGCGGTACTAGAGTTATTATAGAAAACTAATAAAAGAAGGCTAATACTAAAACCCTAATAATTATACGAAAGGCCTTTAAAGATAATACCTTCGTCTTTATTCCCTAGTACTTTAATATTAGACTAGACGTAAAAGCCTATACTTAGTATAATATCGAGACGGTAGACGCTAAGCCTAGATCTCTTCCCCTACGCCGCTATAACCCTTACTAACGTAAAATCATAAGAGAATTCACCGATAAATTACTCTCTCTTAGCGTTATTCGATACGCTATTAACTCCCTATAGTCTATACTAGTATTACTATTACTGAAGAAGCCCTTCCTAGGCGATAACCGACTATGATACCGCTTTACGATCGATTACCGCGTATTAAATAAAGTTACCCGAAAGGCCGCTTATCTACTACTAAATATCGAGGATTCCCTATAATAAGCCGCTAGATACCGCTTTTATACTTTCTTCGACCTTAAAGATAGCTTTTAATAAATCGTTATAAACCCCGAAGCCGTATTAAAGACCGCCTTTTCTATACTATTTAGATAATACGAGTAGCTTCGTATACTATTTAGCTTTATAAACGTACTAGCTACTTTCTAGCGTTTTATAAACGAGGTCCTTAAGCTAGTCTACGCTTTTATAATAGGCCTTTTAGATGATATTTATATTTAGGGCGAGATAATAGCGGAACTAGCGGAACGGATAGTTACTATTATCTATTAATTAAGCCGCTATTAACTATTATTAAACCTTAAAAAGTACGAATAGTTCGTTAAAGAAAGTAAATTCTTAAGAATAATTATCTCTATCTACGGTATTCGCTTAAACCCTAAAAAGGCTACTACTATACGAGAGAGACTACTGCTTACTACTACTACTAAGATTCGTAGCTTTTTAAACGCCGCTAGCTATTTACGCCGCTTTATCCCCTACTTTATATATAAAGCGCGCCTACTCTATAAATATACTAGAGTAGATAAGCTAAAAGGCGTATAAGTATAGCTAGACGATAAGTTATTATAGGTATAACGCGATATTCGTAATATAATAATATCCCTTCTAGAGCTACGTAACTATAACTATACGCTATTATCGGTCCTAGAGACCGACGCCTCGATATCTACTATTAGCGCTATATTATTTTAATTATAACGCGATTCTAATAATAAACGTAGTATATTACGCCCCGTTACGTACTTCAGCGCCGTTTTATCGAAAACCTAATAGCGATATAGTACCTAAGAGAGAGAAATACTTACTATTATTATATTATTATAATATTAAAGGAGCTAGTTAGAAGCCGCGGAAATTACTATTATTACTAACTACGAAATACTCCGCCTTTTTACTATAAAGTAGGAATAACCGGCCCGGATATTACGATTTCTCGATATAATCGTATACTATAGCGTACGTATCTACTATCGCTCTAGTAAGGCTAATATCTTAACCGATTAGTTATTACGACCGTATATAGATATAGCGCTAGTAATAAATAAGGAGGAAAGGCCCGATCTAGATAATAAAGATACGATAACTAACGCCTTTCCTACTAATAACGATAACCCTAAACCCCCGAACTAGCGATTTAAGATACGGCTACTAATATAGCTACCGTCTAATAATACTATAGACGCTAAATAGCCTATAAATACTACGAATAATACGCCGATAGCTACTAACGTTAAAAAGTTAAACGACCTTAGATAGCACGACGTCTAGGATATTATTAGCTACCTTAAAAACGGCTACCCTCTCCCTAATCGTATCACTTCAACGTTTATTAAAGACTATTTCGCTATCTTTCATAACGAAGTATATACCGTTATTAACCGTTCTCTAATAAAAATACTAACGTACGAGGTAACCGTAATAGAAGTAATTAAAGTCTATAAGCTAAAAGGATATATACGCGTTAGTACGCTATATATACTATTAGCGAGACGAGTATAGCACCCTAACTTAATATTAGTTATAAATAAGGCTATTCGACGGTATATAGAATACTAACTACTATAAAAGCCTCCTTAAGTAACCGAGTCGCTACGACCGATACTAACCGTACGACTATTAGTACGCTAGGGAATAGACTTTACTGGACGTTTCATCGTTAATAGAAAGCGAATATAATTATTAATAGCCGTAGAATACGCTACGGGCTACGCTATAGTAGCTATAGACCCTCGTAATAGTACTTTAGCTACTATTAAGATACTACTTACGCGTATTTACACCGTATTCGGACCCCTAATAGAGATTATTACCGATAATAATACTCCTTTTAACTCTAATAAGTTTAAAACCCTTCTCGCTAGCTAAGAGCTACCTATCTAGTAATACTAGATAACGATATACTATCTATATACGAATAAGCGAGTTAAGCGTTTTAATAGCTAAATTAAGTATATTACCTATCGCTTAGCTAGCGTTAATACCAAAGAACGGGAAGATATCGATTAGCTAATAATTATTCCTAAGGCCATACGTATTTATTTAAATCGCCCTTAAATAAGCGGCTTTTCCCCGTATTACTTACTTTTCGGTACTAAGCCTTACTATAGTAAATCCTATATCGCTACGATATATAAACGAGAACCGATAATAGATAAAGATATCGCCTCTTAATAGGACTTAACTCGCGAAAGATAGTTATTTAAGACCGTTCGCCTATTATCTAACTCTATAAAGGCGTACCGAATATATATTAGAGCTATACTATAAAATAATAAAGCTATATACCGTATTTTTAGAAAAGGCGATTAGATTTTACGATATCGACCGTAAAAGTATAAACACGAGCTATTCTATAATAGCCCGTAGCTTATTATCGATATTTACTAGGGTAATACCTATACTCTAGAGTTACTAAGCGGCTATTAACTCGATAAACGGTATAATAGGTTTAACTTATTCCTAGCTTACGTAGAAGACGGCTAGCCTATTCGTAGCCTTTAGTATATTAGTCGCCGCCTTCTCGAGCGGGACCGTAAGCGCCTATCGTCCATCGGTAAGTAACTACCGCTATATACACCCTATTCTTTTTTCCTTACTTTTATTTCCTTTTTTATTACTAATTATTTTCCCTTTATATTAATTACCTCTTATTCGTTATATATTATTCTAAAATTAACCCCTAATTATATCCTAGTTCTACTTATATTCTATTTTTCTTTATATTATTTTCGTTCCTTTTATTCTTACTACGCCTTATTATTACGCCTCGCTACGATTCTTTTTTTAGAAATTTTTTCTTTTATTCCTTTTTTATATTCCCGCTATTACTACTAAAATTACGCTATTCGCTTATTTTTCCCGGTTATTTCCCGCGTATTCGCCCGTAATAGCCTCTATTACCTTTATTTTTCGTTTTAGACCGCTCTAGGCCTATCGCTACGCTATTACGCTATTTTTTTCTTTATCCCTATTTTTTTTATTCGCGATTACTATCTATATCGGCACTCTTAGCTACTACTATTTTTAATATTTATACGAGGAAGAGAGGGGAAGGAGGTACTAATAGTACTATCTAATACTAAAAGCATAATATCGCTATATCACGATATTCTAGACATAGGGACCGACCTAAACGTCCTTTATCCGGCTATCCCTTCCGGTCTCTGGGCCCTACTTTTCTTAGTAACTACCCGTTTTAATAGTTATTTAGACTATATTAACTAATAAAAGACCTCCCTATACGATAAACGCCGCGATAAACCTTACTTTCTACGATAAAAGCTAACTTCTTTCCTATTTATAATAGATAAAGAAACGAATAGCTATACGACTAACGAAGAAGTATAAAAAGCTAGCGATTTCTAGCTATAAATAACTCGAAAATAGATAATTCTTCGTCTCTATCTTTACTACTATCTCTTTCTTACCTATCTTTCCTATCACTAATATTATTACTACTATTACTAGCTATTCTATATATAGAGCCTACTAGCTATACTATAAACGATAATAATACTAATACTAATACTACTAATAATACCCTATTACCTACTATAGCCGCTACTTAGCTGCGCGTAGCCGCCGTAATTACTAACGAGGAAGCGCTCCCGTACCCCCGATATATACTTAGACGTATCGAATACCCTAGTATTCGTTACTAAAGACACGTTATTAATAACGTAGAGCAGAGTACTTATGCTAATTACTATAATAGCTAGGCTAATTACCGTATCCCTAGCTACCTATCGACCGTAATAGACGGCTTTTTAATAGCCGATAACGCTTAGATTAAGACCCCGAACCTACGTACTCGCGCCGAACGAGACCTCGCTATAGTAATATACCTACGCGTATATAACTAGCACGTAACGCCTACTAATAAGAAATTAAACGGTAGCGATTTTAATAATACGCTACGTTTTATTAACCTAGTAGCGTTAGCATACGTCTTTACTAAAAACCCCCTACCTATTTAAGCGACTATTACACGCCTATAGCATACGGTATTAGCCCTAGCTACCATCACGGTCTATCTATTACCCGCCTTTACGCCCGCTAATACTATTAAGATTAATAATATTAAAGGAGGACCCCCGCTAGTACCGGTCGTAGTAGTCGCGGTACTAGTAACGGTACCCGTAGTAGCACTAATAGTAACTACTAGGCCTACCGCTAGCGCCGTTATCGCTATATTCGTACTAATACTAGTACTAGTAGTAGCGGCTATAATTATAATAGTACCCCCCTTTCCTATAGTACCGCTACCGCCTACTTTCGTAGCGCTCTACGCTAGTAGGCCCGCTACCTACATTTAGTATAAATAGTAGATAGAGCTACGTAATCGTCACCAGTATAAGATAATATAAGCTATTACGGTCCAGTTAGGTATCGCTATCTACGCGATTCCCCTAAATGCTACGCAATACTAAGGCAAATCGCCGCTAATAATTAGATAAATCGGTACCTATAGCTACCCGAAACGCTACGAAATAAGAAAAGCCCCGTATCCTAGATTAGACCCCCCCCCCTATTTCTATATTAATTATTATTATTATTATCGTTATTATTATTATTAATATTACTTATTTATTATTATTCCTATTATTTAGACCTAATTTATACGCTTAGAAGTCGAAAAGGATAAGAAAAGAGGATACTTAGAAAAGTATAAAAATACTTAAAAAGCCATAAAAGACATATAAAGGGAAGTCCTCCTAATATCCTTTACTAGTTAAAGGTAGATCGCGGACGATCTAGTTAAGAAAGGGGATCTTATAGATCCCTAATAGGTTAGAGTATATTATAGTACGTTATAAACATATATTAATATATATAGATACTACCTAGCGGTAAGTATTTAGGTATATAAGTAAATACATATAAATACCTTAATAAGCTAGTAAAAGACCTATAAAAGGACGACGTCCGCCGCGCTTTTATAGGAATCATCTTGAGATAGAAAAAATTCAAGCTTCCCTTTTATATATTTCTCCATACGTGCCTTACAATTATAACCCATTTGTCAGTCCTTTGGACTATGTACTAGGAAATCACACCGTACGAGAGAGACTACCGCCTACTACTACTATTAAGATTCGTAGCTTTTTAAACGCCGCTAGCTATTTACGCCGCTTTATCCCCTACTTTATATATAAAGCGCGCTTACTCTATAAATATACTAGAGTAGATAAGCTAAAAGGCGTATAAGTGTAGCTAGACGATGAGTTATTATAGGTATAGCGCGATATTCGCGATATAATAGTATCCCTTCCGGAGCTACGTAACTACGACTATATACTACTATCGGTCCTAGAGACCGACGCCTCGATATCTACCGTTAGCGCGATATTATTCTAACCGTAGCGCGATTCTAATAATAAACGTAATATATTACGCCCCGTTACGTACTTTAGCGCCGTTTTATCGAAAACCTAGTAGCGATATAGTACTTAAGAGAGAGAAATACTTACTATTATTATATTATTATAATATTAGAGGAGCTAGTTAGAAGCTACGGAGATTACCGTTATTACTAACTATAAAATACTCCGCCTTTTTACTATAAAATAGGAATAACCGGCCCGAATATTACGATTCCTCGATATAATCGTATACTATAGCGTACGTATCTACTATCGCTCTAGTAAAACTAATATCTTAGCCGATTAGTTATCACGACCGCGTATAGATATAGCGCTAGTAATAAATAAAGAGGAAGGGCCCGATCCGGATGATAAAGATACGATAACTAACGCCTTTCCTACTAATAACGATAACCCTAGACCCCCGAACTAGCGATTTAAGATATAGTTACTAGTATAGCTACCGTCTAATAATATTATAGACGCCGAATAGCCTACGAATGCTACGAATAACACGCCGATAGCTACTAACGTTAAAAAATTAAACGACCTTAGATAGTACGACGTCTAAGATATTATTAACTACCTCGAAAACGGCTATCCTCTCCCTAATTATATTACTTCGACGTTTATTAAAGACTATTTCGCTATCTTTTACGACGAAGTATATACCGTTATTAACCGTTCTCTAATAAAGATACTAACGTACGAGGTAGCCGTAATAGAAGTAGTTAAAGTCTATAAGCTAGAAGGATATATACGTGTTAGTACGTTATACGCCCTATTAGCGAGATAAGTATAGTACCCCGACCTAATATTAGCTATAAATAAGGCTATTCGATAGTATATAGAATACTAACTATTATAAAAGCCTCCTTAAGTAACTAAGTCGCTACGACTAATACTAACCGTACGACTATTAGTACGCTAGGGGATAGACTTTACTAGACGTTTTATCGTTAATAGAAAGTAAATATAGTTATTAATAACCGTAGAATACGCTACGGGCTACGCTATAGTAGCTATAGACCCTTATAATAGTACTTTAGCTACTACTAAGATACTACTTACGCGTATTTACGCCGTATTCGGACCCCTAGTAGAGATTATTACCGATAATAATACTCCTTTTAACTCTAATAAGTTTAAAACCCTTCTCGCTAGCTAAGAGCTACCTATCTAGTAGCACTAGATAACGATATACTATCTACGTACGAATAAGCGAGTTAAGCGTTTTAACGGCTAAATTAAGTATATTACCTATCGCTTAGCTAGCGTTAATACCGAAGAACGGGAAGATATCGATTAGCTAATAATTATTCCTAAGGCTATACGTATTTACTTAAACCGCCCTTAAATAAGTAGCTTTTCCCTATATTACCTACTTTTCGGTACCGAGCCTTACTATAGTAAGTCCTATATCGCTACGATATATAAACGAGAACCGATAATAGACGAAGATATCGCCTCTTAGTAGGATTTAGCTCGCGAAAGATAGTTATTTAAGACCGTTTACCTATTATCTAACTCCGTAAAGGTATACCGAATATATATTAGAGCTATACTATAAAATAATAAAGCTACGTACTATATTTTTAGAAAAGGCGATTAGATTTTACGATATCGACCGTAAAAGTATAAATACGAGCTATTCTACGACGGCCCGTAGCTTATTATCGACGTTTACTAGGGTAATACCTATATTCTAGAGTTACTAGGCGGCTATTAGCTCGATAAACGGTATAATAGGTTTAACCTATTCCTAACCTACGTAGAAGATAGCTAGCCTATTCGTAGCTTTTAGTATACTAGTCGCCGCCTTCTCGAGCTAGACCGTAAGCGCCTATTATCTATTAATAGGTAACTACCGCTATATATATATACTATTCTTTTTTTTTCTTACTTTTATTTCCCTTTTTATTACTAATTATTTTCCCTTTATATTAATTACCTCCTATTCGTTATATATTATTCTAAATTAACCCCTAATTATATCTTAGTTCTACCTATATTCTATTTTCTTTATACTATTTTCGTTCTTTTTATTCTTACTACGCCTTACTATTACGCCTTACTACGATTCCTTTTTTAGAAATTTTTTTCCTTTATTCCTTTTTTATATTCCCGCTATTACCGCTAAAATTACGCTATTCGCTTATTTTTCCTAGTTATTTCCCGCGTATTTACCTATAATAGCCTCTATTACCTCTATTTTTTATTTCGGACCGCTCTAGGCCTATCGCTACGCTATTACGCTATTTTTTTCTTTATCCCGGTTTTTTTTATTCGCGACTACTATCTATATCGGTACTCCTAGCTACTATTATTTCTAATATTTATACGAGGAAGAGAGGGGAAGGAGGTACTAATAGTACTATCTAATACTAAAAGCATAATATCGCTATATTACGATATTCTAGATACGGGGACCGACTTAAACGTCTTTTATCTAGCTATCCCTTCTAGTCTCCGGGCCCTACTTTTCCTAGTAACTACCCGTTTTAATAGTTATTTAGACTATATTAACTAATAAAAGACCTCCCTATACGATAAACGCCGCGATAGACCTTACCTTCTATAATAAAAGTTAACTTCTTCCCTATTTACGATAGATAAAGAAACGAATAGCTATACGACTAACGAAGAAGTATAAAAAGCTAGCGATTTCTAGCTATAAATAACTCGAAAATAGATAATTCTTCGTCTCTATTATTACTACTATCTCTTTCTTACCTATCTTTCCTATTACTAATATTATTACTACTATTACTAGCTATTCTATATATAGAGCCTACTAGCTATACTATAAACGATAATAATACTAATACTAATACTACTAATAATACCCTATTACCTACTATAGCTACTACTTAGCTACGCGTGGCCGCCGTGATTACCGACGAGGAAGCGCTCCCGTACCTACGATATATACTTAGACGTATCGAATACCCTAGTATTCGTTACTAAAGATACGTTATTAATAACGTAGAGTAGAGTACTTACGCTAATTATTATAATAACTAAGCTAATTACCGTATCCCTAGCTACCTATCGACTGTAATAGATAGCTTTTTAACGGCTGATAACGCCTAGATTAAGACCCCGAACCTACGTACTCGCGCCGAACGAGACCTCGCTATAGTAATATACCTACGCGCGTACGACTAGCACGTAACGCCTACTAATAAGAAGTTAAACGGTAGCGATTTTAATAATACGCTACGTTTTATTAACTTAATAGCGTTAGTATACGTCTTTACCGAAAACCCCCTACCTATTTAAGCGACTATTATACGCCTACGGCGTACGGTATTAGCCCTAGCTACCGTTACGGTCTATCTATTACCCGCCTTTACGCCCGCTAATACTATTAAAATTAATAATATTAAAGGAAGACCCCCGCTAGTACCGGTCGTAGTAGTCGCGGCACTAGTAGCGGGACCCGTAGTAGCACTAATAGTAGCTACTAGGCCCGCCGCTAGCGCCGTTATCGCCGCATTCGTACTAATGCTAGCACCGGTAGTAGCGGCTATAATTATAGTAGCACCCCCCTTTCCTATAGTGCCGCCACCGCCTACTTTCGTAGCGCTCTACGCTAGTAGGCCCGCTACCTATATTTAGTATAAATAGTAGATAGAGCTACGTAATCGTCACTAGTATAGGATAATATAGGCTATTACGGTCCGCTTAGGTATCGCTATCTACGCGATTCCCCTAAATACTACGTAATACTAAGGTAAATAGCCGCTAATAGTTAGATAAATCGGTACTAATAGCTACCCGAAACGCTATAAGATAAGAGAAAACCCCGTATCCTAGATTAGACCCCCCCCCTATTTCTATATTAGTCGTTATTATTATTATTATTATTATTATTACTAATATTACCTATTTATTATTATTCCTATTATTTAGACCTGATTTATATACTCGGAAGTCGAAAAGGATAAGAAAAGAGGACCCCTAGAAAAGCATAAAAACACTTAAAAAGCTATAAAAGATATATAAAGGGAAGTCCTCCTAATATCCTTTACTAGTTAAAGGTAGATCGCGGACGATCTAGTTAAGAAAGGGGATCTTATAGATCCCTAATAGGTCGGAGTATATTATAGTACGTTACAAACGTATATTAATATATATAGATACTACCTAGCGGTAAGTATTTAGGTACATAAGTAAATACACATAAATACCTTAATAAGCTAGCAAAAGACCTATAAAAGGACGACGTCCGCCGCGCTTTCATAGGAATCATCTTAAGATAGAAAAAAAAAGCTTCCCTTTTATATATTTCTCCATACGTGCCTTATAATTATAACCCATTTATCAGTCCTTTAGACTATATACTAGGAAATCATAATATATTTATCCGAAGTTTTATTTAATTCGTGAATTAGTTCGCTTAAAGCTTTTATTAGTTAAATACGTCCTTAATACTAAATAGGTAGCTAATATCTTAACTAA
The DNA here is from genome assembly GCA_001510565.1 of Knoxdaviesia proteae. NCBI lineage: Eukaryota > Fungi > Ascomycota > Sordariomycetes > Microascales > Gondwanamycetaceae > Knoxdaviesia > Knoxdaviesia proteae. The sequence goes on from LNGL01000004.1 coordinate 16,815, forward strand.
GCCGCTTAGTTTCTAGCTCTTTAACTAATTCCAAAGTGCTTTAATAATTTAAGGTATATTATTTTTTTTTCCTTCTTATTTTAAAGGTTTTTAGGTTTAATATATTTCTTCTTTTCGCTTCCTATACTAAAGTTTTTCCTTCCATCTTATGTTTCTCCGATAATTAAGATTTTCTTCTTATATTATTTATTCCGAGGGGCGTATCGTTAGTTAGTAACGTATTTGCGTCCGAGGGGCGTGTGAGCTGGAAGGACGGAAATGCGTCTATCACGTGACTTAGGCTGAGAGCCTGGTCCTGGCTAGCCTATAAATACCGGACTTCTGTCCATTTCTAGTCTAGCTCTTTTCTTCCTCTTACATCTAACTTTTTTCCATCAATGCTTACATTCAATTCCATCAACTTATTCATCCTCATTCTTCGGTTTTTCCATCACAGACACTTCGCGGCAAAAATCACACATGCCCCAGACTATTCTCTTCAGGGTACAGAAATAGGCGCCGTCTCGGCCACTTTGCAGCGCGTGGACTTAGGGTTGGGTAGGGTTACACGAACGTGGCATGTACAGGTCTCGCTTCACCGGCATGGCCAATATGATCTCAAGAGGGTAAGGATAAGCCCCATAGTGTGCACTCAGGAGCAGCAGTCGCTGGATGAATCACAAGTGCTGTTATTATTACATACATTTATCATGAATTACAAGTAGAACACGCTGCAATGCTACAGTGGGGGGAGATCCTCACGACAAACGGGACACTGCAAGCGGTACCGCATCCACGACTCCAGACAATGCGTGTGGAAGGCATGCCGACACGGCGTGATCATCGCGCCCCGCCGCGCAAGCATCCCCGCAACACCCCCCAGCGCCGACGCCGCCACCGAGTCGGGCGTGCCCGCACGCAGCACCAGCAGGTTCAGGTCCTCCTTGCAGATGGCGCAGTCGACGCTACGCACCACCGAGTACGGTCCGGCGGCAGCACCCGCCCCGGCCTGCGCCGAGCCTGCCTTGGAGCTCCGCTGGCCGGCGCCGCCCTTGTCGTCCTTCCGGTCAGACTCCCGCCAAGCCCCGTCGGAGTCGGCTTCGCCCACCCGCTCCGGGAGCAGGCCGAGCGGCAGCTGTGCGGCCTCGGCGCCGTCTTCGCGGAGGATGGGGTGGTAGTCCCACGCCTCGGGGCACCAGCCCTTGGGGACGCCGAACCGCGGCCCCAGCACATCCTGCACCGCGAGCACACACAGCTGGAGCCACAGCCACAGGCCCAGGAAGACGAGGAACGGCATGCTGGGCTGGATGAACAGCTTCAGGCTGTCGGCGGCGGTGAGGTAGGCCAGCGGCGTCAGCCGCAGCACGGACTGGCCGGCGACGAATTTCCACGACAGCGCGTTGCGCGAGTTCCGCTTGAGGTTTCGGATGATTTGCGGGACCCAGAGGGAGAGGTACACGAATTCGAGGGCCGACATGAGCAGCGAGCGCAGACTCTTCGACCACGACGACGACACGAGAATCAGCCACATCAGGAGCATGCCGCCGATGCCGAGCCACCTCAGGACTTGCGAGAACGTGAGAGGCTGGGCGGGTGGACCCTCGAGGCCGCCGTCAAAGTGGAGTTCATGCGCCTCAACCTCTGCAATTTCGGCATCGATGTCTTGGTCTGAGGGGATAATGATCGGGATATCGTGGTGAGCCGGCCGGCTGACGTTAGCAATCTCCGCCTGACCGCGTTCAGGTGGTCCAACGGTGCCTGGATGATCAGAGTCGTTGCCGATGCTTCTCCCTTGTCCTTGATCGAGCTGTTGAGTATCCCGCAGTTGCTGTAGATCCTGTCGTCTGGATTGAGCCCGGAGTCTCTCGGAAATGTTTCGCTGCCGCTCGCGCTGGGCTTCGGCGTATCTCTCCAGAGCCCGCCTGCGATCAGGCGTCTCCACCTCGTGTATGCGAGACATCAGCAGACCACTAAGAGCGACGGATATCAGAGACACGAAAAGAAGCGCAAGTGTCGCCATGGACGTGCTCGCCGAGAGCAGCACAGAGGCAATGGTAGTGGCCACAAGGGCGTCAGCCATGAAGCCTGCGGCAATGGTAACGAAGCTGATTCGAGCAATGGTCGATGGGGTGGACGCGTCGGTCATTTGCTGCTTGAGGAGGAAGATCTGCGCGGCAAAGGCAGCAGAGTAGGCCATAGTGTAGCGGTTCGACCGCTGCGACAGAACCTCAATTTTAGCGCCGGTAAGGTGATTCCCATCGGCAACTGGCTGGTCCGGAGGGCCGATGGACTCGATGAAGTAGCCGCAGTCGGGGGAAAACAAAACAATCGCGAGCTCCAGCGTGGGGTTCATCGGAACCGGCGCGCCCTTTGGGAAGCGAAGTTCCGATTCGATATTGCTGATGGCGGTGTTTGCCGACTCGTAATTGATCAGATCGCCGCTTTGGCCAATGGCAGACAGGTCGGGCGGGAGGACCTGGCCAAACATGACATACTCGCATCGGAGGGGTGCCGGGGCCATGGGGACACTGGCTGCATACATCGCGCCGCTGCCATCAACGCCGGTTTTCGAGGACCACGAAAAAGGCGAGCTGAGCTGCCGGCCCAGGTTTTCCTCGAGATCTCTGACGCGACGGGACAAGGTCCGGTTCAGAATGTCCACAGCAGGCCTGAACAGGTGCTCGGACGGCACCAGATGCGGCAGGCCGTAGAGCCCGTCAAACTTCTCGCTCAGGGTCGTCATCAAGATGACGCCCTGTTGGGGCCAGTGGAGCCCGTGCATCCTCATTTCCCAGAGCCCCGGGGTCTCAATTGAAGGGCCTGGTTCTCCTTCATCATCGGTCAACGTCAGCGTCGACGAGATGAGATTGGCGCGCAGATTCTCGTCCGTGCTGAAGAAGGACTTCTCCGGCAGGACTTTGGTCCGGGGCGGGCCCTTCGGTTCCACGCCAGGCTGGGCGGTCCACTGCTCGGTCAGTCGGACTTTGACCAGCCCCTCGTTCCCCGTGATGTTCCGCATCCACGAGCCAGCGCGTTCGGAGAACACAGCCTCGGGGACGATGTTGGTGAGGTTGTAGCTACTGCTGAACCGCGGCTTGCTGCCGGGATGGCGCGTCCACCGGCCGGTAACCTCGCCGGTGATGTTCTTCCAGACGGGCCGGACAATGGTGTGCGACTGGTCCATGGAGCGGTTGTAGTGCACCATCGACCGCTGGCGGAAGACATCGAGGTCTGACCAAAGAAAGCCGTCGTCTTCGCGGAACCCCGTCAGGTTGAGATATTTCCGTGCGGGAGGAGGCCCCTCTCCGCTGGTTGCGCCGGAGTTATACGGCAGGAAATCACCCCATGATGACTCGGCGAGGACATTGGCTGCATACTGCTCCCGAGAAAGACGCCTCGCTGGGTAGTTGTTGGGGATGAGAAGCCCGAAAGATGTCTCGGGGGATATGAGAACCCAGAGAATCACACATATCAAGACGGTGATGCGGATGTTGTCGCTGGTGAGGGATGCCATGCTCTTCTTTCTTAGAGGGCAAACGCCGATGGAATCTGTGGAAAGGCGTGGGCGCGCATGAAGTCTTTGCCGGGCTCAAGAAGATGGAAAAGCACTGAAAAAGAGCCGGGATATCGAACCTTACCCCGGAGATGGGGAGAGGCCGTAAGGAGAGTCAGGGAAACGGGCGAAAGTGGGATAGATAGTTTGATGTCAGGAAGATTCTCATATGGAACATAAGGAGGGACACCGAGAAGGCGCAGGCATGATCACGTCGCTCTGGTGGAAGACCAAATGCCCAGGAAACGGGGAAAGGGGGAAAGAGAAGATGATAAAAATCAGTACTGCACCTCAATATACGTAAGTGTGAGGAAAAGAGATAGATTGACCCTGGGCTTATTTAATGCACACAGGGAAGTGCGAGTAGATATGAAGAGAAAGCACATGCAAAACACATGATGATGTATACGGGTGAGTGAAGTTAGTCAGTCGCTCTGGATCGAGCCAGTCCGGTTTGCCGCCTAAGTTCTCAGGCCGAAACCCAGGTGTCGCTTTTGGCCCAGCCCAAACGAGCCATGCACCATCGCCGATTCTCACGCTTTGTACCAGGGCCGAATCGACTCTCACCCTCTCTATCTCTGCCTCCCGAACCGTCGAACTTCATCTCCGATACCTCTATGAGGATACTTCACTCCAGCCATGGCCCCGAATGATGCCCCCCCTCGGGATTCAGTGCGTGACCAACTCCGTCCCCGCAAGAGCTTGCCAGCACGGCCAATTTCCCCGTCCCGTATCACGGCTAACATGTTTACACTACCAGCAGAAGCCCGCCTCCAGTGATAACCAGGCAGAGCTGAGCGCCGCTGTGGACGAGCTCCTGAACTCGCTTTCTAATAAGTTTGCCGGAGTTTCCAGTGAGATCTTTGCCAAGAGTACGTCTATTCCCAGCTCAATGTACCCGTTCACAGAACAAACGTGATCTTGGCCTAACATCTTCAATTCCTCCTGCCCTCAGTGGACGAGATGTCTCGCCGCCTGGATAATCTGGAAGCAGCTATCACGGCGAATAAGGAACGGGACGGGGCTTCTTCCAAGCCTTCGTGATGGAGTGTATCTATCAATGTTAGCAAATGCCTTCAAGTTCCAGCCTGACCCTCGTATGTTTTGTGCAGTACTGTGCTACATTTATCGTTATCATGATCAAGGTCTTTTTCTTTTTATTTCGGTCAAGTATATGGGTGTTCACGGGTTTCAGCATGAGTTTGTTCTTAATTTTATATTAACCTTCGTCTACCCGGCCTGGTCGGCCTCCGAGTCGAGGGTGGGCCGGTCAAGAGCCCCCAGTACCAATTCCATTGAACCCTTTCAATAATCCAGTACAAATTAATTCATAACCGTTACAGTGTACGGTGACTTGGCGCAGGCATGAGTTATCAATCGTAAACATCCCGTCCGTCCTATCCTGCCGTTGCCAGAACTGCTGAGGGGGGGCGGGAAGGCGGCCAAACTTCGTACTTCATTTTTCACCGATACGTGACATAGGACGTGATCTCGTAGGAGCATTTACAGCTCATCCTTAACAGACTCCTTGGCCGCCTCGACGGGCTTCTCGACAAACTGGCGCAGGATGTTCAGCTTGACGGTAAGCTCGTCGCGCTTGGGGATAGCCATGCCGCCCTTGGCGAGGAGTCCCTGGATGCGCGCCAGCTCCTTCTTGGCGAACCCGTCAGCGGTCGAGAGCTTCTCGGCGACCCGCACGTAGTAGGCGGCGGCCTTGGCGGCGGCGGTGCCCTCGACGGACGCGGCGGCGGCCTTGATCTCAGCCGCAACGTCGGCGATGGCCTTGCCGTTGGTGAAGCTCTGCACGATCGAGTCGAGCGACGGCAGCAGGCCGGCGAACTGGTTGAGAAGGCCGCCCGCGGTGCGGAAGGTGCCGGCCTTGGCGTTGATGAACTCGATGAAGTCGTCGGGTTGGCGGCCGCCGTCGTAGTCCTCGGGCGTCTTGCTGCCCTTGGGGAAGAACTTGATTGTCGGGTAGGATCGCACTTCGTAGGTGTTGGCGAGGCCCTTGGAGCCCTCGGATTCGCAGTCGACCTTGGCGATCACGACGTCTTCCTCGCCGCTGTAGTCTTCGGCGATTTTCTCCCAGATCGGGGCGAGCGACTTGCAATCTAAAC
>LNGL01000004.1:22477-55011 GCA_001510565.1 Knoxdaviesia proteae
GGGGGGGGGGGGGGGGGGGGGGGGGAAGGTCATAACATTAGCAGAATGAAGGTGGACGGTATCGGTCATGGGTCAGGTAGAAACGCAAGAGAAAGTTGCGGAGGAGGGGTCATGGAAAAGCACGGCAATGGATGCAACCAGATGAAGAGAAAAGAAAAGAAAAAAAGGAAAAAAAAACATACGTCCACACCACGGAGCGGTGAAAGCCACCAGAACGTTCTTCGCGCCGATCTGCTCGTCAAAGTTCTGGTCGTTGAGGAAGACGACCTGGCTGGGCGGGGTGAACTTCTTCTTCAGCGCGACGCCGGTCTTCTGGGCGATGAACGCGCTGAGGCTCTCGAGGTCGCGGCCGCCGTTGTACTCCTCGGGCTTGTCGGACTTGCCGTCGAACCACTTGAGCGTCGGGAAGCCCTGCACGCCGAAGCGCTTGCCCAGCGACTTCTCGGCGTCGGCGTCGACCTTGGCGATCTGCACCTTGTCCTTCGCGAACTCGTACGCGTGCGCAAGCTCCTCGTACACCGGCGCCAGGGTCTTGCAGTGGCCGCACCACGGCGCGAAGAACTCCACCAGCGTCGGCTTGCCCGACTGCAGCACCACCTTGTCGAAGTTCTTCGGGATCAGGTCGAGGACCGCTGAGTTGCCGGCCGTGACCGCTGTGGCGGCCATCGCAGACACGAGCAGCAAGCTCTTGTGGAAATACATGGTGGGTAGATGTTGCGGGTGGAGGTTGGTTAATGATTGAGAATAGTCCGGTGGGGTTTAGAGTGAAGGATGAGAAGATTTATGAAGAGTTGTTTTGCTTTTGGGGCAAGGTTTGAGCAGATGTTGAAGCCGTCAGAGGTATTTCCAATCCAAAAAAATGCGGCCACGTTTCCATCATTCACACATCATGCCTGCCACGCCCCACTTTAGCTCCCAGCTATGACAGCCCGGATTTAGCAGTGACGCTTCTACACCAGAAACACCAGAAGGAATACTTAGCATGCACCATCATAAAGACATCAAAAAGAGCGAACAGGAGATGGATTTGAGGTATATATCATCTTGCGAGTAACTACTGGTCATACATTGATGTCTGGTTTGATTACTGCATTTGTTCGCTGTTTGTTCTTCTTTGGGGGAAATTTGCCAGTTGTCTCACCATGAACCCTGAGTACTTCTAGGGTTTGGCTAGGGTTAGGGTTGGATTATCAGATCGTCAGAATTCTGGAGAATCACCCACTTCTGGTTTTGACATGGACACTTTAGTTCACCTGCATGGATGTATCGTCTTGTCTCTTGTACCCCCCTTTTCAGACTCGTGCATAAGCTAGTGGTACTACAGCTGCGGCCTCGTATGGTTGTTCTGCTGGAATATCACTCACGACGCACGCCCATCGTCCCGCAGTCGGGCATCGCCAAACTTCGTGGACAACCTCTCCCCTCTCATGACTCGCATGTGCATTGCTCGGTGATTGATACTCCGGGCATTCAGTAGCTCCTATATACCACACGATAGCCTCGTCTCAGTACACGGCTGACTACGGTTTTCGAGAGGCTTGAGACTGCCCTTTCAGCGAGCCGGGGAACATCGACGTGTTGATTGATGCTGGTCGTACTGTATCATACGCAAGAAACAGGCATAGGACTACTGCGATGACATTGTCGAGCGAGTAACCCACAGTCACGCAAATTACACACGAGGGAAAAACACAAGAAGTCAAGATGACCTATTCGTCCGTCGAGGCAATTCAAGAAATGATGGTGGGTCTTTCTTGATGTTGAATGGCGACTGGCGCCAGGTTAATGGAGCAGATGGAGACCAGTCCCTGGCCGACAAAAACATGGGCAGGGCAGCCTCCGTGTTCGGGGCCCCCAAGGACGTGAAAAGTTTTGTGCTTGCGCCGCACACGTTGGAGACCACCATCTTCATCCCACTCTCAGCCCCTGCGGTTTCGCAGCAAGGAGGAAAAAAAATTCTACGTCGGCCGAACCGCTATGCTAGGAGTTAGAAGAAACTCTATATGGACTATAAGCACTAGGCCCCCGTCGCCTGTTGAACGATACCGGAGCTCTCGAAACCCTACCTGCTTAGATCCATCAGGATCAACCAAGGAGAGAGAGAGAGAGAGAGAGAGAGAGAGAGAGAGAGAGAGAGAGGGGCATTTGGTGTCAGTAGTTGTCCGGATGATGCGAAGGAAAAAAGGATTGTTCGAAAAATGGCGCATCCGTTTCGAGCTGCACCACCCTCTGGCATCAAAGGTCCACGCAGGCCCCCCTCCTTCAGGACTGAAGATGTGCCTGGGCACAGGCATCCAGAAGGAGAAATTTTCACGCGGTTGCCAGAAGTACGGTAGCACTCGTACGAACATTCACATGGAACCCGAGATAAGAGCAAGAGAAGAGAAAAAGGTTTAGAGCTCATGAGGGTCTGTGAGAGGGAAGGAACAATCGATGCAAGCAATCGAAGTAAGCCCTAACGGGAACCCTAACCTGACTAATCATTCGGATGAGTCATTAGGATACATAACTTCTATAGTATTAAGATAATTCATATATATTAGATTTCCTCTTCCGGAAAAAGAGAGAAGAGAAACTTACGAAGAATAATAATAAGAAATTCCGTTTTCGTTAATTATTAACACTACTTTATGACTCTATAATAGGTTATAAGCCTATACTCTATACTTTATAATTATAAGCCTATACTCTATACTTTATGATTAATTCTTAGTAATATCGACTAAATGTCTAACACCCCTTCTTACGCTCGTCTAACGGTAGCGTCCACTATTAAAGCTACCTCCTCCTCGGACCCCCATAACATATTAACTACTATTAAATACTCGGATAATTTCCCTATACCTCTCTTACTCGAATACCCTACTACCCCTAAAACAATTATTCACGATACTCTAGCCCCCGTCGCCGATAACGATATCGAACTAGCCCCCGTCGCCGATAACGATATCAAGATATTAACCCTAATAGCTAGCGATCCTCGCCTTATTAGAATTTAGAATCTAATACTCTCTAATATTAAATATTAGAAGTTTAATATCCGAGATAATATACGCCTCTTATTACTAAAGTAATAGATAGCTTAGTTAATATCTCTCGGCTTATCCCTTCGCTAGCTTAATATCGCTATAATTAAAGAACTAAATTTACTTCTACCTAGTATTTAGGTATTTATTTAGGATAAAATAAGAGATACTTATACGGACCTCCCTTAAAAAGTTATCTTATTATCTAACTCCCCTTATACTACTTATATTAGTCTACGTGATATACTTTTCGGGGATACTACTACTATCTATATAAGATATATATCTTAAGTCTATAGCCTACGCTTCTAGAAAAGAGAAACGCTCGCTAAATTCGTAACCCGATTCGAAGTACTATCGCTAGAAATTTCTATCGCCGGTATCTCCCTACCCGACGAAATAATACTATCCGCTATTAGCGATCCCATTACTAGATACTACCTATAACTTCTACTCTAGATTAACCAAGTCTTCCCTATAGGTAGGATCAAAGCTATCACGACTTTTCTTCGACGCGAGTCCGCCGCCTATTAGTACCGTAATATACCTATCCCGAACCCTAATAGATATACTTTCCTATATATAAACCCTAGCCCCGGTACTAATACTATACCTACCCCGACCGCTTAGCTAAAGAGAGTACCCCGCCTTTACTATAACTACGGTAAACCTAGTTACCTTATAGCCGATTACTTTTCTTCTCGTAAGTAGAATACTAATAAGATAAATAAGTTAAAGACTTTAATAGTTACCTATAATAACGATAACTATAAGGATTACGAGGCTAACCCCGATACTAATACGGAAATTTATACGTAAATACTAGAAATTCTAATAGCCTATTTAAATACTAATATTTTTAGCTATATAAATATAAATTCACGCTAGCTTACCGATTCGGGCGCTTCCATCTACTTAGTTACCTCTAAATCCTTCTTTATTCCTAGAACTATTATTAACGAAATAAGAACTCTTAAGTACGTAAGTAGAATTATTAAGTTAATAAAACGAGGCGAAGTTTATTTAATTACGGGATTATTATCTATTATTAGACTTTATAATATATAACTATTAGAAGACTTACCTTATAATATTCTTAGGGTAAAAAGACTACGGAAACTAGCTATAATATACGGCCTTAAAGGTAAAAATAGACTATATAGAGATTAACTTTAGTAGAATAATAAGTATATCTCTACTCTCGATAATAATTTCTTTTTAATCGACGCCTATACTTTATATACCTATAACTTAGAATCCTCTACCCTTAGTATCTATATAACTCGTTTTATCCCCGCGAATACTATTACTAATATACCTTAACGTTAACTTCTCCTACCTATTAAGTTATCGATACCTTCTACTAAAGTATTAATACCTATTACTCCTATTAGTATTAATACTATATATAATCGATTACTTTATTACTTCCCTCGTTTAATTCGTATAATATTAGTATACTTCCTTAATATATCTACTTAAAAAATTCCTAATTTATTCTATTACTATTTATATAATCTATCTAAAGCTACTAAAAAGAATCCTATTAGTACTCGAACCTCCCTACCCGGCCCTATATATTATACTTTATACGTCGATATCGGAAATATAATCTATAAATCCGACTCCGACCGCTAATATTTCTAGTTATTAATAGATAAATACTTAAAAATAAAATAGGGTGCCCCTATTTAAGTATCTAAAAAGATAGTAGGCTAGGATATTATTAACTAAATTATATTACTTATTAACTAAACCGGTATAACCCTTAAACGATTAATATTAGATAACGGGACCGATATCGAAATTAGTTAATTATGAAAATTCTACGTTATAAAAGGAATTAAGTTAATAACTAGTCCTACGGATAAACTAGCTTTTAATAGCTTAATTAAAAGATCTATTAAGGAAGTTATATACCGTATACGATTTATTATAGCCGAATCTAATCTACTTTCCGGACCGATATAGGACCTTATTTTCGCTCCTATTTTAGATATTATAAACTATATAGTACTAGTACCTACTACTTCGAATATACTAATACTATTAATACTAATATAATATTAATATTTTACCTCCTACCTATTACTCCCGTCTATTAAACACTTTAGAACTATTAGTACCTACTACGTAGTTACTCTTATAGAAGCCGAACGTTAATCGCTCTACTACTTAAAACTCGATATACCCGTACTACTAGGCGTATTACTCGGCTATATTAGCTACTACCTTTACTCCGTATAGATCCTAACTCTTAATAAAGTAGTTAAAACTAATAGTATCTAAATCTACGAAAACCTACTAACTATAATATTAAATATAATAATAATATTACTACTCGATAATTATAATAAGATAGTTATACTTAACTATATATAAGACCCTATTTCTATTAAATAAGCCTTATAATACGATAAAACCGGCTAGATAGACGCTATATTTATAGAATTCGATAATTTCTTCGCTCGCGATATATTTAAATTTATACTACTACCTCTAAATATTAAACCCCTACCTTTAAAATAGATTTATAAGATAAAGCGTAATTAATTTCGTATTTAAGTTAAATTAAAAGCTAGACTAATAGTACGAGGCGATAAATAGACCTACGGCGTAGACTACTTCGATACGGTAGCTTATATTAGTCGGATAGATAATTAGAGAATAGTAATAGCCCTCTCTTCGTACCTTAATTAGGAATTACGTTAGCTAGACGTTATAGCGGTATATTTATATAGTCTAATCGATAAAGACGTATACCTCTCTATTTTATCTATACTTAGAGTATATCTCGATTATAAGGGTATCTATATACCCTAAGACTATATTATTAAACTTAATAAAGCCCTTTACGGCCTTAAATAGGGCGCCTAATAATAGTAATAAAAATTATATAAAATTCTATCTAGTTTCGGCTTTAAGAGGCTAGCCTTAGACCTAGCTATATACTATAACCCTAAAATAAAAATAATTATTTATATTTATATCGATAATTTCCTATACGTAGCCTTAAATAAGTTTATACTCGATAAATTTAAGTCTAACTTACTCTCCTATCTTAATATTAATCTTTAGGGCCTACCCTATTAGCTATTAGGCGTACGCCTAGATATTTACGGGGAGTATATTAAGTTATTATAAGAATTATATCTTAAAGATATTCTAGATAAGGTTAACTTATCTAACTATAGACTATATATATCTCCTTTAGAACCTCGAGTAGTAGATATAGATATATTAGAATACTTTAGACTATCCCTCGATAAATATAAAGTATCTATCTACTAATATATCGTCGGCTAGCTAAACTACTTAGCTATTATAATACGATTAGATATAGCGTTTACGATATTAGACCTATTATCTTACTTATCCTTACCTATACTATACGACTAGTACCGTCTTAAGCGCCTCCTACGATACCTATTAGATAATAAATCCCTAGGTATCTATTATAACTTACCCTCTACTTACCCGACCTCTACTCGCCTAACCTCTACTACTACCGATACCTTACCTATATATATATACTACGATTTAATATAAGTAGACTACCCTAAAACTAGTTACTCCTCTATTAGATATATTTTCTTTTTTAATAGTAGTCCTATAGTATAGGCCTTAAGACGATAAAAGGTCGTTACTAAATTATCTACTAAAGTAGAATATATTACTATATCTAACGCCGCTACTTACGTTACCTAGATCTAATAATTCCTTAAGGAGATCGAATTTAATATAAAAATCATGCTCTTCTACGATAATAAAAGCGCGATCGCTCTTATATCTTTAGATAAAGTATAGCGTCGTTTACGGCATATTAGAATCTACTTCTATTTCCTACGATAGGCTATCGCCGAAGGTTTTATTATACTAACGTACGTCCTAACGACTAGATAACTAGTAGATATATTTACTAAGCCCGTTAGCCTACTTATCTTTACTAAACTAGCTAAAATATTAATAACGAATAATATTAGACCCCTATATAAAGTAATTAATTTAGTATACGAATATGCTAACTTATATCGATTAACGGGGAGTATAAGAGGGAAGGAATAATCGATATAAGTAATCGAAGTAAGCCCTAACGGGAACCCTAACCTAACTAATNTACTCCCCGTTAATCGATATAAGTTAGATGTTTTCGTATAGAGGGCTAGTACTAACTACTATTAATGCTTTTATTAAACGTAAAAATATAATTAGCGTTACGGGTTTAGTAAATATATTAGTAAGTTATTTAGTAGTTAGGACGTAAGCTAGGGTAATAAATCCTTCGGCGATCGCCTAACGAAGAAAGTAGAAGTATATACGGATATATTATAATCTACGTTATATTTTATCTAATAATATAAATACGATTATACTCTTATTATTATAGAAGAGTAAGATCTTAGTCTTATATTTAATTTCTATTAGGAATTATTATATTTATATCGTATATACCGCGGTATTAGAAGTAGTAATATATTCGGCTTTAGCGGAGGATTTAGTAATAACTTTCTATCGACGTGATACCTAGGCTACTAATCCGCTATTAAAAAAGAAAACGTATCCTATCGATAAACGGCTTATTTTCGGGTAGTTAGCTTAGGTAGAGTTATAGTATATATAAATAGGTAGTTTCGGAGCTATAATAGAAGTAGGTATTTTAGGTTATATATTATAATAAATCCTAAGTAATTTATAATCGGAGAGGTACCGTAGTAGCCGTTTTAGGCGATACTAGTCGTAGAGTATTAGGGATAAAAGTTAGGAGGATAAATTAGAAATTACGAAGGATATATCTAGATAAGTTATAATACCTAAGTAGTTAAGCTTACTAACGATATACCTATAAAGCGGTATTTTATATTTATCGAGGGGAGATTTAAGGTAGTATAGAATCTCGTTAGTAGGGGGTTATAGTTTAGATAGGGAATTATATAGTCTATAGTTAGAGAGGTTAACTTCCTTTAGGATATTATCGAGGTATAACTCTTAAGAGAGCTTAACGTACTCCCTATAAATATCGAGACGTACGCCTAGTAACTAGTAAGGGGGCCCTTAGAGATCGACGTCTAGGTGGGATAGTAGGTTAGACTCGAATTTATCTAGGATCGATTTATTCGATACGGTATATAAAAAGTCGTTAACGTATATATAAATAGTTATCTTTATTTTTAGATAATAGTAGATTATAGGGTTAGATATTAGTCGTTTAAAACTAAGACTCGAAAGTATATCGTATAATCGTTATTACTATTATTAAGCGCCTTACTTAAGCCCGTATAGTACCCTATTAAGCTTAATAATATACCTATTAGGTATAGAGATATTTCGTTATTAAAGATATACCCGAAGTATAGATAGGATCGAGAGGTAGATATCTTTATTAATTAGGCTATATAGGTACGTAGTAATAATATCTAGTTATTAAGATTCCTATCTTAGGTAAGATAATAGAGTAATAACTATTCTCTAGCTATCGGTTCTACTCGTATAGGCTACGGTATTAAGGTAATTTATACCGTAGATTTATTTATCTCCTCTAGCTACTAATCTAGCTTTTAATTTAATTTAAATTCGGAACTAATTTCGTTTAGTTTTATAAACCTATTTAGATAGTAATAGCTTTATATTTATAAGTATAGGTACGAACTTAAAAACGTCTCGGGTAAAGAAATTATTAAATTCTATAAATATAGCTTCGGTCTAGCCCTTTTTATTAAATTAAAGGGCTTATTTAACGGATATAGGGTCTTAGGTATAGGTAAGTATAACTATTTCTTTAGGTTCCTTATATTCGGGTAGTATATATATAGGAGGTTATTTAATAGGGAGGGTATTATCCTTTATTAGAATATATTCGTTAAATTTAACGCTATTTAATTTTACGACTTTATTAAATAAGGGTATCTATATAGAATATAGATAGTATCTAATATAACTAAGGAGAACTCTAGGTAGGGCTAGCGTATCTAGCTTAGAACGATATAGAGATCGTCGTTTAGCTTCGGTAAGGGTAATAACGTAATAAGCACTAATAATCCTAAAATATTTAATTATAGGGGTAAGTAGGTATAGAGTAAAATATTTATACTATATAATAGCTAGGGGGGTTATAGTAGTTAAGTTTATAAACGAGATATAGTTTATTATATCGATAATAGGAGCGAGAATAAGGTCCTATATTAGTTTAGAAAGTAAATCGGAACTAGATATAATAAGGCGAACTCGATAAATAACTTCTTTAATATATCGTTTAATAAAGCCGTTAAACGCTAGTCTATCTAGGGGGCTTATAATTAATTTAATTCCTTTAGTAGAGTAGAACTTACGTAGTTTACTAATTTCGATATTAGTATTATTATTAGATATAAGACGTTTAAGTATAACGCCGGTCTAATTAATTAATAGTATAATTTAGTTAATAATATCTTAGCCTACTATTTTCTTAGATAGGCGAATAGGTATTCCCTATTTTATCTTTAAGTATTCGTCGATTAAAAGCTAGAAATACTAACGGTTAGATTCTAACTTATAAATTATATTACTAATATTAACGTAAAGCGTATATATAGGTCTAGGTAAGGGAATATAGGCCCTAACTAGATTCTTTTCGGTAGCTTTAGATAGGTTATACGAGTAATAGTAAAATAAATCCGGTATCTTCTAGGAGGAAGTTCGAGTTTTAGGGAAGTAAGAAAGAGTTATATAGAGTAATTAAGGAGAATAATATAGTAAGCGATTATATATAGTATTAATAGTAATTTAAGAAATAGGTATTAATAAATTATTAGATAGAGAGATAGGTATAGTTTTAATATCCCGTAAGGGTTCTTAGGTTAGGATAAAACGGTTAGTATAGTTACTAAGGGTAAGTAAATAATTTATAAGTAAAACGAGGGGAATATAAGTCTTAATTATAAAGAAGTCGTTATCTAAAACCGAGATATATTTATTATTCTACTATAGCCGATTACCGTATAAACTATTCTTACCTTTAAAACCTCGTTCTATAGTAAGTCTTCGAAGCCGTTTTACTCTTAAGATATTATAAGGGGAGTCCTTTAGTAGTTATATATTATAAAGTCGTATTTTAGCGGAAAGTCTAGTAACTAGCTAGATATCCCCTCTTTTAAGGGACTCGACGATTCCTCTAGCGTATTTTAAGGTCTTCTTTTCCTTAATAACTATTCTAGGAATAAAGAAGGATTCCGATATTACCGAATAAATAGACGCTCCTAAGTCTGCTAGCTAATAGTTATTTATATAGCTAAGAAAGTTAGTGTTAGAAAAAGCGATTAGGATTTCTAATTATTACGTATTATTATCGGTAATATTATTAGGTTTAGCCTCGTTATCTTAGGGACTACCGCTATTAGTAACTATAGAGACTTTTATCTTACTTTCGTTTATATTACCTTACTTTCGGGGGCCATAGTAGTCGACTACGAGGTATCTAGGCTTTCTATAGTTATAGTAAAGACGGGGGGGTCTTTTCTAGAAGTTAGTATTAGTTAAGTTAATAGGTATAATAGAAGTGTTAGTAGTTACCGAGGTAGTTATAGTATTAGGGGTAAACGTCCGCTTACTAATATTAGGGATAGGTAGTATCCGATACTAGTATACCGAGGACTTTCGGCGTAAGAAGGTAGTTACGGCTTTAACTCCGCTTATTAGAAAAATTTAGTTAATCTAGGGGAGAAGTTAAGGGTAAAATCTTATAACTAGGTCGCTAATTACTAAGAGTATTATTTCTTTAGGTAGGTAAATACTAGTAATTAAGATTTCTAGAGAGAGCGCTTTAAAGCGGGTAATAAAATCCGCTAAGGTTTCTCCTTTTTAAAATCTTATATTACGAATTTACGATATAAACTTAGTATAGACGGTAGTCGAATCGCTAAAAAGAGTATCTCGAAGGTTAATATAGGTATTATATAGTAAGTTAGATAATAAGACTACTTTCTAGGGAAGATCCGTATAAGTATCGTATATCTTATCCTAAATAAATACCTAAACTCTAAACGGTAATAGGTTTAGCTCTTTAAATATTACTATTTCTATCTATCGAAGGGTAAGGGTAAGAGATATAGATTAGGAAAGCTACTACTTAGGGGAAGAGAGACGTATATTATCTCTAATACTAAATTTCTAATACTTAATATTAGCGAGAGAAAGATTCTAGATCTTTAAAATACGGGCGTTAATACCTAGTAGTATAGTAGTAGGAGGGGGGGTTAATATATTAATATCGTTTTCTATAGTAGTTATATTAGGATAGGATAGGATATAGGGGTTATCGTAGAGGATAGTTTTAGGAGTATAGGAACTTTCGATAGGGAGAGGTATTAATTAATTAATCGAGAATAGGGTAGGGTAGTTAATATCTTCGTCTACCGGGTCTAGGTAAGTAGATATAGGGGACGAGTCCTTAATTAGGGGTGGATTATTAGATAGTCTAGTAGCTCTATTACTAGAAGCTATAGTCGGTCGAGCGTAGGAAAGTAAATTAGATATTATATAGATAATATAAATCACGAAGAATCACGTAGTAACGAGTAGCGAGGGGCTTATAACCTATTACTAAGTATATTATATAGTAGTAGGATAATTAATAAAAATAAACTTAATTACTTACTTATTATATTCTAGACTAAGTTTTCTTCTTAACTTATTCCGGAATAGGAATTATTAATATATATGAAATATTTATAGGTTAAATGACTGATTATTTCAATGATTAGTTATCATAGGGTTAGGGCTTCTAGCTTGTATCGGTTGCCCCCTTTCTCACACTTTCACTCCTTCTCTCCTCGTATGCCAGCATTTGATATGCAAGATCTTTATCTCAACACGAGCCCGCTCTTAAATTTTGCGTTTTCTTGTCCAGCTTAGCTTTCCAACACACCTTTTCGGCCTAACGAGGGACAGCTCCACCGACCAACGTAAGCTGATGAGAAAACCACTACTCTACTGTAGGTCGTACCGACTACGATTATAATGAAATCAAGTACCTGCAATCTCACGGTGGCTAGCGGTCGTTGGTGTCTGTTAGGGTCTTGTTGAACAATGCCCTCGAGCTATTTTAACCCAAGCAACTAAAGGTTCACCGGGCATTCTAATGAAGGGACGCGTCGCCCACGATATAAAATAAAGACTTCCTCCAGCCACAATTTTCTCCCTTCGGGGATAACTTTGTGTGTGGTGTTTAAGGCCTGGAAGGAACCAGCCCGGAGCTCCCTCCGTGACTTCTCATGGCCGTCAGGCCCGCCTGGCTGTTAACAAAACAAAGCAGGCGCAACGGAGCCAGACGAAATTTGCACTGTGCGAGAACACACACCCCACTTTAGTCAAGACTTTCGCACACCCCTGAAACTCCATCCAATTCGCTGTGACCCCTAAAATCACACCCCTACCAGGCCAAAAGAAAACTAGCGTCAAGGGAAAAAAGCAGCAACCCGAGGGAAAAAAAGGTACCAATTGAACTAAAGTGACTTTGGGGGGACGCGACAGGAACACGCCCAGAAAATGATACCCACAGCACACGCACATGTAGCGGTAACCTAACAGCTGCATGAACATTTGCTGAAAGCTGACGTATCGGCTACCTCGCAACAACCAGCACCGCACCATCTTCTTGTTGCTGCCCCCTTTGATTAGGTCCCCATAAATTCGGGGGAGGGAAAGAGAGAAAACGAAGATCCACACTGCAGCTTGCCTCCTTCCTCTCAGTTGCGCGCTCTTGCCTTTCGAGTTGAACGAACGAAGCCGCCTGTGGCTGCCTCTTTCCCGCTGCGACAGTCAGTTGCTCCTGCCCCCGTGCCTGTGCAGCGTGTGTGTTGCAACGGTCTTTCCTCATTACTCGTAACTCCTTGCCTCCTCCCACGGCTCTTTCCCTGTCTTGTCTCTGCTTAACTTCCCACTCCCAGTGTGCTCCTTCCTGGCCTGTCTTGCTTCCTTCCAACGTTGGGTTCGGCTGACTGTACAAGTAACCCTCGTAACTTCTGCGGTTTGGCTGTAATCTTGTCCCCTAATCTCTCTCTAATCTCGTTCGTTTCCCTTTTTTCCCTTTCCCTTTCGCTCTCTCTTTTTCTTCTCTTTTCCTCTTCCTTTCTCCTCTTCCTCTCTTCTCTTCCCTTTTTCTTTCTCCAGGTTCGTCGTCATAGTCCCAAAAGAGCAGATTTTCCTGCCTTGTCAATTGCCATCTCGAAGAATTCCCGGATTTCTTGAGCCTTCTTCTTCCTTCGCTTCTCACGATCCCTTGATCGTTTTTTTCTCTTCGCGTCTCTCGTTCTCACGCCTTTTAACTTTTTTTCCCTCTCCGTGTAATAATACCTTTCTTTCCCCTCTCGGATTTTCTCTCTTTCTATCTTGAACTTGTTGCTGTCCCGGTTGTTCTTGCCCGATTGTCTCCGTTCCACCTGTGACTCCTTTTTGTGCTCCTTCTGTCACCGGCACGCCATAACCCCGTAATCTACATATCTCTAACAATCCCTTGAAGAACAAATAGGTAAGATTATTCATTCACTGTCTGCATTCCTCTCACAGCTTTCTTGCCTTCCTGTTTCTCCTTGATGCCCCCTTGTCCTTGATATGGTGACAATGTTTTCCCGGACACGTCCACCCTACGTTGTGTGTGGCTTTCTCGACCTGCCTCCTGATTGCAGTCTGCCCGTCTCGCGTCAATGCTGTGCGCTTTACGCAACAATCCACCGTGCTACAACGCCACACGGTCCTACATTGTGCATCTGAGCAACAGATGGAAGTCGACGACGAACTGGAGGCACAACATGTGACGCTTTTTACGCGTAAACTACAGCCTTTCTCACTTTGAGAGAGAGAGAGAGTTGAAGAGAGAGGAAGAGAGATCGCGACAAATCGAGTCCCAGACACAAGAGAACCTCAGAACGCCACCCACCCATTACTCCGAAGTCGCGCGCATCAGACTGTAGGAACACTTGAAATAGTCTCTCGACGCACATGCAAACCACCATTTTGGGCTTTTCAGCCTCTCACTTGATGAGATGCTTAATTACCTAAATCGACCGTCTCCAAAAGCCAACCCGAAGTCTAAAGGCGACCTTCACACATTCCATCATTTCTTCTAAACGAGACAAAAAATAACGGGGCCCTCTATTCCGACCACCCTTCCCGCTCTGCTCAGCCCACGCATTTGGCCTCAATTGTTCCTGAAATTGCCCTCTGGAATATCAGAGGTGGCCACCCCCCTTTCAGACACACCCCCAATATACGTCAGAAATTCGCCGTCGTTACTGCTAGCAACCAACCACCTCTGCATGCTTTCTGCGCTCCAGCAAGTGAAATCCTGCGAACTTGTCGCCAGCGCCTATCTTTTTTCTCATCCCCAACGCTCTTTCTCTCTCGGCTTCAACGTGTTCCCGCGACTTCTCTCTCACTCTCACCTTCACTCACTGATCTTGGCTCTCATTTTTTTTCGGCTGCATCTTCTGCCGATTTCGCTTCCCTCACATCTTTTCCCAGCTTGGGGACACTGGAAACCAACTTGGCTTGACTCAATAGCTCTTCCAAAGTTGAATCATTATTTTTGCGGTGTCATATCATTTGCCTGGGTTTGACTCGTATAGACTCATAATACTTGTCACTCTATTCTCCTGACTTTGTTATTTCCTTCACACCTTGCAGAAAGTTCTATATTATCTTGCCTGCTGAGGATACTGGATTCTCTCCTTTCAACTTGTCTTCTCAACACATTTCTTCTGGCTTGTTCATGTGCTTGTGTATGAAATTTCTACCCCTTCATTCAGCTAACCCGGATCCTCATTTTTATCAGATTCTTCCTTCAAGATGACCTCCTTCAAGGTTCTGGCCGCCGTGGCCGCTATCGCCATTGGCGCTGTCTCTGGTAAGTGGTGATCAGTGCTTGCGGTGGAAATGACTTGGGCTCTAGTGTTGTACAGCATGATGATTTGCATCTAGCTGTGCCCTGATTCCCCCGGCTGCGTGATTTGGAGTTCATTGCGACGTGATGGCTAACTTTCCCGCCTTTCTCCAACTTGAACAGCCCAGGACTGCAAGAACTCGAGCGCCATCATCACCATCAACTCCGCCGCCGATGCAAACATCAACTGCAAGGTTGTCGCGGGTTCGGTTGTCTTCGCTGCCGGCGCCGGCGTTGCCGGATCGGTCATCCTGTCTGGCCCCGAGGAGATCAAGGGCGATCTGATCATCCGCAATGCCACCCAGATCCTCTCTCTGTCTAGCGACACCATCGAGACCATTGGTGGCAAGTTCGAGATGAACGCTGTTCAGATCATCTCGACCATCTCCTTCAGCAAGCTCCAAACCGTCGGTGAGCTTCTGTGGGTTTCCATGCCGTCTCTGGAAAACGTCAACTTCGGCACCGATGGTGTCACCACCGTCAGCAAGGTCCGCATCAGCGACACTTTCCTGTCCAGCCTTAACGGTGTGGATCTGGCCTCGGTCGATAGCTTCCAGATTGACAACAACCGCCGCCTCAGCCGCTGGGAGACTCAGATTAAGAATATCACCGACACCCTGACCATAGCCGACAACTCGCCCGACCTGGAGGTGTCGTTCCCCGTTCTCTCCGTCGCCAACAACCTGGACATCCGTGGCATCAAGAGCATCAACGTTCCCTTCCTGAAGACCATCAAGGGTTCGATAGAGTTTGCCAACAACACCAACATGGAGGAGTTCATTGCTCTCAATTTGACCGAGACCGGCGAGTCGCTGGCTTTCCGTGGCAACAACGTCCTTACCAACATTACCCTGCCCCTCCTCGAGTCGGTTGGTGGTGGTGTTACCATCCAGAACAACCCCGAGCTCAAGGAGCTTACTGGTTTCCCCAAGCTGGCCAAGGTCGGCGGCGCTATTAACCTGCGTGGTAACTTTACTGAGTACGTGTTCTCCTTTGCTTTCTTGTCCATATCTCGTGCTGGCAAGAGTGACATGATGCTAACCTCTTCCCACTTCTCTCTGCCAATAGGGTGTCTCTGCCTTCGCTTAACGACGTCAAGGGTACCTTTGACCTGATCAGCTCTGAGGATATCGATGACTCTTGCACCGAGCTGAAGAAGTTCTCCCCCAAGAAGAGCGGTGGCAGCGGCCAGATCCAGGGCTCCTTCACCTGCGAGAGCAAGAGCGCCGATACCAGCAAGGGAGGCAGCAAGCCCAGCGACAGCGGAAGCGGCAGCGGCAGCGGCAGCGGCTCGTCCGACCCCAAGGATGATGCCGCCGGCATGCTCACCATCAACACTGTTGCCATTGTTGCCGTTGCTCTGCTCGGCAGCATTGCTCAGCTGTTGTAAAGAGCTATCCCAACTTGAACGCCTTTAACGCCACACTTGTTTCCGGCTTCCTGCAACACCCTCTCTGATCTTTCAAAACACACTGATTCTAAATCCTCTAGTCTTTTTAATCGTACACGCGGACGCACGGCAATACATTCCTTTTTACTTTTTTTTTCTCCTCAGACGCACAATGCATACCCATCTAGTGATGCCAAGTCCTGGAATCATCTGAACCCTCGCTCTCTCTTTTTTTCTCTTTTTTTTTCATGTGGAATTTGTTTTAAGCTTTTTGTTCTTCTTGCCCCCTTGATTACTCTCTGGTTTCTGTTGTCCTTATGTGAAGAGGAGGGGGGGCTTATTATAGTAGAAGCGAAGAAGATGATGATAATAATAGCAAGTAATAGGGAAAAACTGATGGAGGTTTAAGAAAGCCTGGTTTTCTGAATCCAAAAAGCCCCCCTTTACTAAAACTGCCCTTTTAGACATGCACTCATTTCATTCTCTCTTTGTGGTTTTTTTTCTTCTCCTTTCAAGTTTGACTTTTCCTGTTCTGTCTCTATATGTTGTGGCGTTGTTTTCTTTTATAATCGCCAGCTTTTTTTTTATTATATTTGCTTTATTTCTACTGTTCTTTGAGGTAATGCGTGGGACTAGTGAGCTTGAGCTCACTCTATAAGCGTGTATTATCCCTGAGCTTGCATGGAACCCCAGCCCTCCCCTCTTTATTCACTTGAGGTCTGGATGAGTGAGAGGAAGGAGAGAGAGGGGCATGAGGGGATGGTGGTTGTAAGTGGTGGATCTATGGGTGTGTGGTGTGTTCGTTCTTTTCCTTTAGTCTCTTCTTCTCTGCAGCCTTTTAGGAATAGAACTTTGTAATTCTGTGAAAAATGGCTGAGATGTGACTTGTGTTATACTGTGATGGTATGTTTCGGCACAGCGACAGTAGGTGTTATTGCAGGGTGATGGTACTCTTTGGTCCTGGCGGAAGGACATTCCGGTATCCTTTTTGGGTTCGAGACCTGTGTCTTCTGAGTTTCGGTTTGGTGTATATATATATATATATATATATATACATAAACGAGTACATGAAAGATATGGTACACGAAGGGCGGAAGGGAGTGAAAATCCCAGCAGTGACCGGAGGGTACGGCTGTGGATATAGTACCGCGTCACGAGTAGACCCCAGCATCAAAGGCGTCGGCATTGTAGAAGCGCGGTTGGACGGCGTTGCCGTTGAAGATGCGGCCGTTGAGTTCGTTGACGGCCTGGGTGGCGGGTTAGCTGGGAGCCACACACAACGGCTACATTTACAAACAAACAAACAAGCAAGCACGTGGAGAGAGGGGGAGAGGGACGACGGGTTAACGTACGCGGAGGGCGGACACCTCGTCGGTGAATTTGATGAACACCTGGCGGGTGGATTCGTCGATGTATACACGTTCGACGCGGCCGTACTGCCAATTGGGGGGGGGCGTGTTAGTATATGTGTACAGCGGTGAGAACCCAAACGAGAAGATGTGTGTGTGTGTCTCTCTCACCTTCTCGCCGCACTCCTCGCCGATCTCTTGCCCCAATCCGGCCGCAATCTCGGCCGCCAGGTCGTCCATGCCGTCCAGCATGCGGCGCAAGACCACCACAGCGCTCATATCGCCGAAGCCGGCGTCGCTCTCACCGGTGCTCGCAGCAGCGGCAGCAGCAGCGGCGGCGGCAGAAGCCGCACCGGGGTCCTTCCGGGCGTGTTTGCCACTACTAGTGCCGCCGATGATGCGGCCTTTGCCGCCGGGCTCGGCCCAGCCGCCGCCGTCTGCATCGGCACGGCGCCGGCGCTTCTCAACTTGCACGCGCAGCGGGTTGACGATGCCGGAGGCGTCGGCGCCGAGGCCGGTGCCGCGGGTCCAGCCGTATTTAGACATGAGGCGCTGGGCGAAGCCGTCCTGGCCGGGGCGGTTTGCGCGCGGCGCCGGCGCGTTGGTGGAGTCGTCGTGGTTGTCATCGTCGGGATCAGCGTCGTTGCCGCCGCCGCCGCCGCCGCCGAGAGATGGCCGAGGTGCGTCGTCGTAGTCGGGCTCGTCGTCATCGTCATCGGGGTATTTTGGCGGTGCAGCGTAGAGAACGGGGGGTTTGGAGGCGATTACGCCGGGTTCGGCGGGGGGTAGCGGTGAGGGGGAGCGGGCTGCAGGGGGAGGAGGAGGAGGAGGGGGTGGCTGTTGTTGAGAGAGGGCGAGACGGCGTGCATATGCGTCTTCGCCGGAGGCGGCGTCGGATGCCACTGCCCGGGGTGGCGAGCCTGGTGGGGGAGCAAACGAGAGACTTGGTGGTGGTGCGAAGCGGTCTGTGGCGAGGAGATTAGTATATGCTCGAGAGAAGAAAGGAGCCCAGAAGGTTGGGGAACATACTGTTGATAGGTCTGGCACGGTCCTCTTCCTCGCTCATTTGTCCCTCGTCCTCACTGTAGTCGTCCCCGCCGCTCGACGCGGACCGGTCACGCGCGCGGTGCCGGTACAGCACGGCCTTCCACGCCTGCACCTCGGCGATGCGCTCGTCGCTGCGCATGTACTCGGCGACATTAGTCGGGCGGGCAGGGTCGTAGGGGTCGTCCCAGTCGGTGTCGCGCGGGCGGGCGTTGGCGTCGTCGCCGGGGTTCTTGCGGCGCTTGCGGCCGCCGCGCTGGCGTTTCTCGCCGGTGCCGTAGCGCCACTCGTCTTCCTCGGTCGGCGCCCAGTCGGCGAGGCGCGAGCGCGCGGGTTGTGCGGGCGTGGCCGAGTCCGGCGGTGGGGCTGGAGCGGCAGTGTCGGGCTTCGCGGGGGTTGAGGATGTGGTGGTGGAGACTCCGGACGCGGGCGGTTTGGGGCCGGTGCTGGCGGTGGGGGGCTTGTTCGTTTTGGGCTTCGGTTGCGGGCGGCGGATGGGCTGGAATCTGCGGGCTGTTTTTTGTGTGAAAGGGACAGTTGCGGTTAGTTGGGAGCGGAGGGCCACGGGGCACACACGGACGGGCGGTGGGTCAGAGCCGGCGTACCTGCGTCCATGGCCAGTCTTGACGCATCGTCTTTGGCTGGCTCGATAACGTGGGTGTATCGCACCGGCGCACCAGAGACCGTGGCGGCCGGGTCGGCGGCGTCGAGCAGGTTGGCGTAGAGCGCCAGACCGCCGCCCGACGCGGGCTTCGGCGGGTTTGGCGGTGGTGGATCGGCCATTGTGTGGCTGTTTGCTTATATTTGAGGGGGGCGAGGAGTTTGTGGTGTCGCTGGAGATGTGCGGTGGATGGAAGAAGAGAAGTTGAGAAGCGACAAAGAATGCATGTATCGTGTATGGTGAGTGAGTGGGTGAATGAAGAGGCCAAATGTATTAGAGCACTTTCGAGACAGCATAACCCCAAGACTCAAACCCTGGAGATGTAGGGTTCAAGAGTGGGCCGATGCCAGGTCCGGAAAAAAAGGCTGAAGTAAACAAGCAGCTGTAACGCACGCAGCAGGAACGATCCTTCAGTTCCTTCCTTGCCTGCTTGCTTCGGGGCTCTCCACTTCTTTTGCCGTGTTTCCCATCGATCCCATCACATGATCCGACATCCAACCACACCTTTTTTCTCTCCCGGTTTTCTGGCTCTGAATCTTTTCGTCTCTTCTTCTTCTTCTTCTTCTTCTTATATCTCTCACACTCTCACATCTTCGTACGCCGGCCGTATCTGAAATCTCTCTTCGATCTCGAGCAGTTGATTCGAGTGAGCCCGACCCACTGAAGCTTCCGCAATCGCTCATCAATCTCACGCCATCGGGGCCTGAGCTGATTTCTATCTAGCTCTCCTTTCCGACCCGACAAGACAAACCAAACTCCCGCGTCTCTCCGATCCCGGCCGAGCTCCCGACGCCGGACGAAAAACAAGACCGACTCTCCGTTTAACACCGAAAAAACACCCAGGCAGACATGTCTCTCACGCTGAAGACCGCCATCTCCGGCCACCCGGACGCCGTGGCGGTGATTGTGCCGTCGAAGCCGAAGACGCTGTCGGTCAGCTACGCGCGGCTGGTGGCCGACGTGACGGCGTTCCAGCGCAAGCTGGCCGCGCTGGGCGTGACGCGCGGCACGCCGGTGTCGATTGCGCTGGTCAACTCGTACGAGTTCGTCGTGGCGTTCCTGGCCACCGCGTGGCAGCGCGGCATCGCGGCGCCGCTCAACTCGGCGTACAAGCAGGCCGAGTTCGAGTTCTCCATCGATGACGTTAAGTCGGCCGTGGTGCTGGTGCCGCGCGGGGCTGAGGCGGCCAAGGCGCCGGCTGTGCTGGCGGCGCGGCGGTTCAATGCGGCGGTCATCGAGTGCTACTGGGATGATGTGCGCGGGGAGGTGGCGTTGGATGTGAAGGATACGCCCAAGTTGCTGAACGGGCCGGAGAAGCTTCTCACGGCTGAGCCGGAGGATGTTGCGCTGGTTCTGCACACAAGGTTGGCTCTGCCCCTCACCCGTCTGCTTAGCCTAGGATGCTTCAATGCGTTGGCTGTTCATACTAACCTGTGTTTTATCTTCCGTCGTCTAGTGGAACCACGTCGAGACCCAAAGTTGTACGTCTAACAACCGAGTTCAACCTCTCCCGGACCTCACTGAAGCTTCCTACATGCCTAACGACGGCTGGAATACTACTAACACGATGCTGGCTCTCTCCCTTAGGTGCCCCTGTCACACCGTAACCTGACCCGGACCATGCGTGAGTCCTCCGTCCCTATCCTGTGTCTTGACAGCTAGTAATCACTCTCCACTAACACCAGATCCCCTACAGACAACATCAAGAACACCTACCAGCTGACTCCCGCCGATCGGACAATGCTGGTCATGCCGCTTTTCCACGTGCACGGCCTCGTGTGCGGTCTCCTGGCGCCTTTGCACACCGGCGGATCGATGGTGGTGCCGACCAAGTTTTCCGCCACCGACTTCTGGCCCGACTTCATCCAACACGGTGCCAACTGGTACACTGCCGTGCCGACCATCCACCAGATTCTGCTCAAGAACCCAGCGCCGAGCCCGAAGCCCAAGATCCGCTTTATCCGCTCCTGCTCGTCTCCGCTGTCGCCGACCGTGTTCGCACAGCTCGAGGAAACCTACGGTGCCCCGGTGCTCGAGGCCTACGCCATGACCGAAGCGGCCCACCAGATGACGTCGAACCCGCTGCCGCCGGCCCAACGCAAGCCCGGCAGTGTTGGCCTGGGCCAGGGCGTCGAGGTGCGCATTCTCGACGATGCCGGTGATGAGGTGCCCATGGGAGCCGAGGGCGAGATCTGCATTCTCGGAGAGAATGTCACCAAGGGCTACCTTAACAACGCGGCGGCCAACGCCACGGCCTTCACCAAGGGCGGCTTCTTCCGCACCGGCGACCAGGGCAAGAAGGACGCCGACGGCTACCTGATCATCACCGGCCGCATCAAGGAGCTGATCAACAAGGGTGGCGAGAAGATCAGCCCGATCGAGCTGGACAACGTGCTGACGCGCCACCCGGCGGTGTCGGAGGCGGTGAGCTTTGCGATTCCCGACGAGATGTTCGGCCAGGAGATTGCGGTGGCGGTGGTCTTGAAGCCGGGTGCGTCGTTGAGGGTTGAGGAGCTCAAGGCGTGGGTGACGGAGCGGTTGGCGAAGTTCAAGACGCCGAAGAAGATCTACTTTACCGATCTCATGCCCAAGACTGCTACTGGCAAGATCCAGCGCCGGATTGTGGCGGAGGAGATGCAGAAGCAGGACATTAAGGCGAAGTTGTAAGGGGGAAGA
Organism: Knoxdaviesia proteae; assembly: GCA_001510565.1. NCBI lineage: Eukaryota > Fungi > Ascomycota > Sordariomycetes > Microascales > Gondwanamycetaceae > Knoxdaviesia > Knoxdaviesia proteae. The sequence continues at coordinate 44,535 of LNGL01000004.1, forward strand.
ACCTCACCCATCATATCTACTCTCTTTGGTGGAGAATCTAGCCTCGCGTGTATTACTGTGGCTATATACTGTTTCTATACATTCTCCATCATATATATATTACATAGCTAGTGAGCTGTACTGCTTCTATAATTTGAAGCTGCTCACATAGATCTTTGGATCACTGGAAGGCCGGCGAAGTGTGGGGTGATATGTGCGTACCAGCAAGCTCGGCTAGGAGCGGCATTTTCATCGGTGATGTAGACGTGAATGCGTGCTGTTCAAGCTGGATTGGATGGAACTGGACAAGTGAGATTTGGCGTTGGCAGGGTGAGTGTAACGTGAAACCCCAAGATGCCTTCACCTTGACTTCTTGGGGAAGAAACAGAGAGAAGAAGAGAGACTGGCAACTGAGTAAAAAGGACAGCAAAGTGCCGGCTGATGGGAGGGGGGAGGAAATATGCTCGGCACTTACAGAACTCGGGAATACAGCCTTCGTAACTCCATTTCTCGCGAGGTAAGAGTGCTTCCCGCCGACAGTGGTTGGTTCGGGCTCTAGAAAATGCACCGATCCGCAGCTTAGGGTTGCTGCTTGCGTCTCCCACTCTCGCATAAACATAACGACGACCGGCAGTTGAATTTCAGCACACGCTGTACTCTCATAAAAAAGGTGACTTCGCTACTACACACTAGATTCTACAATATACAACCACATAGTAATCATGAGAAAGGCCATGAAAAACGTGGAAAAGTACTACCATCCCCCGCTGCATCCAAGATGCAGCCTCAATATCTCAACATCCTCGACCTCCAGCCACTTCTCCGGCCTCTGAAGACCTGGACTACTACTGCCGCTGTGCTCGCGTTTGCGCGCCTGGCAGAGGCGGGACACCCCGTCTCGGGCCGACACCCTCGGCCTGGTCGAAGTCGATCGCCATGACCGCGCCGACCTCCTCGTGCCACAGGGAGTTTGCGCCGCGCAGACCCGGGTTCTCAACACCCTGGTGGAGGAGGAGGACCTCGTGCATTCGGGCGACCTCGTGTGGGATACCGAAGCGCTCGTGGGCGCAGAGCGACTCGCCGCCGTAGGCTAGCGCCCAGCATGTGCGAGGTAAGTGGCGCCGCCCGATGAGCAGGAGACATATCCAGGTCTATCCGCGGGAAGACAAGTGTAGTAGTGTAGCACATTCGGGGTTTCTAAGCCGAGGGGGAGGAGGATAAACGCTTCGGCGGTCGACGCACAGCCGTAGCGGAGCCCGCTAGCCACTAGGTAGTGGAAGGCCGGGCACAGGGTCTGGGCTATGACTAGCCGGGCCGTGTCTGGCTCGTCAGGTCGCTGGGTTTCGGGGACTCGGAACAGCTGCTGCGGTCCCAGCTCTAGCTCCGGCTGCGGGGAGCTTCGTGGTGGGCTACGGCCAAGGGAGATAGCTCAACGTCGTCTTGCCCATTCAGCACCGTTTGAATATAGGGTATGGACATCTTATGGCCGGCCATCAGGCGGGGGGAGCTCGGCAGCACGTTTGAGAGAGCATCCGCGGGTAATCCCATCATCGCCACCACTCGGCTGGTGTATATCGGAAGGAGAGGTAGTGAGAGGTGATGTTAGGGTATGGGGGCCCAGCGAGCGAGGGAGATGGTGACAAGCCGGGCTGGGACGGGTGGGACGGGGAGGCAGAGTTAGAAGGGTCTGCTGCCGACATCGGCAGCATATCGCCCAATGTACCACTGTCCTCGTCTGGTCCCGGGACAGCGAACTCGGGGTTTTCGTTGTCAAGACGACCCATACGATGGCGCTCTTCGGCAGTGGTAGCTGTCACATGGACGAGATTCTGTGGCCGGTTGCAGAAGGATAGCTTTCCAGGATATTCGCTCTGCCGATCAGCGAATAGTGAGATTACCCGCTCGAGCGTCTCTTCCACCTTGACGCAAACAATGCCGGTATCAGCCTCACAGAAGAGGACGCGCGGATGAGGCGCCTGGTCGTGGATGGCCTGGTACGAGGTGTGCACGCGACTATCGCCAAACGCGCCAGTCGTATCCGAGTACACGGCGGCGTTCAGCGCGGCAAACGCTGCCCACGGGGCGAGCATATCCGGGTAGTACCGGCCACGACCTTGGTCAGGCTAGACAGCACCGAGCTCGTGGTCTTGATGGAGACGAGGGGGGGGGCTTCATCGACGCGAAGGAAGATAGAAGTCAAGTAGGAGAGACAGACGTTGCTTGTATACCCGACTTTTCCAAGACCGTTGGGCCCTGAAACTGGGGCAGATGTCGGTCGACGGCTGCGTGTATGGTATGATGCAAATCAAAGGGCACGAGTAGCGTTGCAGAGCGAGAGTTTCGGAGAACCAGAAGGCGATATATACGCTAGAAGATGCTCTGGATGGAAGGATCGAAGAACAACTCTATCTCTTCCGTATCAAGAAGGCACGTCGTTCTAGAACAGGAAAGGAAGCCCCAAACAACGGGAACCCTAAATAGACCGAACGACTAACCCAAAAATAGCCGCTGCACCCCAGTTTTTCTTCGTCAGCCGGATTTGGGGGTCGATATCGGGGATGCCTCCTCATTTTTTGGAGGAATACAAACGACGCACCTCCAACTACCACCGCCAAACCCGAATCCAGCTCGGCATTTGCCGTCTCGGTTTCCCCAGAAAGTCGCCATCAGCGAGACTTTTTAGCGCTTCCCGTGTTGCGTGTACCTTTGTTCCAGTAATAGCTTTCGGCGCTCGGGTACCAAATCTGTGTCGCTCTCTTTCTCCATCTTCCTCGGGTTCCCTTTTCTGTTCAAATACATATACAGAGACCTTCAGCTGTTCGTCCGTTCCCCCTTGTTTCTCTCTCTCGGAAATGCTCTCTTCCTCTCGCTACCACTACCCAATTCGCCGTGTCCTGTCCAATCCGCACATTCCACTTGTATCATCTGCTCTGTGCACCCCGTTTATCATACGCACTCCTCCTTTGCACTCCTGTCGAACAATGGCGTCGTCGTCGCCTGCTGAGCCGAAGAAGATGGAGTGGTTGATTGTCGTCCCGGATAAGCCTGGCACCTTGGCCAAGCGTCTGGAGATCCGGCCGTGAGTATCCATTCATTCTTGCATATGTGTGCTCGATCCATCTGTGTGTGTGTGAATTGGCCAGCCAAACTAAATGTATTCGCCTGCAAGCACCCATATCGCCAACCTAGCTCCGTTTGTGCAGAGCGGCGTGCTCAAGATGGGCGGTACGTTCTCCTCTCCCCCAAGGACACGGCGTCTTTTTATATCATCACCTGGCTTCTTTTTTTCTTTTTTTCTTTCTGTCTTTCTGTCTTTCTTATATCTCCCCCCCCTACTAACATAAGTTCAGGCGCCGTCCTCTCCGAACCCCCCACCGACGCCAACCCGGCCAACTTCAAGTTCGCCGGCAGCACCATGGTCGCCGTGGCCGCCACCCGCGAGGAGGCCATCGCCATCATCTCCGAGGACATCTACGTCGAGGCCGGCGTGTGGGACCTGGACAACTTGCAAATATGGCCGGTATGCGCTGCTTCCGCCTCGCCCCCCCTCTCTTTTCCCCTCTCGACTACCTCTCCGTCGAGATGTCCCTGTTCTGTCTGCTGAGAACTAACCCGCTTGCACCCCAAATAGCTCCTCTGCGCGTTCCGCAACCCGTAAACAACAAAGTGCTTATACTCGGCTACTCCAGGCACAACGCTCTTGCCCCACTTGTGAACCACGGAGAGAGTTTTCGCTTAAGCCTCAAGGTCATGTGCGCAATGTGCGAGGCTTATCAGCAAGAAACCCCAAATAAAATAACAGCAAAATATACCCCCCGAGAAACTATACACTCGGTTCGTGCTCATCAATGCTGTAGGCCAAACTCTGCTGTCAGCTTGAGTCGTTGTTGCACTCCAGAGTGTCTCCATGCCACAATATACAGAGGTTGCGAGACCTATGAAGGCCCTAGAAGCACAACATGGCCAGTAAAGAGAGGGCCGCCATTCATCAGTTCTCACTCGGCATGCAAAACGTCTGCAACATCCACAGAAACAGAATATTATAGAAATCTGGATGGCTAAGAACTCCCCAACTCAACAACTGCTTATCTCCTTCTACGGAGAAAAGGGAATAAAAAGAAAAGTCAACGGCCTCCAAAAAGAAAAGAGTCCCATATCCAATTGGAGGATCGCAATCCATCCTCGCTAGGAAAACGCAGTAACAAAACTCTGGCAAACAAACGGGAGAACAACTCGCCACCCACCGCTTCCATCACGGCAAAGCAGACTGTGAAAACCAACACACAGGTAGAGACTGAAGAATCACCAGCAAAGACGGGAAGACTTCAAACGACGCACAAGCACCAAGACTCAAGAAGGAAGTTAATGACGCAATCAACTCTTCGTGGGAACCTCTCCCTCGGCGGTTGCTGGTGCTGTGGTTTCCTCCTCAACCTTCTCATCATCGGCTGCCGACTCAAGCGCGACCCGTAGATCGTAGTTAAGCTCGAAGCACTCGGCCAGGAGCTGCATCACGCTGCCCTGACCCTCGGGAATGTCGTCGCCGACCATGAATTTGCCGTCAATCCGCATGTCGTCGAGAGAGTTCAGCTTCATCGAGTACGGGTAGAGTTCACGGGGCGATGACACTCCGCCGCTTTCTTGCACCTCTATCAAGCACCGCTTCAGGGTCTGCAGTTGGTTGTAGACCGGGAGCAATGCCTCGGACACCGGCTCGGATGATATCATGAGTGAGTATATCAAGGCGTACGACTTGCGAAGGAGGTAGAGGAGAGTCTAGATAGAAGTTCATGGTTAGTGAGAGGAATCATGGATCACTGGAGGAAAATCAAATGCCACTCACTCTCTGGACGTATAGCTCGGCAGGGTGACCATTCTCGTCGACCCAATTGCCGTTGACACGCATATCATCGATGCGGTCAAGCGTTTGCTGGTAGTCATACAGGTCGGTTTCTCGCAGGGACCAAGCCTGTGTCAGCAGGACCTTGTCAAGGTCACCACGCACCCTCAGGAGAGGATGGTAGATATGGTGGAACGACACCGGGATGACACCGCGCTGCTCCAGCACGATTGATGCCCATCGTACACACTTCTCCAACAGCTCGCAAACATCGTCACTTCCCCGGGCTGGCACTCCGGCAGCATTCAGGAACTTGCCATCTTTGCGTTGGTTGTCAACGTCGACAAGCTCCTCGGCCAGTTTGCGAACTTCGGTAGCGGAGAACTGGAAAGAGGTAGATACAGTTAGTTGAAAATGACTAGATACACACAGCCGAGAAGGACGTCGGCACATACTCTAGATCTTGTGTTTGCCAGGGCAATGGATCGTAGCACCGAAATAAGGCGCTCGTGAATGGCTGGCAGTGGCTCTTCCAGGATATCAAGCTTGCTTTGCAGTCCCTTCATAAGAATCATGCAGTTGTTGACTCGGCGTGTCAAGAGAGCAATGACGGCCGGAGGATGCTGGTCCTCTGCTGATTTGATCGCACGGTCCAGTTGTTCCAATGTGTCGGATAAGCTATCGAGGTCTTTGTTCGAATAAAGGCCGGCCTCGGTAAGATGTGTGAGAATGCGCTGGATCACCGAAGTCAGAGCGTATGAAGCCGGAGCCTCCTTGGTCCGGCCAATGGTGAGGAAGAAGAGAGACAGAAGCTGGAAGCAGCTCTCCATCAAGCTGTCGACTAAATAGCGGGGAGGGGGGGGGGGGCGAAGTATTAGTGAGGGTGGTTACACCATGGTGCACTCTGTAGCACAAATGTAACAATGGACAAGAACGCTTGCTGGTACATACGTCTGGTTTTGGGGGTTGAGGTCTCAAAGTCTGCTCCGCGAACCTCATACAAGGCCCGGGCCTGAGCCACAGTCTCGTCATACAGTGGGAGAACATCCTGACTGCGAACATACTGGGTGCGGTCTTTCTTGAGAAGCAACAGCTTGGAGTGGATAAGTTCAACGTCTTTCAGGATCTCAAGTTCCCGGGGATCCGCCGGAAGAGGCCAGGAAGGAGTCTCCATGGTGATTGAAGTGATAGAGGAGTAGAATATAAACGGCTGGCACAATATGGATACTGCGGGATTGAGCTGACTTGGAGGAGAAGATCTGGAAGTGGTCTAGAATGAAAGTGGAACGGAGGGATAAAATGATGAATGGCGAAAAGAAGAGAAGGAAAGTCGACTACGACAGTAAGATAAGCACAGAAATAGATGAGGATGGGAAGAAAAGAAGCTTCAGAAATGACGACTTTTTCCTTGACGGTTTCGGGTGGTTTAAGAGAGTCTCTGAAATAGCGGGGATACAAGGAAGGAACGGCCCAGTGGCGAATGACACACGTACCTGCCCGGATTTACAGTTGCGTTGAAGGTACTGGGGGTTCGGGTTCGGTGAAAGAGTACATTCCGTTAATTGCATATATGTACCTACAGACATTGGACTTCGAAACTGGCTCACGCTGATAAGAGGCATGCAGCGCGGTGCAGAAAATATGCAGCTACTGAGGTGAGAGATAGGGCTTGCCGGATCTCTGGTGATATGCATCCCGATCTCCCGATAAGGCCATGAGGAGGGGGAGAAAGCCAACTGTCGGAGCGAAAGACTTCGGTTTGGTCTGGCCGAACAGTCCGGTGTGCTCGTACACAGACACGGACACATCCAGACAATGCTCCGTATGTCGGGGTTCTTTCTGGTCACAATACCCTCCAGAATCCAGCTGATGCAGTCAGTTTCTCTTGCTCTCGTTGGACCCCTCCCCCGCCTGACGGAGCATCGCCGAAAAAAGAACGTTACGCGACCAGGGCTGGCTGGGGAGCCGGCACACGGTTTGCAGCAGCAAGTTTTAGCATGGTGGGCACTACGCAGTCGACGGCCTCCAGTTTGTGTCCAGGTATCGTGATGGCACGATGCAAAGTGGTCAGACTTCGTTTGTCTGGACCGAACCCTAGACGACGAGCCCCCAGGGCCTGGGAGGATCCCGGCCTGCGCCGAAATGGACCCTAAAGCCTACGATAAAGATCAACATATTTCCCGTACGAGTGGTGGTTACCTCCGTGCGGCGTCGTCGATGGCCAATGACTTTATCTCCACTAGAAAGCTGTCGTACGTGAGCCGTGTTATTTATGAACCTCCAGGCACCCCGAGGGCTCGTAATGCCGAGTCTTAAAGGTAGTTGAACAGCTGATGAGCCTTCCACTGCCAAGATTTCTCAGCATGCCGACATTTCTTCCTGCATCAAAGATACAAGAGAGGAGAGGAAAGATGAAGAGTCTCGCCGGATGAGATGTTTGCTCAGTACTGACTGTTCTCTGTCCCTCTCTCTCCGCCCTCATCAGATTGTGACACTTTCAACATGCACTGTAACCCTGACGCAGTGACGCCTTCGACAGTGAGCCAACCGCCAAAGTCCACTGCTGATGGACCATTTGACAGGCCAAAGAATCAGGGCATCAGCACCTAAACGCCTGGTTCTAGATCATGCTATTCGACAAGGGTGCTCCAAACGCTTGACGTCAACAGGCCAAGTTCCGTAAGTCGGCAAATCGGGTAATGTGGCGCTAACGCCATAAGTATGCGGTCATACCAGCTGTGGCTGGAAGAATCGTGGCTGAATGCTTGTCTGGCCCTCTCACGTGCACCAGTCAGCTGACACATACTCCCCGCCAAAAATCCGATTAGGTCTTGAAGCCCTGCGGTGCGGCTTTCTGCCCTGGATCACTGGATTTGTGTGTGCGGGCAGGTCTAAACCCGCGATTTTTCCCTGCACGCTGCAGCCGTTAGTCAGACTGAATTTTTGTGCTGTGCTGCGTCCATCTGTGCCCACTTAATTCTCCCACCAAAGGAAAACCTTCACCTCATCCATCGACATTTGTCTCTTCACTCTTGTTTCCTGTTCCGATCTCTCGAAATACATTCAACTCGACTACATCGATTCTTCTCTCTCCCCCCTTTTTTTTTTCTAACAAATCAGTCACAATGTCTACCGCCGAGTTGGCTTCGTCGTACGCCGCTTTGATCCTGGCCGATGATGGCGTTGAGATCACTGTGAGTTTCTTCCCACGATTTCGGCGCTGTGAGATGCGATGGTCTCTGGAGTGAACACGGAACTCAACGGAAGACGGAGATACTCAGTGGAGTCTCCCTCTTACGGACGACATCAAACAACCGGGGATAGATCCGGCATGATGCATCTACTGACCCGTGCATTTATTCACTTTTCACAGGCCGATAAGCTGCAAACCCTGATCAAGGCCGCCGGTGTCGAAGTCGAGTCCATCTGGACCACTCTGTTCGCGAAGGTACGAATCTAGCAAGCACCCTCAACTGTGTCGCACTCGTTTCTCTCGCAGGCTCTGTCGTCTCTCGAGTCGTTATTCTACGTTTTCCACAACGATCGCTGCGAGACAACAATGGCTGCAGTTCGGAATGTCCACGAGCTCCATAATCGACTTACACGCCCCAATATCGCTGCGGTTTCGACCAAATACCGAGCCGATGACACCGAATTCAGACCCCTGCCCCACCATACACGATACGGATGAGAAGCCTCATGAAACAGAGACGATTAACACACATGACATAAGCTGCGAACATCGAGCACTTTACGCGAAAACATACTGACAGTCGGATGTGTCGTCACAATATAGGCTCTCGCTGGCAAGGATGTCAAGGACCTGCTCCTGAACGTTGGCTCGGGAGGTGGTGCTGCCCCCGCCGCCGCCGGTGGTGCTGCCGCTGGCGGTGCCGAGGCCAAGGAGGAGGCCAAGGAGGAGGCTAAGGAGGAGGGTAAGTCGAGCTCCCCCGAGAGGACATGCCCGTCCAATTGCTTTTACCTCCACGGCGTTCCCGAACCAAAAATACTAACCCACTTTCTTTGCGCTCACCCACAGAGAAGGAGGAGTCGGACGACGACATGGGCTTCGGACTGTTCGATTAAACGGTTTAAATGTCCGCTGTTCCGCCTTAATGACTCTCTCGATCTCGTCTCTTTTGTTTCTCTCTTTTTTCTCTCACCCTCTCACATTGTGTTCTTCTTTTTTCTTATTCCCGTTTTTTTCCACCCTGCTTTATTGTACTCGGTATGCATTTGGCGTGCTGGGGAGGAGCTTTTCGATCGATATACAGGAACGGAGGGCACAATATCTTTTCTGCATCCTTTTTTTCGTTTTTCCCGCCATGAGTGTGGGGGAATGGAAGGGGACCGGAAAGGAAAAAAAGGCAGCTGGTTTCGCATACGGTTTAATATGACGGAACGATGGCCGCTTGGGGCAAATATGGAGTTTGGAATCCCATAAAAAATCCTTTTTTCATTGAAAAATAAAAAACCCGAAAAATGACGTAAAAAGAACATACGCAGCGCAGCGTCTTGGTCTTCGTGAATCATTGTGTCGTATGGGGTGCCGGATACTGTGGGAGGTGTTGTTCACCCATGTCAGTGTATGCATGTGCACAAGCAAAGCAAGAGAGTAGTAGACGTCTAGAACTGGATTCATCTCGTACATTTCACACACAGAGCACGCTTTGGTTAATTGAGAGAGTTCATTCCCTGACTCCATTGATTTACACCCTGACCCTACCAAGAAAATTTTGAAAAAAAGAGAAAAAAATGACAAATGTGCTTCCTTAGAAAGAAAAGTTGAACCAGCCCGACAAAAAACTCTTCATCACGCCGACTTCACAATCAACACCGCCGAGGGGACCAACCCGGCCTCCTTCAGAGTCTTGGAGAAGTCCACGTGGCCCTCGAACACCTTGCGCGGGAAGGTCGTGGCGAAGCTCGCAACCGCGGCGCCGGTCTCGCTCTCGACGAGCTGGGCGAGCTCGAACAGCGTGGTCTCGGCCGGCAGCGTCTTGGTCAGGTTGCCAGACGCCGGGGTTTGCAGACGGAGACGGGCCTCGGTGTGCTGGCTGGTGCGCGGCGCGGAGGGAGCAGCCGCGGGTTTCGCTTCAACGGGGGCGGCGGCGGCGGCGGCGGCGGCGGGGGCTTTGCCCTCGCGGGCGAGCTTCTCGGCCTCGGCCTTGCGGCGGCGCTCCTCCTTGTCGGCCTCGATCTTGGCGCGGATGCGGCGCTTGGCCTCGGCGTCTTCGGCCTTCTCGGCGCGCTTTTGCGCGGCGGCGCGGATCTGCTCGTCGCGCTGGAGCTTCTCCTTGGCATCCTGGGTCTCCTTGGTGGCCTTCATGCGAATTTTCTGTAGAAGGGGCGAGGAAAGGGGAGTTAGTTCACTGGAAATGCGGCCTCTCTTTGGGGGGGTGGTTCAGACGCGGGCAGCAGCTTGAAAGGCGGGGGCGGTTGATCTGCCATACCTCGTTCTTCTTTTGCTGTTCTTTATCAACAACAGATTGTCCCTCCCGCTTGGCTTGGAGCTTCTCGCGGAGCTCTTGTAGCTTGGCCTTCTTCTCCTCCTCCGTCAACGGCGCAATGGCCTCGGTCGATTCGGAGAAATCGGTGTGGCCTCTGTCAGGTATCGAGACAGGTTCATTAACGTTTGCTGGTCCAATACCCTGTTTG
>LNGL01000004.1:55021-70421 GCA_001510565.1 Knoxdaviesia proteae
GGGGGGGGGGGGGGGGGGGGGGGGTCGTGAGTGAATGGAAGAAGGAAGACTCACGATTTTGTGGCGTGGAAGGTAGCCAGGTCGGCGTTCTTGAAGCGCTTGCCGCACTCGTTGCAGACTAGCGAGTTCGCGCCCGCGTCGCCGGCCTCTCCCGCCTCGTCGTCCTCATCGTCCTTGGCGGGGCCCTTCGCTTTCAGGGCGGCCTTGATCTCGTCGATGGTCTTGTCCTGGTTCTCCTCGAGCCACTCTAGGGCACCCTGGACTGGAAAAGGCAAGCAAATGATGTCAGGGTTAGCTTGTGCTGGCCGGAGCTGTCATTGCGGGGGTGCGGCAGCTGGGGAATAGCTGGCTTGTCGCAGTCTGCTGGCAGATGCCCGGTCAAAAGAGCTAGAGAGGGACTCACGACCGCCGGTGTTCTTGACAGCAAGCTCGGCTCGCTCTTTTTCAAAGCCCATGTCGAGCAGGGCCTCAAGATCGGATTGCACCATGGTGGAAGCGGTTGAGACAGGGAACGCAGAGTGTGGTGGTGGTGAGAGGTGGGAAGTATTCCGTAGGTTGACAGCAGAGGTAGTGTTTAAGGTAGGTACACAATAAGAACTAAGGAGATAGCTGAGTCAAAGGGCACACAAAAAAGGGACGATACCAGATAGCCGCCCGTACAAACGCAGATTGGAAAGGTGTAAGGTGACAATGGTGGTACGTGAGATTGTAGAAGCCTATGGAAAGTCTCAATGCCCCTCCAAAAAGTGCTGGCCCCCCCCCAGCTGGTGGCGGCTGAAAATGTGGCAGGGGAACAAAGTGTGGCACCCAATCTTTAGGGTTGAGGGTTAAGCTTTTAGTTTTGTTACAAGTGCTCAGGCCTGAAGCAAACTCCGAGACTCCAATCCTCTCTAGAGTTTCTGAGTCCTCACACGCATACACTATGATCTTCCTCTCATCAACAGCGTACTAGTAATCCTACTGTGGCTCTACATTATGCCGGTCGGACCCTATATCAGGATGGATTCGTGGGGAACATTTGGTGGACGGTCTGTTCCATCCCTGCTCAAGGTTATCGAGGGAATTGCACCTAAAACTACTTCTGTTACAGTGGAAGAGCTCACTACAACTCCAACAACAAGCTCTGTGTGTTCAGCATGGACTCTCCCAGTTGTATACACTACAGGTAAAGCGAGGTACCCCGCAAGTGTCGCCCCACCATGTGAAGAGAGAGCAACAGCTTGCATTTCAGGTCACCACTGTCTTGTTTCAAGATCCAGCAAGCCTCCAGCGGACCAGGTTGAAAACATGTATGCCTGTGCCCAGGGAATGAAAGTTGGCCACTGCTGTGATGAAGTCCATCGTGAGTCTGGCGAACACGAGTGATTGAGTGATTGGCTATTCTGTGTGAGGGACGAGGGGCCGGCCTTGAAACCACGTTGGCATTTCGGAGCATCATGTGGCAGCCAGGGCCAGCAGCGAGTCACGGAAGAAAAAGAGAAGAGAAAAAAAATAATCCGCATGCCAGACATGGTATCATCCATGCCAGCGATCCTGATCTGATCATTCCGGCCAACAGCAAGCATATCCTCGGGGAGCTTCGTTGGTTCGTATTACCGTCATGCAATTTCGAAAAGATGCGGCCTCCCACCGTCGGCTTGGAGAAAAAGGTATGGGCCTTTTCACATGCGTCACAGCGAGATTCCTCATATGCACACAAGAGTGAGCTGAGAGTCTCTTTGCACACAATCAGGACAAACCAGGTGGCCGTCTCTCAGCCGAAGTATATACTGTAGATTTCTTATGTGCGCGCTTACCTAAGCCATATATCCCATCGAGATTACGTAGTGGCCACATAAACTCTCGTAGCTGGTGTCCTTGGCAGCAAGTGACTTCGGTTTTACCCTGAGTTTGGTTGACCTTTGGTGTACCTCCTTCCCCAGGGCCCTTTTTCATGGTCGTTGTTCATTCCTTCCCATATATTTCCAATCACTTTAACTATTTATCTCTTACCCTAATATCTCGTCTGATATCTTCACAACCTCATTTTCCCCCTTCCTGTCACGGTTGCTCCTTTCTCCAACGTTTGTTTCCCCCACTCATAATATTGCCTGTGTGCTGTATATCTTGTGTTTTCTTCTCTTAGTTTATACCTCTTTTTTCACAATTCTTCTTCCCCTTTCATCCTCCTTTTTTCCCCATCTCCCTCTTTCTTGGTGTGCCACCCTCACCCCCTGGCCTTGCTCGTTTTCTCCCGATTTCGTTCACTTGACATCATCGTCTCTTTTTTATCTTCTCTCCTAATCTCCAATCTTCTCTTGTAGGAGACTCCTTCCTCTAACTGCCTTGACACCCTGATCGCAAGCACCCACAGCAACTCCCACGACGTTCCTGATCTTTCCTTCAAATCCCACCCACACCCGCCTCTTCCTCCATTTTTCTTGTCAAGATGTCGATCGAGGTTGAGCCCATGGACTTGAGCTTCAGACGTGAGTATTTCCTTCTTCTCGCCTTTACAGCGACATCCCCCTCTTTCTCGGGTCGCATCTGCGAGGATTTGTGGCTGACTCAAGACCGTGTTATCTCGTGATAGGACCCTTCACCATTGAGGTGAATGAGGTTCTGAAGGTCAAGAATCCCAACTCAAGCCCTATCGCTTTCAAGGTACGTTTCACGAATTATCTCACACTCTACCTGTGCGCTTTCATGGCTACGTTCCTGGCTGCTAACCACTGAAATTTTTCGCATCCAACAGATCAAGACCACCGCCCCGAAGCAGTATGTTGCAACCCGAGTTTTCTTTTCTGATTTCCCATAGCTTCTTCCCGACGAAGTCACCGCCCGCGAGACGATCACGATACCGAAGAGTCCGGTGCTGAGTTGTAAAATCTGACCATGTGTTTTCAACATCTAGGTATTGCGTGCGCCCGAACTCCGGCCGCATCGAGCCTGGTCAACAAGTCGAAGTCTCCGGTAGGTGAAGCCCTGGAGATCCCCCCTAGCAGCGATGAACAACAAAACTTGCCGGACGATACGGTGTCCTCCCGATGTAAAAGCCCCCCGATATGTGCTAACATACATCTCGCTCCGATAGTTATCCTCCAGGCCATGAAGGCTGACCCCCCGGCCGATGCGAAATGCCGTGACAAGTTCCTTGTCCAGGCCGCCATTATCTCGCGAGAGCTGGAGTTCTCTCCTATCGCTACTGTTGTATGTCTAGACTGCACTCGGCACGTGTCTGCTTACGGAGACGTACTACTCTCTGCAGCGAAGGTTGTCTTCAGGACACAGTTTACTAACAGCTTGCTTGCTTCGCTTCGTTCCAGCTCGAACAAACCGATCGCTCCCAATTGCAGGAGAAGAAGATCCGCGTGACCTGGCTACCCGCTGCCGAGGCCGCCACGGCCGTCGCTACTGCGACAACTCCCCGTCGCGAGCCGGCAACAAATGGCGTATGTTAAACAGAGAACCCGTTATCTTTTGCCCGTCCTCGATTCTCCTCTTCAACATTCCCCGTCTCGTCGTCGGCTATATATTGTCTGTCATGCCTAACCAGTCACACTCTGTTAACTCTTCGTTCCTCTTTCTCTAGACAACCGACGCCACCCCGGATGTTTCTCGCGTATTTTCTTCTCCCGGCGACACCGCAACGTCGTCTCCTGAGTCCGACTCCGCCGAGCTCGACGCTTCTACGGTTGTTTCCGACATGTCCGCCGCCCGCCGCACTCCCGTCGCGGCCTCCGAGCCGGAGTCGAAGCGCGTCTCGTCGTACGAGTCCAAGCCCACCACTACTGCTCTCAAGGCTGACTCCACCGTTAAGCGCCGCAAGTCCGCCGTCCCTGAGCCGGAGTTGGAGAAGGAGACTGCTGTTGCTCCTGCCCCCGCCTCTAATGTCGCTGTGGCTACCCCGCTCCGCGAGAAGATTGAGGGTGTGTCGGTGCCCATCGCTGCCATGCTATGCGTGATGAGCTTCCTCCTCGCCTATTTCTTTTTTTAAGGAGCCAGCCGGGCTCATAATCTTGAAAGTTTTGATGGCCGCGTCCGTTACTTTTCTCGATATCTCCCAGAAAGAAAGTTCTCTTCCAGGACCGACATGCAGTCATTCCCACCCCAGTTGTTAGCTATGCGTGTTGTCAGTGTTTTTGTGCTTGTTTGCTGAGCTCGTTTGGAAGCCTTCTTTTCTCTTTTTATTGCCCTCGACTCTTCTGGGAAACCTCTCCGCTGATGGAGATCCTGTGAAGGCATGCATATTTCATTTCCCGGTCATAGCTGGTGTGTATTTGCTGGTGTGATCTGGAACTTGATTCTCTCCTCATGGCTCTCGCTCTTTTTCTTTTCCTTTGTCTTCTCTTTCCTCAATATCCCCCTCTTCCATCCCCTCCTTGTGATGCTCTTCTCTGTGTTTTCGCCTTTTTCTTGCCCTATGGTTCGGCTCTGTTCGAACAAATTACGATCTGGGCTACATAGGCCTGTAACTTTCTCCTCCGGCTCCATGATGCGATCCTCTCTCCATCGACATTGCTCGTAAAAGATATTTCCTTCTGATCTCGTTTCGTTTTTCTTTTTTGTGTCTTGCTTTAATCGGGGGTTTTTGTGTTTGCTGGTGTGCCTCCTGTGTCTTCTTGTGTGGAGTTGGAGTAACGTGTGTGGAGTTTATATCTTTTCTCGCTGATTTTTTTCTCTTCTTATCGTCCTGGTTGTTGATGCTGGGAGAGAAGTAATGTTCAGCGGGAACACTGGGGGAGGACTAACGAACACTAACCTGAACATTTTTTTCACGCACACACGGATTTGCATGCTTCCTTATGGGGCGAAACAGTTATATATATATATACCACTTTCTCAGACCTTGGTGCACGTGGCGTTCTGCTTCATGAATGAAGTGAAACGGACCCTCGCGGTATACGACTGCTTTAGTATCTCGTACGTTCGAGGGATACGAGGACGGAAGAGATTTACAGGTCCCAGGGAAGATAGATTTATGGGTGCCAGAGTTGTATTTGGCTATGAAAGCTGTGGGAATGCAGAGACGTATTATTAGAGCATAGGGGAGAAACGAGCAGTATATGTACATTATATAAAGAGAAAAAAGAAAAAGAAATCAACAAGATTTTTAAGGGGGGGCGGGGCGGTCATCATCCTCTTCGTCTAATTTTCGTGCAGTGGTTGTTAGTTGTAAAGCGCCCCCGTATGTATCCATGGCGGAGGAAAGGGGGCAGCATAACCCCAAATCATTACTTTCTGTATTTCCATGAAAGAGTCGGGAGGAGTCTCCGATCCTTCATCCGCACCGACCCCTAACATGTCGGGGAGAACCCAAGTAGTCCCCTGATGTGGTGTTCTCTCCGGCTCGAGCTCCAAGATACCTGGGCTTTTATAGCGACTCCAGCTCGCTCTGCTTCCAGGTAGCGGCAGCGCCGACCAGACGGCCGCCGTTCTTGCGCTTGACGCGGCAGGTCATGCCGACGTTCTCGTCGAAGATGAAGCGCCAGATGGCGAAGACCCAGCTCTCGTGGCGGGGGAGGTCGTCGTAGAACTCGTGGGCGATGCGGTTGAGGCGGTGGAGGCGGGTCCAGGGGACGGCGGGGAAGTCGTGGTGCTCGTTGTGCAGGCCGACGTTGTAGGTGAAGAAGTTGAGTGGGCCGTAGTACGAGAAGGTCTCGGGCAGCGGCGCGTTGTTCTCGGGGTTGCGCTGGGCGGGGCTGATGGTCTCGTAGACGTAGTGCTCGGCGATGAAGTGGCCGGCGAGCGGGTGCAGCGAGCCGGCGAGGAACGACGAGAGCAGGAAGTACAGCAGGGCCTGCTTGCCCATGGTGGCGACGATGGCCACGTCGAAGGCCACCTGGCAGGCCACGTTGAGCAGATGCACGCCGGTGAAGTCGATGCGGTAGACGGTCATGGGGCGGACGGCGTAGAAGAAGATCTGGAAGGTGCAGAAGAAGGCCTTGCCGAAGATCGAGTCGAGGAACACGGCTTCCAGGGCGGTCGGCAGGTCGGTGTCGAGGCCGTCGACGCCGAGAGACTTGTGGTGGGTGAGGTGGTAGGGCTGCGGGGGAGGGCAGAGAAAGGGGACGTTAGCACTGCCGTGTATATAAAGCTGTAGCATGACTGGTAGAGAGAACTGCGCAACATACGCGGAATGACGCGCTGTAGGGAATGCCAATGGGTAGGTTGGCCACGATGGCAAGGAGACGGTTGAGGTACGGGGTGCGGAAGGCGAGGTTGTGGGAGATTTCGTGGATGGCGAGGAACTGGTTCTGGTTCGCGGTGGCGCCGATCACGTAGGCCACGGCCCAGAAGCGCAAGGAGAAGAACGGCGCGTCGCGTACGTAGAAGGCGGCGAGCAGCTGGATGGAGAGGACGAGGAGGACGACGTATTTCGTCAGCGGCTCAGGACCGCAGAGCTTGGTGACCTGGAGTTGAACGTCGGATATGTTAGCATGTGAAGAAGAAGAAGGACGCAAGACGACAGCGAGTGAGCGAGACGGGCCGGACCTCGGGGTGGGCCTTGATTATGGCCATGCGGCGCGTCCGGTGCGGCTCCTCCGTGTAAGTCCACAGGAAGTCGCGGAACTTGTGGTCGGGATCGTGGTCGACGAGGGGTTTCGAATCGGCGGTGGCGGCGGCGGAGGTGGACGGTTCCGGTTTGCCGTTTGCGTTGCCGTTGGCCTTTGCGGCCGAAGTTTTGGACACGGCCATTGCTTTATGTGTGACTTCAAATAAAGGAAGATTGAACAAGAAGTGGTAGTAGCCTCGTCTCGGGGGAGTAGACACCGAACAGTGAGGCCGGAGAAGTGGACAGAGGAGGAACTTCTATATCCATATAAAAAGGAGTGAGGGATTGGCGCAATTTGGTGAGAGCAAAAGCGGTGAAGCAGAGAACCTCGTTAAGTGAAAGAGAGAGAGAGAGAGAGAGAGACGCGCGTCTAGCAGGAAGGAAGGAGCGGCCCAACGAGAGCAAACGAGGAAAGAGCGGCGGGAAAGAGATATAAAAAGCCGGTATATCAAACGAAGCTCAACGGAGTGCCCACGGAAAAAGGAGACACACACACACGAAAAAAACCGAGCAAACGGTTCAGGGACAGTTTTGGGGAAACGAATAAGAGAAAGACGGGTACGATTGATAATTTTTTGGTGTGTGCTCGATTAAAGTTTACCGTTCTGGTTTGGGGATGGTGGGCTCAAATCTCAGGGGTTCATCCCGATATCAGTGGCGAGCCAGACCACAAGTGGTCGCATATGGAGCTGATTTTAAAGTGAAGAGACGAGGGAATCCTTCACGGAAAGGGGTAGTGAGTGCATGTACTGAAGAGGCAAGTGGGAACAGGTGGTACAGGAGCACAGCCATGGAAACGGAGCCCGCGTTCCCCGCATAAGATACACAGGCTTTTTGGGTATTTCCAACCTGGGACGGCCAGGAACAACAGGAACAGGGAATTCTGAACTACCCATTTATAGGGTTCCCGCCGCTAAATCGCCAGATCTGTTGTGATNGGGGGGGGGGGGGGGGGGGGGGGGGGGTTGCGGAGGAATCTCTGAGTTACCGTACTCGTATATTTCACCATACGGAGGCACTGGTTACTATTAGTGCTCATAGTGTTGGCGCGTGGGTGTCTTGCGGGACCCTATTGGAAGCATGAACTGGGCGAAAAGTCGTAGATCGATATATACTCGTATATTTGCTAGCTATTGTACATTGCTTGGGGTTCTAGGAAATTCCAGTCAAGCATCAAGCGTCTATAGACAGTGAACATGGGTATCGTGGGACCAAGACAAAAAAAAAAGACCTCGTTTGTAAGAGTGAACGCACTCTTATAGACTTCAACTGTTGCTCCCGGAGAGAGATGGCGCATATCTATGGACATGACTTTCCGTCGGGATCCTGGATATCACTGCTTGCCGCCGTTTGAAGAGTTCTGGGCGCGTTGGTGATGTTGGGCTATAAGCGAGTTTGATTTCTTTTTACGTACAAGGTGCAACGGGTTAGTTAGTGGGTTTGCTTGCATTGGAAGGAAAAAACCAGAAGGTCTAGAACGACGAAGATTCATTCTATATAAAGATGGCTGGACCACAACTACATGGGCGTGCGTTAACGTACAGCTTCTTCCCGCGCTGTGCGGATGGACGAGCGAGTATAACTGGCAACCCACACACAAAGAAGCAGGGTCAGTACGTACTGCTTGATCCAAACGTGGTCGTGTGTCCAAGCACATCTTGATAAGACAAAACTCACGCAAAGAGGATCCACGCCATGCTGAAGGCCGCGGCGGGGGCGACAAGCTGCCGGGGCTGGATCATGTTTGGAGCCAACGAGTAGTGATATGAGAATATATCATCAAACGGAAGAGGCGACTAGAGGGCGAAGAGGCAGTTCCAAGTGAACCTGGGCCTCTTAGAAAAAGAACGGACAGAAAAGAGTGGTGATCGGATGAGCTGTTGTTTAAGATCGGCCGACCCAAGGGGCCTTGCACGTGACATTAGCCACGTGGTGTACAGCTCACAGTGACGCACAGCTGTCGCCAGCTGTCCACACATAAGTTAGAGCCCCTCTAAACCTGTAATCGTCATAACCTTGCTCTAAGCCCAGGAAAAGCTGAGGGAAACAGACGACGTTTCATTCTTCTTTTGCTTCCTTGATTCTCCCACCCAAGTTGTTTGAACCCTTCGAGATCCCTGATCTGATCGTGTATTTGAAATAGCCTTTTCTTCTTATCCTTTTGTGTTGGATCTGCTGCGCAGACTCTCTCACCCAAATCCATCCGAACCCCTCCTCCCTCTCTTCTCTCCCCGCCACATCCAGCCGGAAACTAGGTCTCCGCCATGTCTCAAGATCCGCGTGCTCTCCTGCAAAAGGTACGTCGCAAACCGAAGCTTGTCATTCTTTTGTTTTCCTTGGCCGGGTTGTTATTGCTCCTGTGGGGGACTCGGAGCTAATGTGCCGGTTGTTTGTGTGTTTCCAGGCCGATAAGGCGGTCGCTGGCGCGGGCGGCGGCTTTAGCTTCTTCGGCGGTCGCGAGGAAAAGTACATGGCTGCTGCCGACATGTACGTCCAGGCAGCGAATGCCT
This sequence comes from Knoxdaviesia proteae, assembly GCA_001510565.1. Taxonomy (NCBI): domain Eukaryota; kingdom Fungi; phylum Ascomycota; class Sordariomycetes; order Microascales; family Gondwanamycetaceae; genus Knoxdaviesia; species Knoxdaviesia proteae. Next base: position 64,067 of record LNGL01000004.1, read on the forward strand.
TTCGGATGCAGAAGCTGAGTGAGTTTTCCTCCTATATACCCCCGATTTACGGCAGAGGGTCCGGAGTAGGCCGGAAGTTAAGTTGTCGAAGGAGAGGTTGGCAGCTTATCGCCGCTGTGAGACCGTTCGTCACATAAAAAGAGCTTCCCACGGGACTAACTAGCCTGTTTTCCGATACGCCAACCTGTAGACCGAGAAGCCGGCCAAGCGTTCGAGAAGGCAGCCGAAGTGCAGTCCAAGTACCTGAAGGAGCTCGACGACGCGGCGAACACACTGGTCGACGCCTTCAAGGCGTACCGCAAGGACGACCCGGCGGCGGCGGCGCGGTGTTTGGAGGTGTCGGTGCAGCGGTACTGCAGCAAGGGCAACTTCCGCCGCGCGGCGTCGCACAAGGAGTCGCTAGGCGAGCTGTACGAGATCGATATGGGCGATATGAAGAAGGCGCTCGAGAGCTACGAGGCCGCCGCGTCGTGGTATGAGGGGGACAATGCGTCGGCGTAAGTAACCCCAGACGGTGGGCGTGTGCCCGGCGTTGTGGACAAACGGACAACCAAGACTCACCAACCCTCTTCTCCCCTGCAGACTCGCCAACAAGCTCTGGCTCAAGGTGGCCGACATCTCGGCGCTCGAGGGCGACTACTACAAGGCGATCGAGAACTACGAAAAGGTGGCGGCGGTGTCGGTGAACAACAACCTGATGCGCTACTCGGTCAAGGACTACTTCCTGAAGGCCGGCATCTGCCACATGGCGACGGGCGACCTGGTGGCCACGCAGCGCGCGCTGGACAAGTACCGCGAGATGGACCCGTCGTTCCAGGCCATGCGCGAGCACATGCTGCTGGTCGACCTGGTCGAGGCGCTCGAGGCGTCCAGCCCGGACCAGTTCACCGACAAGCTGTTCCTGTTCGACCAGGTCAGCAAGCTGGATAAGTGGAAGACTACGCTGCTGGTGCGCGTCAAGAACTCGATTGTGGCTGGGCCGGCCGAGGATGGCGATGACGAGTTTGCATAAATGCGCTCTCTGGGTTGTGTTGGGGGGGGGACTATGCAGGTTTCTTCCTTTTTCCTCGTGTTTTGATCTGTGATGTTCTCGTTTTCGGTCTGTGAACGGATTGACTGTTCTATCATTCCGCTTTTCCTGGTGTCATTCCTGTTTCCCTTTTTATATATATACACATATGATGATATACACACCGCTCTCTGTTTGGTCGGCTGATGCGCGCTTGACACGGGCTCTCGTCAGGTTGTGTGACGCGTTCACATCCCTCCGTTTGGGGCATCCGAAAGCTAATGCATCTGGGTACCCCCAGAACCGATGTTTTGAATCTAGATGATACTCGACGAACGAAACAAGAAGACGCCAAACCCCCTAATGCAATATTTGAGAATCGATATATACATGACACAGTCGCTTTTGAATACCCAGAAACCCCCTCGCTCAACGGCCCCGTTTGCTTCGGTAGCCGCCGCTTTACTGCTTCTCCCGCCGCACAAACCGCGACAGCGCGGGGCCCAGCTCGGCCTCGGCCACCTCCTTGTGCTCGTGGTTCTGCTTCTGCTGGTCCTTCCACATCTCGTCGATGCGCACGCGCTTCTCGTCGATGATGTTCTTCTTGCGCTGCTTGCGCATGTACTTCTTGAGCGCGCTGTTGCGGCCGCGCGCGCGCTTGCGCACCTCCTCCTCGACGGACTCGGGCGCGGCGTCGAGGTCGCGGTCGGCCTTGCGCTGCGCCTCGGATCGCGCGTCGAGCGCGCCGATGAACGACGGGTCCAGCGCAATCATCTCCGGCTGCAGCTTGTTGAGCAGCGCCTTGACCTCGCCCTCCTGGCGCTGCTTGGTGGTCTCGAACGGGTTGGCCTCGAAGGCGTCGTAGTTGGCCTCGCCGGCGCCGGGGATCAGGATCGACGAGAAGCCGGCGTCGTGGCCGATGCCCAGCACGTCTTCAAATGGGCACCAGCGCACGCGCTCCATCTTGTGGCCCTCGCCGCCCCACGTCATGTACGGGTCCTTCACCTTGGTTTCCGAGAACAGGTCCTTCCAGATCGTCGTGGTGGTGCCCCAGCCGACCGCCGTCAGCCCGGAGTCGGAGATGGCCAGCGACGTGCCGGGCTGGTGGGTAAAGTAGCTGTTGACCTCCTTGAACATGCGGATATCCCACACCGCCATCTTCTGGTCCTGGCCGGTTGACACCATGTAGCGGCCCTGGCGGTCGACAGCAACAGAGCGAACGGGGCCACGGTGGGCCAGGAGCTTGACAAGGGGAGTGGTGGAGTTTGGTGACCAGAGCGTCACGGTACCGTTCTGGTGGCCGGCGTGGACGACGGCGTTCCACGGGTTCTGGGTGAAAGAGGTTGGGGGGCCGAGGCGGGTTGGTATTTCGGTGACAATTTTACCGGTGGACACATCTTGGTACTTGAGGAATCCGCTGGTGGCCTATGGAAAGAGAGTCATACGTTAGTCGAAGTCGATGGAGAACACTCGAACGGAAGGGCCGGAACGGACAGAGACTTACAATAGTTGCCAGAAGGAAATGGTAGGGGAGGAACTCCATGTGAGTGACCTCCATGTGCTTTTTTAAGCAATGCAGTTCGACGCCGTTGTGATCGTAGATATATACATACTTCTTCTGGGCCACAGCAAAGTACTGGTCGTTATGGAGCCACTTGACATCCCGGACCGTCTCTCCCAACTGCAGCTCGCAGCCCAGCTTCCCCTGGCGCCAGTCCATAGTAGCCACATGGCCCTTGCGGCCTCCGAGCAGAAGCTGGCGGCCATTGCGGGTGTAGTCGCACACATAAGGGCCGAGAGCATCCAGTTTCAGATCGAAGCGCTTCTGCACGTTTTCGAGGGCCGAGTTGGCGGTGATCTCTTCCTGGCGCACGGAGTAGGTGTGTTCCAGCGCCGACTCGGCCTCGAGGAAGCCGCCGGTGTTCTCGAGCAGGATCTCGGCGTCCTTGGCCTTGACGGCGGCGGACTGGAAGCGGGTCTCCAGCTGGTTCATGTTGCGGCGCAGTTTCTTGTCCTTGATGGCCTTGGTGTCGATCTTGCGGCCGGCGCCACCGCCGTACTTCCGCACGGCCTCGTCGTGGCGCTGTTGCCGCAGCCGGGCGCTTTTCGGGAGCATGTCGAGCTTGGCGCCGCGCACCTGGACCGCGCCGTTTGATGACGGCCGGCCGGGCCGGCCGGGCCGGGGCCCATTGTGGTGTTTGCTGGCTCGGTTGCCGGAGGTGTTGGGTTTCGGGGCCGGGTTGGAGGGACCGTCGGCGCGCCGTTTCTTGTGGGGAGGTGTGTCGTCTGCCATTCTCGGATTGGGGTGGTAGTATGGTAGGGTCGAGAGATAGAATAAGAACGAAGAGAGAATCAAAAGTGTCAAGTGTCTAAAGAAGTTGGAGCTGCTCTCTGGTCTGTAAGGAAGTGAATTGTCTGAATCGTGAAGTTGAAAAAAAAAAAAAAAAAAAAAAAAAAAGGAAAGATGATATTTTGGTGCTGGCCGAAATTTTTGTTTGCTTTTTTTTTTCCTGTAGGAGCGATAAGATAAGACATAGTATCTTATCGATAACAACACAACTTCAAAAAAAGTTTAAGCCCCTCTATCAGTGAAATTTAACACTGCCGCCCAAATTCTTTCTTTTTCCTCTTTATTTTCCACTTCATCGAATTTCCCCGTCTGATCTGAACTTCCAAGAAAGAAGAGAGAAGATACTGCGTTTAAACCCTCCGATTTTTTCAAGCTGGCCTCTTCTCTTCCTTTTCGTTTCAAGGCCGGAGGCTCTTCCAAGATGCCTGCTCCCGTGGCCACTCACTCTCATCGGCCCACCACCAAGGTTGGGCACAAACTCTTCAAGTCGAAAAAGGCCACCAAGGGCGCGTTGCGAGAGCTGTCCAAGGGTATGTGGGATGTTTCTTTTTCTTTATTATGAGTCGTTTCCATGTTCTCAAGTTCTGACCCCTCTCTCCCGCTCCAGGCCGACTTGCCCCGGATCTCGGAGCCCGAAAAACCCCCCACCAGCACGTCATGTCCAAACTCGACCGGCGAAACCAGGCCAAGCAACGGCAGCAAACCAAATACAGAGACCACCTCAAGGATACCAAGATTTTTTCCGGTCGGGATGGAGCCCCCCGCATCGTGGCGGTTGTCCCGCTGTGTGAGGACGGCAACGCCGCTGCCGCCGTTGAGAAGCTGAGCGCCAGTGTTGATATCGATGTTTCTGTCGGCAACGAGCCGCTGCGTGTCACCGTCGACCGGTTCAAGCAGAAGCTTCAGTACATTCCCCTGCAACGAGACCTCACCAGCTGTCTTGATGCGGCGCGGACTGCCGATTTCGTGGTGGTGGTGCTCTCGGCAGATGTCGAAGTTGATCAGCTGGGCGAGCTGATCCTCCGTGGAATCGAGTCCCAGGGTCTGTCTACCCTGGTCACTGTTGTGCAGGGCCTGGATGCCATTGAGCCGGCCAAGCAGCGGCTGCAGGTCATGAACTCGCTCAAGTCGTACATCACCCACTTCCACCCCGAGCAGGAGAAGCTGTTCAGCCTGGACAGCCGGCAAGACTGTGCCAACCTGATCCGGTCACTCTGCAACACCACCCCAAAGGGTATCAAATGGCGTGATGATCGCAGCTGGATGCTGGTGGAGGATGTTGTTCTCCCCACGACCGAGTCCGGGTCGGCCATTCTGACCGGCGTGGTGCGGGGCCGTGGTCTCCAGGTCGACCGCTTACTGCAGGTTGGCGATTGGGGATCGTTCCAGATCGAAAAGATCACTGCGGCCCCCTACTCGGATAAGAAGAAGGGCGCCCAGCCTGGTGGCAATGGTGAAGAGGAAGTGCTCCAGACACCTACCGCCGACCAGGACGCGATCGAAGATCTGGCGCCTGAGGAGGTTTCCATGCAGGACGATGAGGATATGGACGCCGAATCTGCGGCCCCCGAAGTCAAGAAGGGAGTGTTGCTGGATGACCATCATTACTTCTCCGATGAGGAGCTGGAAGAGTTCCGCACGAAGAAGCGGGTTCCAAAGGGAACCTCAACATACCAATCCGCCTGGTATCTTGAGGACGACGAGGACTCGGACGAGGCTTCAGATATGGAAGACATGGATATGGAGGAGGAAGACCAGGCGGCCGAGCCGGCCGATGGCATTGAGGGATATGCTGGTGCCGAGCCCACCGAGGCTGGCCCGTCTGAGTACCCGGCGTCGGAGAAGTTTATCGAGCCGAATGAGGCCGATGATGCCGCCCAACTCGAGGCGTACCGGAAGAGCAAGCGAACAGATGTCGACGATGACAAGGAGTTCCCCGACGAAATTGAACTACACCCGAATGTGTTGGCCCGCGAACGGCTGGGCCGGTACCGCGGTCTGAAGTCGTTCCGCACCAGCCCGTGGCTGGAATCCGAAGACCGGGCGCACGAGCCCGAGGACTGGCGGCGGTTGCTGCGCATCCCTGACTACTTGGCCTCGCGGAACCGCGCGGTGCGGGAGGCCCTGGTTGGCGGTGTGGCGCCCGGCACGCGCGTGCACATCTACCTGCGCAACGTCCCCGTGGCCGCCACGCAGTCCTACCACGCCGGCCGGCCGCTGATGGCGGTGTCCCTGCTCCGTCACGAGCAGAAGCGCACGGTGGTCAACTACATCATCAACCTCAGCGCCGACTACCCGGAGTCCATCAAGTCCAAGGACGAGCTGGTTGCGCAGTGCGGCGCGCGCCGCTTCGTCATCCGGCCGCTGTTCTCGCAGGCCGGCACGACGGAAAACGACGTGCACAAATTCAACCGCTACCTGCACCCGGGCCAGTCGGCGCTCGCGTCGTTCTCGGGCCCGGTGACGTGGGGCGCGGTGCCGGTGCTGTTCTTCAAGCGCACGGCGCAGCAGGCCGAGAGCGCGGGCGACGGCAATGTGGGGCTGACGCTGGTGGCCACGGGCACGGCGGTGCCGGCGTCGACGAAGCGCGTGATTGCCAAGCGCGTGGTGCTGACGGGCCACCCGTTCCACATCCACAAGAAGGTGGTGACCATCCGCTACATGTTCTTCAACAAGGAGGACGTCGACTGGTTCAAGGCGCTGCCGCTGTGGACCAAGCGCGGACGCAGCGGATACGTCAAGGAGACGCTCGGCACGCACGGATACTTCAAGGCCAACTTTGACGGCCGGATCAACCCGCAGGACTCGGTCGGCGTCAGTCTGTACAAGCGTGTGTGGCCGCGCAACGCGGTGCCGTTTACCGGGCCGTTGGTTGGCGGTGCGACCGGGGAAGATCACGAGGGCGATGCCGAGATGGAGCTGTGAGAGAACAGGAACGGAACACGGGAGGTTTAGACTCGGGTATCTCGAAAGGGGGGGGGGGGGGGGGGGGGGGG
>LNGL01000004.1:75243-329536 GCA_001510565.1 Knoxdaviesia proteae
AAAAAAAAAAGGAGAAAAGGAAAAGTCCGCCACAATGGCCGAATTCGACCCGCAGGTGCAAACGGGGGTGATGATAACGACGTCGCTGGTGGCCTTCGCGTCGGGCTTCCTGCTAGGCGTGTACAGCATCCGCGGCTACTTCATCTCGCCCGACTTTGCCGAGGAGCGGCGCAAGAACCTGGGCGCCGCCGAGGAGTCGGCCGAGTCGGACATTGACGAGGCCGACACGCTGCTGGACCACGCGCCGAACTGGGCCAACGGCGCCGAGGCTGATCGCCGCGATGGACTGCGGGTTGCGGCCCCCGCGCAGGACGCGAGGGACGCGCAGGGCTCGGCGGTCGCGTTGAACCCGCGTGAGGAGTGCAAGTTGGTGCTGGTGGTGCGGACGGATCTGGGGATGACCAAGGGTGGGTGGTCTTCTATTCTCCTTCCGGGGAGGGAGTGTTTCCTCCTGCTTGTTGTTCCTGTGTGCTGACCGCATGTTTCTCCTCCCCCTTCAGGCAAAATCGCCGCCCAGTGTTCGCACGCCACGCTGGCGTGCTACAAGGCGCTGTCGAAGGCGGCGGCCAAGTCGCCGCAGTCGGTCGCTGCGCAGATCCTGCGGCGGTGGGAGAACCTCGGCCAGGCGAAGATTGCACTGCGGGTGAAGAGCCAGGCCGAGCTGTTGGAGCTGCAGGCCAAGGCGCGCAGTCTCGGGGTCACGGCGCAGGTGATCCAGGACGCCGGGCGCACGCAGATCGAGGCCGGCAGCATGACGGTGCTCGGGGTCGGGCCGGCGCCGAAGAGCTTGGTCGATAAGGTCACGGGCCATCTGTCGCTGTTGTAGGCGGTGGACGGACTCGGAACGGAGACGGACGGTTACGGGCTCGTGATGATATTAGACGGCGTTTTTCATCTGCATCCTTTTTTCTTTTCCTTTTCTTTTTTTTTGGTAAGCCAATGGAAGACTGGCCGGCCACCTCTTTGCCGGAGGTTGTCGTTGATTTTCACATTTTATTTTATGTCGGGATATAGCATGATGGGTACGGGATTTTTATGTCCAGCATCGAAAATTGAAGTGAATAAAGGCATTCGCATGAACACGGTAACCCTTAACCCTAGCCCGACAGGCCAGGTCAACAAGATTGATCCAAACTAGCAGGCCGAGAGATCAGCCAGCGAGATGCAGTAAATCAAGTGAAGCAACCAACAACCCCAGAGGCACAGACAGGCCGTGATCGGGACAATATATACGCTTTGGGTCGTCTCTGCAGCCAAAAAAACCCCCCATAAAAAATTGAAATAAAAAAGCAAAATTAAAAATTAAAACCACCACAGTTCCTCAAGCAGGAGTGGCGTTTCCGCTTTGCCAATACTTTGTGTTGCACTTTCCCTTTCTGCCTCTCTTGCGATCTAATTCTTCTTTTTTTGCCGCCAAATGAACCTGGCACGTGGGGAAAGAAACGGTGCAAACGCCCTGTGGTGGCATTTCTTGTAATTGGTGGAAATTCTGTTTTTCCCTTTTTGGGGGGCTGGGGGGGAACGGACGACGACGGGTGATTGCTTGATGTGCGATGCAAGGGGAGCTTCAAGCTGTGTTTTGCCGGGGGGACACTGGCTGACACTCTATAAATCGAGTCCGGGACGGTATAGCGATATCGCAGGCTGATCGACTCTCTCCAACTGTTCTCCAAGCTCCAGGTCTCTGGAAATACGCAACAGTCTGTCTGTATCGTCTTTCAACTGAGTCACTCACCACAACACACTACAAAGGATCATTCGGGCCTATCTGGAATATAACCTTTCGTCATGGACCAGGTCACGATGGGCCCCCGAATAAACAGAACAGAGAAAAAACCCCTCGTACATCTGCGATTATGTCAGGGAAACTCGGGAAGAGCAAGAGAGCTAGGAAGGAGCGAGCCGGTGGTGTATCGGATCGGAAAGCGCTGTTTTCAGACAGACGCCCCTGCCCAAAATCGGAGACCAAAAGTTTCGCGTGCTGGGCATTCCTGGCTTAGTCGGCAGGAAGGAGCCCTACACCTGCCAAATGCAGGAAACGAGGAGTTGTTTCTGGCTCTTGGTCGTGAAGCCCAAAGCTGCTCCTCCCTTCCTGCCTCTGTGCATCCCGCGTCCGTAGGCCGTCGCACTTCGTTTGGGGGTCCCTGGTCCTTCCCTCTGGCCTCTGTCCACTGCACCTGCTCCAGCGCATCCCACCTTCGTCACTGGCGAGTGGAGCAGCCGGCTTCTGGTCCCACTTACACTATAAAAAAGAAGAAGAAAAAAAAACGAAAAATCAAATATTTATACACACTTAACCCACCAACGCTAGACAACTGGGATGGCAATTAACCCGGACTTGGAATATCTTCACTTGTTTCTTCCATCAACGACCGATCGGCCGCGCTCCTCCTCTTTTTTTTTTGTGTGTCTTTATTATTTTGGCTGCCCTTTTTTTTCTTTTTCTCTCTCGCTCTCTCTCTCTCTTCTTCGTTTCTCTCTTTTTCTCTCTCTAATTCTCTCTCTATCTTGTTCATCCCTCTGCTCTTCATCTTCAGCTCTCCCGTCTTCCTTTTTCCTTTTTCTTCTGCTTCCTCCCCCTCATCCTGTCCGATCTGCTCGTACATCCATCCATCCATCCATCCTGACTCCCTCCTTACTTACACATATCTCTCACCGTATTCCTCTTCCTCGTCCCCAGGTTCCACTTAGAAGGGGCCTTGCTGGATTCGAATTTTCTTTTTCTGTCTAATTTTCATTAGCTCCTGAAAACTACGTCAGCTCCGGCTTTTTTCTTTTTTCTTTTTTTGGGTTTGGTTTGGCGCGCTCAGCTCACTTTCACAAGCTTGTGAAGGAGCAAAATCCACCGAAACTAAAAGCCTTGCGTCTGATGATATTAGGAGATGAGTTGATCTAATGATTTAAGCAGAATTTCCTCCTCTCTAATTTATATTCTTGTCTCGTTGTTTGACACTTGTAATCCTCTCCTTTTTTGATCCTTCTCCGAAAATATCTCCCAGCGGCGTCTTGTCTCCTCTTCCTTTTTTTCTCCTTCTTCCTTTTTCCTGCAATCAACCAGTGAGTGTGAGTGGTTCAGCTAGCAACCGCCGCCCCTAACCAGTTCCATCTATCCTCGTTAAACCTCGTTTCCGGAGGCACCACTCTTGACATCACTTTTTGTGTGTGTGGCTTTTCTTTTTTTTTTTCTCTCCTCTCTTCCAGAATACCCCCCCCCAGATCGACTGGAATCATTCTCGATGACGTCTCTACCAAAGTCTCGCTCGCTGCTTCGCCGCCTGGCCCTGCCCACGTCCATCGGCATTGTCGGTGCCGGCGTCGTGTACTACAGCTATCGGCCGCGGAACATCCCCGGCTTCGAGCCCCCCGCGGTGCCGCCGCCGCTGTACGATCCCGACGGCAGCTTGAAGCTCCCCCATTTCCCCAAGATCAAGTCCCGCGACCAGCAACTCGCCAACCTGCGCACCAGCCAGGATGAGGAGTATGACATGCTGATTATCGGCGCCGGCGCCACCGGAGCCGGCGTGGCCCTGGATGCCGCCACCCGCGGCCTCAGGGTGGCCCTGGTGGAACGCGACGACTTCAGCAGCGGCACCAGCAGCAAGAGCACAAAACTGGTGCACGGCGGCGTGCGCTACCTGGAAAAGGCTGTGTGGAATCTTGACTATGCCCAGTACGAGCTGGTCCGCGAAGCCCTGCAGGAGCGCAAGTACTTCCTGCAGACCGCGCCGCATCTGAGCATGTGGCTGCCGATCATGCTGCCGCTCGACAAGTGGTGGAAGGCCCCCTACTACTGGGCGGGCACCAAGTTCTACGACTTCCTGGCCGGGAGCGAGGGCATCGAGAGCTCGTATTTCCTGACCAAGAGCAAGGCCATCGAGGCCTTCCCCATGCTGAAGCGCACCGGCCTGGTTGGCGCCCTGGTGTACTATGACGGTGCTCACAACGACTCCCGTATGAACGTTTCCATCGCCATGACCGCCGCCCTGTACGGAGCCACCGTTGTCAACCACCTCGAAGTCACCAGCCTGAGCAAGGACGCCAACGGAAAGCTCTGTGGTGCTGTTGCGAGAGACCTGATTGCCGACCGTGACGGAAAGCCTGCCGAGCCCTTCAACATCCGCGCCAAGTGCGTTGTCAACTGCACCGGCCCGTTCACCGATAGCATCCGCAAGATGGACGACCCGTCGGTCAAGGAGATCGTCGCCCCGGCGTCGGGCGTGCACGTGATCCTGCCCGGATACTACAGCCCCGCCAACATGGGTCTGATTGACCCGTCCACCTCCGACGGCCGCGTCATCTTCTTCCTGCCGTGGCAGGGAAACACCATTGCCGGAACCACCGACGAGCCGTCGGCCATTACCCCGAACCCCATCCCCGAGGAGAAGGCCATCCAGTGGATTCTCAACGAGGTCAGCCACTACCTGTCGCCCGACATCAACGTGCGCCGCGGCGACGTGCTGGCCGCCTGGTCGGGCATCCGCCCGCTGGTGAAGGACCCCAAGGCCAAGAACACCGAGTCACTGGTGCGCAACCACCTGGTCGACATCTCGCCGTCGGGCCTGGTGACGTGCGCCGGCGGCAAGTGGACCACGTACCGCCAGATGGCCCAGGACTGCGTCGACGACTCCATCAAGGAGTTCGGGCTGAAGACCAAGCCGTTTGAGAACGCCCCGCGCGTCAGCGGCACCGACGTGGTCGACGACGGCGCCATCCTCAACGGCTCATGCCAGACCCACAACGTGCGGTTGATCGGCGCTCACGGCTTCAGCAAGACGCTGTTCATCCCGCTGATCCAGTGCTTCGGCGTCGAGACCGAGGTGGCCAAGCACCTGGCCGAGAGCTACGGCGACCGCGCCTGGGCCGTGGCCGCGCTGTGCAAGCTGACCGAGAAGCGCTTCCCGGCGCGCGGCGAGCGCATCTCGCAGCTGTACCCGTTTGTTGACGGCGAGGTGCGCTACGCCGTGCGCAGCGAGTACGCCCAGACCGCTGTCGACGTGCTGGCCCGCCGCACGCGTCTGGCCTTCTTGAACGCCCAGGCCGCGCTCGAGGCGCTGCCCAAGGTCATCGACATCATGGCCGACGAGCTGAACTGGTCCAAGCAGCGCAAGGACCTGGAGTGGAAGCAGAGTAAGTTGAATCATAAGTCACTCACACACATGGATTTCCGAAACTAACTCACTTCTTCTTGTTTTGGCCTGTAGCTGTGGCCTTCCTCGAGTCGATGGGTCTCCCCCAGCCCATGCTGACTGCCACCCGCGCCCAGGTTGAGCAGGGCAAGCTTGACTTTGCCAGCTCGCTGGAGTGGAACATGTACTCGCGGCACAACAAGCCCCTCGATGAGTAGAAAAAAAAATTCGAAAAGAGAAAAATAAGAAAAAAGAGGTTAAGAGTCAGGGGTCAAGGGTCCGTCGGCATTTTCGCTTTTCTTCCTTTCTTTTTTCCAACTCCCTCGTTTCTCAAGTCTCTTTTGTGGCTTCTTCTTTCCTTGTACATTAAAGTCTGTCTGGTTGTTGCTTTCTCTCTCTTGTTGGTTTGTTTCGGGGATATGTTCTGTATCCTGTTTGCTTTGTAGGTTTGGTAGGTTCGGTCTGTTTCATCGTTTCAACATTTGCTTGCTTCCGGACCTCCTCATACCCCCCCACCGTGATGTGTGTGGTTCTGCTATTTCGAAAACTCATGGTATATATCTGCATATGATCGGTTGTTGCGCATGTCACTTTTCTGTGTGTGGGATCTGTGCTTATCCGGGTTGCACCGCTGTATCTGTTTTTGGTGTGAACTCGGCGAAGGTTAGTAAAGAATACTCGACTGAGAGTTAAATGGACACGGGAATTCACATACCCACTTACCGAGCCGGAATCCAGCAGTACGCAAACACATCGTTTGCACCACACCCTGAGCCAGCACAAGCCCCAAACACTCAAACCCAGAGACATATCAGTACACTCTCAACACACAGACAAAGTCTCAAGGAACATTGAAGCATAGCAAAAAGAGTGAAGAGGAAGAAAAAGTGGTTTCCAATAAGCCTGTCCGCTCGCTCCTCTGCACATATGCAGTTTTCGAGTCGGCAGGAGAGATATAGAAAGAAATACATGACCAGAGAAGAACAATGAAATATCGCAATGAGGACCACCAAAATACATAGGGGAAAAACGAATATATGCACTATCCAGCCCATGCAAGTCCAGCAGAGCCGGCCGACTTCACACGATCGCTCCCAATGATGACCAGACAAGAGAAGTAGAGAAAAAAAATAGAAATCTATATGATGATGCATCCATCCCATATCCAAAGAAAATGTAAGAACCCCCCAACTAGATGGGGAAGATATTTCAAAAACCCCCCCCCCCAACAACATGTGACAAAAGAAAGATGATGAAGAAAAAAAACCCCAGATCGTTGAAAAAAAAAATGGATATTGTTGCGCCGGACCAATGCTTGAGAATTATGGTTTGATTTTCTGTACCCTCCCATCATTCAAGAAAAAAAGTATGACATGACAAGTATTATGAGGGTCGCAAAGATGAAAATGAAAATGAGGAAAAGAAGAAAAAACCATAATGTCGATAAAAATGCTGGGGTATCACAAGAATCAAGGTTTCGTTGCTTTATGAAGTCGCCAGGAAAAGGAAAAGAAAACAAGGGAAGGAGAATGAAAAATTGTTGCTAGAATTCTGGTCGTTAAAAGAGGACTCGTCGAATATGAAAAAAAGAAGAAAGAGAAGTTGAATGAAATATGCGAATGCTTGGGTGTGTGTTTTGTTACATGGCAGTTCCAGGTTTAGTCGAGTCGCTTCCGAGACTGAACACCCGTTGGAAGAGGTTCTTCTTGCCGCTGGTAGTGTTCCGGCGGAAAGGGGGCTCTTCCGTCTTCTGATCGTAGCCCATGTCGGGACAGGGAGCAGAGAGATCGATGCGCTGGTCCAGAAAAGCTTCCCATCCGTACATGTCATCACTCGGCGAGCAGCGCGAAAAGTCGTCGGCGGATTCGGTCGCAGGAGTCTGCGCGCCCGATGTTTGCGGATCGGCCTCGGGAAATTCCCGGATTCCCAGAAGGTTCGAAACGTCCTGAAGAACAAGCAATCCCGGGCTATATAACGGAGACTGAGGAGACTGCAGTGGCTGCTGATCCCGAGGCAGTGGCGGCGGCTGCACGGTCAAGGTAGAAGGAGTATCGGAATCGAGAACAGACCGGGATGAGAAGACCGAGCGAGCATCAACCTCAGGCTGGGGTTGAGGTTGAGGTTGAGGTTGAGGCTCGGGTTGGGGAGTGGGATCTGCCACAGGCTCAAACATATCACGTTCAATGGAAGGAACGGCGATATCACGAGGCGTGAAAACTAGCGGGGGAGGAAGAAAAGTGGGAATGGGAGGAACTGGGGGAATGAAAGAAGCCGATGACTCCGTCTCCGCGGGAGTTCGGGAACCGGCGGGAAGATCATGGGTCGAAAGAGAATACATCGATGTCGATTCGGCCCGCTGGGTAGCAGCGCTGAAACTCGACGATCGAACAGACCGAGCAGCGTCGAGGCGATGACGAACGCGAACGGTCCGGCGAGCCAGAGACGGCCGCAGAGTACTGTACAGTGAAGCCGGGCCCCTGCCTTTTGCGGCCATACCACCCCTAAACTCTCCGCTATTGCGCTCGCGGTGGCTACGAGAGCCACCGAGCAATTCACTCCAGAACGGTATCGATTCTTCAACCGATAGCCGCTTTCCGGGGTGGGGCTCTTCCCAGGGGTGCAGCATGTGGCCTACACCAGAAGATAGTGCAGACTGAGAAGCATTTCCCGCAAGATGGCCCATGGCAGAGGATTCAGGTAATGGCATGGCCTGTTCCCCTCATAAGGTCGGCGACGAGTCGGAATCCTTCATCTGGACGTCAATTTCAGGGGAGCCAGTTGACGGGTTGCTCGAAGGCTGGGCAAACTTGCGCTTCTTGGTCAGGCCAAGCTTCTCACCAACACGCTTCCAGCCCATGTTGTGGACTGAGAGGGCACGCTGGAAGCCTCCGGGTGAGGTGGCGAAGGTCCATTCCGAGGTGGGCGGGGTGGTGGGCGGGGTCATGGGTTCGGCAGCCTGCGGAGAGTCGGCACCGCTGTCGTCGGTGAGGCCGGAAGCAGGCTCCTTCTCTTGACGGTCACCAGATCGAGAAGCAGACCGGCTGGTGGCACGGCTGCGGCCTAGAGAAGGGAAAAACTTGGGCGATCGGCTGGGCTCTTCGGTGCGAGCGTCGTCGGTGGGGAACTGCAGCAGTGTCCGTCCCAGGCGCGAGTCGGCGTGCTCGTCCTCGGTCTGGTCGTCGGAGTGAACGGGAGAGAACGACTCAAGAAAGGGAACCAACACTGAGTCGTTCATCAAGTCGTAAACGATTTGAACGGCATCCTGAAGCTCGGTCGGATTGGGCGGGATAGGCGAGCAGGTAAGAGAAACTAGGCGATCACGGACGGGGAACGGAAGGTTGACCTCGCGAGGGCCAGACGGGACGATGTAAGCCTGGAGCAGTTTTTCCCAGAGTTCGCAGACATGGTCAAAGTCGTCCCGGGAAGGCATGGTCTGTTCGCCGATTAATCTGTTGTAGGTCTGGCCGTAGCGGGCAGCATCCTTGGTGAATTCGAGGGTTTCTAAGCAGTGGTTTTGCGAGAGGTATGCGGTGAAAGCCGTGAGAGTCCACGGGTGGGCCGATGTGTCGGAGAGGATTTCTGAGAGAGACGGGGGAAGAATGGACGCATTGGCCCAGCTAGGAGTGGTGAAGACCGCGCTGGGCGGCCTGGAGGAAGTCGACATGCTGGAAAAATCTCCGCCACGTTCAAGCCCTTCAAAAACCGACGACGAGCACGACGAAGTCGTCGAAGGCGTAATACTCCGATTCGAGGGCGAGCGTCTCCAGAAACCAGATTTGATCATTGAGACCCAAAGGTGAAACAGGTTTGGCGGATTGCCTTTGGGGGGGACTTTTTAAAAGAGAAAGAAAATTCAAGAGATGGAGAATTGATGCGAGGTGACGGTGATGGCGAGAGAGAAGAGATGTCCAGGGCAAAGGGACTAAATAGTCCGGCCGGTTCCAAAAAAAATAGCACAATCTATAGAGCCATACGAGCGAGTCGAGTCGAGTCGGAAAGCAAACCACGGAATTCAAGGTCGAAGGGGATCAAAATAGTTATCGGATCACACGAAATGGACAAAGCAAGAAACACACACAAGTTGTATACAACTGAAGTGATGATGATGATCGGAGTTGAGGTTTGACAATTAATGAAGGGGGGGGGGGGAAGAATCGAAAAATGAGAGAAGAGGAAGAGAAAGAGAGAAGAGAGGAGTATCAAATCCAGCAAACTAAATAAATGGCAACGTATAGAATGATATATTAGGGAGCGGAGGTGGCCAAAAACAAATAGAAAGCGAAGAAAGAAAAAGTGGTGAGAGAATATTCGAAAGAAGAATGGGGGGGTAAGAGAATGGATAAAGAAGAGGGAGAAAAAAGGAAGGAATTTTCCAGAAACGAGAATGGAACGAGGGAAGAACAATATATGTGGGATAGAAGGATATATATGTCTCACTAGTGGTGCGACTTGTATACAGTGTAATACTGTATGGATTTGCAGGGTGGGTGTAGGGTGTGTGATGAATAAAAGGGAAAGAGCCACTGGAAGAATAATGGGGAGTGGGTGGGTGTTTAGGTTATATGTGGAGAGAGCGAAGAGGCGTAGGAGATTTTGGTGTAAGTACCTTTTTGGTGGAATACACAGGGCCTGGACAGACACACACGCACACAACGTCAGACGTATTGGTCAGGGTGTAAGTGAGTGGGCGAGTGGATGAGGAGAGAGGAGAAAGTGGATTCACCAGCTATGCCGGTAATTGTAACTGTAAACTGACAGTGACCTCGGAGTGATCTGTAGTGTGTGTGTGTATGTTGAACGCACTGAATATAGGTTCTGGAGGGGTTCTGAGCAGCATCAAACCGCCGACTTGTCTCGGATGCTGGAGAATATGTAGAGACGGAAGCAGAAGAAGAAAAAAGTATGAAGAGGAAAGAAAATAAGAGCAGCCACCAGAAAGACAAAACGCACAAAAGGAGAAGACAGCAAAAGTCCAGTGACTTGCCGCGTAGAAGGAGAAATTTACCGAGAGGGAAATTGAAGGCAGGATCGATCCAGGAGATTGGGCAGGAACAAGAGCACGAGGATAGAAGAAAGTGTCACCAGACGATGCAGAAGCGTTTTGTCTACTGCTACGCGGCGGCTGGTCCGTATCAAAGTGGGAAGGAAGCACTCAGCAGACAGCGAGCGAGGCAAAGACTGGGAAGGGGCCACCAGCGCGGGCGTTTGAAGTGGCCGGTGCCTTCTCAAAATCAGTGAAGAAAGGTATTTTCACTGAGGCTGTGATATATATCAAACTCGGAAGGTGCGTCGTTCCTTCCTCGCGAAACACGCACGAGAACGGACAGCGAGCGGCTCTCTCAATAACGGCGAAGCCACACACTTCATCGAGGAAGGAAGCGGCCCCGACAACGCCTCACTGGGTTTAGTGTGGCCTGCTACTGTGGAGTTAGGTGAGGCGGCTTGGCCGTAGCAAAGCACGCCAGCACCAATCGAGGCTTCAATCGGGATTCTCAACAGGGGCCGGGAGACCCGGTGTGGCTTTTGCTTTTGCGGCTCTCTCTCTCTCTCTCTTGCTTCAGCTTAGGCTCCTTTTAGCTAACTTACTTTTAGGTAAGTAGTTAGCAGAGAACACTATATTGAAGGAAAAAAGGGCGACGCATTCGTATGTTAGTTTAGGGGGGGGGGGAATTTAGATACTAGAGAGAGAGATTTTATAATTAATATCAAAAGACTAAATAAATCCTAAAAGGCCTTTCAAGAAATTTGATAAAAGACATCTCGGAGATGTAAACCCGCGGATGTCTGTTTTGAGTTTCTTTTTTGTTGTTGTTGTTGGCCCCCCCGAAGTGAAGAGCCGGGCTGGCTGGCGGGTTTTTAGTTTTCTTTTCCACCCTCATCGGCTTCTCTAGTTGGAGGGTTTTCGTCATTGTGGACAGTTTTCTGTTGAAGTGAGCGCAGCATGCAGGAAACAGCATGTTACCATCATACGAGCCACCGGGCTTCTTCGGTCGTCGGGTCTCTTGCCGGTTAGGGTTACGGGAGAGCAAAACAGCCACGGTGGTCGTGTCTTGCGATTGTCTCTCACGTTTTATGTCTCTGGGTATGTCTCGCTGGGCATGTCTCGCTGGCTGGAGGAATAATGCCACTGTCCGGCCAGTTTTTGTCGCACGGAAATAGGTCATCAAGACACATACTGGAGACAAGGCCAAAGTGCAGGGCTTGTTTCAGAAAAAAAAAACCCCCCCAGTGTTGGTGTTTGTTTGTCCACATGTCTGTCATTGTGATGAGGAAGAAAATTAAATCGGGACAGGGTCTTAAGCGAGGGGAAGCTCTCTGTTTGTTCGTTCGCCTGTTCCCCCTACCGTTCCCTTGCGAGCAATAATAAATCGTCGGTGATATAGCCCAGCCTTCCGGCTCAAGACGGGATAAGACCACCGAGCTGCGGATGTGGATGGGAGCGAGAAGGGATGGCGATCAGGGAAATGCTGCTCTGGCTCTCTCTCTCTCTCTCTCTCCTCGGTTGGCTCACCGGAATATCAGTAGTAAATCGTAAGTAAGGTCGGCGCTATCCACACGATTGTACCAGACCCACGATATAGGTGTAGCTAATCTTGATATAAGGCATAAACGGCCATCTATGTGTACGGGCTGCTGGAGTCTTCAGAGGGCACTCACGGATATAACGGCCTGTCAAGAGAAGATTGAGCGAGGTTCTTTTAACTTTACCAGCGGGCCGCAACGGCTCTACAGGACTCGCAATTGGGTTCGTCGTCTTTCTGACAACTCCGGCGCTCACCGGACTCTGCGACTAGGCCATCGCCCAACCATTTAGTTTCATCATCGGTCTTCGTCAGTGCTTTGTCTCTCGGATTCCCCGATCGCCTCCCTTCACGCCTTTCTATTTATTTTATTTATTTTTTATTTTTTTTTGAGTCAGAGATATATGCCGCTCCCCTGGTAGTTGAAGTTTACGTTTTGCCATTGGTTCACTTTTTTGTCGCCTTCAAGAGAATTTTGTTTCCCTTTTTTGCCTTTCTTCAAGCAAGTTAAAGACGATTTAAAGCAGCCCCCAAGATTTCGATGGCCTGGCAGCGGGAGAAACCACTAGGTCAGGGTGGTGGAGTCAAGGGCTCCCTTTTTGTTTTTGTTTATTTTACTTGTTGAGGAACAAACTCTGGATCGGAGAGGTCTAAGTAAACTAAAGAAAAGGGGGGCCGTCTTTCAGGTCGCGTCACAAATCTGCGTTAGTGTTATCCGGATGCGTCGATATGGGAGGGAAAGGAAGCTGTGCTCGAGTGTGCAGTTTCCGATTGATTCTTTTGACTTGGGGCACAAGTAATCCATCCTACGCTGCATTCCTTCGGTCAGGAAGGATTTCTCGGTATGGAAGCTTGTATTTACTTTTCCAGGTTGATTTTGCGCGGGCGCGGCTTGGCCTCATCTGGCCAGATGCAGATATCCACAACCCTGCGCTTCGACATTTTGGCAGTGGTTATTTTTGGTTCTCAAAAACCCCCCAGCAAGAAAAAGAGAAGAAAAGACGAAAGAAAAAAAAACAAAAGAAAAGAAGGAATCGCCAAGACGTTCCGACATATCACCCAGAATCTATATGCTACTGCTACCATACTTTTTTTCCCCTCACTCTTGTCTTTGTATGGATAAATAAGCTCGGCATATGTGTGTGATGCAACATAAATCTTTTTTCTTCTCCCGGTCCAGCCCTGGCTCATGAATCCGCTCCCTCCCCCGTCGCCTTCTTGATTTGGACTTGGGATGAACCGGGGTTGGGGAAGAAAAAGAAGAACAAGCATGATCATGGTTTTCACGTACCCAGATAGATTGGCTCATTTCGCTGGATTGAACCTAAGGGCGTCCGATTGGAAAGCACAACCCTAACCCTAGCGAGTTACATGCGTGAAATGGTAAATCGTAGAACGCTAGGATGGAGCTGACAGGTGCACTGCCTGCTGCTGCGCAACTATGATGAAAACCCAGAACCGCTCCAAGTGTGTATCTCATCATCCGCCTATCGACGATGCATGCCAGTAGGCGTTAGTGGTGTTCTGCAACCAACCAGAGCAGCCAACCTGCCATGACAACCACGCAGCTAACAACACCGGATTGGGGCAGGCTTGACTCTCTTTCATCTCTTGTAGGCCATCGGAAGATATGCTTCTGCAAAAAAAGGTCTTGGGTCTGTCACGGTCTCGCCCACCACCAGCCGTGCCTTAGCTTCAGCCGCCAAAACCCTTTCCCCTCCATTCCTACTACGATACAACCGCAGCTGTATGTACGTACACGCAGTACGTACGGGCGGATCACGTAGCAGTAGCTTTTCGGCCAAGATCCCCAAATCCCTAACTCTGGCGGGATGCAGGTGCCCGCAGGTGGCAATCGGCCGCCCGCAGCAGACCTTTAGCTTGCTGGCAGGGCCGGATCGATGCTAGGCAGTCATCCGGCGCACGACTAAAAACCTAGGAGAGGCGCTGGATGCACTGGTGTCTTGGGCCGGGCTTGGACTAGTGGAGAAGATAACACCACCCTTCTCTCTTAAAGGCTTGACAACTGGAATGTTTCACGGCCTTTTGTGTGTGGATTTGCAGTGGCCCGCCAGAGACGCCCGTTGTAGCTTTTGCATGTTCGGGGGTGGGAAGATCGCTGGATCAGAGAGCAACTGCGCCGAGATGAGTGAACAAAGGGGACCGCATCGAGTGTATGAATTGGGTATACTTTCAGAATGCACACACATTCCTGCACTCCCATGCAAGTACAGTACCTTTCCGAGACGCCACATGTACCTTCTTAGGGTTACTGTTCCCTTTCCGAGGTCTCGCGGGTACTTGGTTTGATGGCCAGTAGGGATGTTGTCTGAGGGCAGGTTTGCTTAGCAGTGTAATTTTTGGTCCTTCCAGCAAGCAACAGGTTTTAGCCTGGGCCGTGTTTATCTCTCGCACTGTGCGGATAGAAGTAACGCTAAGTCAGGGAGGGAGAAGAAGAAAAAAGGAAATACCGTTGGCCGTTAAATTGGGTAGACTAGATTGCGGGCCTCTAGACTGGAACGCTAGAAGACTCCTAGAACCAATCCCTTCTTTCTGGAGCCAAACACTAATTGTGTTAGTCAACACCAATGACGATGCCTGAGAGAACCACCAAGAAGAGAGATAACCCGATAAAACAGCCAACCCCAGATATGGTGAGAATTACAGCCAATCACAGGCGTGTCTGGGAGTGGGCTTTTGCCTCGGTCGGTCTCCGGACTGTTATTTGGCCCACTTACTGGGTTTTGGGGCCCTGGACCTGGCGAGAGAGCTAAAAACGAATGCCTGTAGGGGAAAAATGATGAGACGATAAGCAAGAAACGAAAAGAAGGATGGATAGGTTAGCTTAAAGGCATAACGGCGGGCTGTATGGCATACGGTTGTGCCCTTTGGACAGCGTGGCATGGCATTGGATGTTGTAATGCTTACGCATGAAGTTGGGGGACAAAACTTACAGCAACCTACTCCATGAAGGCACGAGGGGGGTCATCGGCTTTACTTATGTGCCGCAAGACATGACGACCATCTTGTTTCGGCGTGGTGTCGTGTGTAGGTAGTATATATAGAAAGACCTCCGTGCGCTGGGAACAAGAAAACAAACACACTTGACTGTTGCTTGGCGAATGCTTAATAAATGAGCCTGATCGGCCTGCATCTTGCAGACTGAGAGACTTCCTCCCCCCCCCCCCTTCAAATGTCTGGAGTCTGGACAATCATTGGGCTCCGCTATAGGCCTATAGCACGGCCGGTATACTGTGATGTTGTCACGTATTATCGAAGGCATAGTCCGGACCATTAAGCCTCTCAGTCTGGATGGGGGAACTCAAAACCGCCTGTCTACGAGATAGATGTGTCGAGACCGCGCTAGACCACTTACTGGCATTTCGTCCGAGGGGAGGATTGTCAGATTTCGAGAGCACGGCGTTCTCTAGGCTGCGGGGGAGATTTACGCGAACTTGACTTAAGCGCAGCTCCATATATGCGATTGCCGTTAGATATATGAGTGTGACTGTCAGTCCTCGCCTATCAAAGCCCCGAACATTGACATCCTACGACACTTCCAGAGGGCTACGGACAACACTATTTGATCAAACCTGTATGTACTGTAAATCTCCCTCGCCTGAGCTACCAGAATCGCAGTACGAACACTGGTAATCAGCAAAGTCAACATGGAGGGGGCAATTCGGATTTGCGGTACAAAAGCAGCAAGTTGAGCCCAAGGACAAGGGCCTTGCCTCACGGTCGGTCCTCCCCACTCCGATTGGGCAGCGGTCCGTTCCAACGCTGTTCCATTCCATGCCTGGTCAGTTGTTCAGTTACTTCCCTACCACCCTGTCCCCGACCCATGGTTGCAGGTTTTTGCGCATCATGGTACTTAGGCGTGCCTAGGTAGGGAGAAAAAAAAAGGAAAAAAAGAGAAAAAAAAACCCCCCTCAACTCTCTGTGCCGTAATCTTCTTTGGCCCCCCGGTGTCCGTTTCCCCCCCCAATGCCTTGACGATTTCGGTGCCTGTTTCTCGTTCGCCCATCGCTCCTGGGTTCTATATGTGCCGTACGCTACTGGGCAATCTGGAGCGCTCTCAGATTGTGCTGGGTTTGTTAGTCAGTTATCAGGGAAGGGGGGGCCCGCATATTTGCGTGCTGACCATCAGGTAAAAGACTGGTCACTTTATCTGCTTAGGAATATACTGTACTGTATAGTCCATACTCGGATATTATGGAATGTTAATTTGGAATGTGAAGAACTCGGGGCATGGGAGAGAGGCCGGGCTTGGGGGGGAAAGAGAGCTGACCGGCCAATAGGTTGACTGCAACTGTGCATTCGTGCTGCTTGGGGGAGCAAAGAGCTCACGCCACGAACAACGAACGTTTCGTGAAGGTTACTTTTTATATCGACAACGCGACATGATGTGTGCGGCACTGGAGGACTAGAGTCTGGGGCAGGTTTGACGATATCTGTGGACTGGGTGAGCCGAATAGTCATCCTACGGCAACGCCTGCAAGAGCCTCGTTTTTGGGGTCTTTTACATACACACATCTGCCGTGGGCCGGGAGAGCTTATCCAGCATTCTCCTCTCTTCGCTGAGTACATACTACAGTACATACATACACTATGCTCATATATTTCTCCCCCACCATCTCCGAAGAATCCGTGGGTCTCAGCAAAAAAGGGGAAAGATAAAGGACGAGCAGCCCGTGGTTGAAGGCTTGGCCTGGCTAGCTAGCCAAAAACCCAACAAAAGAAGCCTTATATTGCCGAATGATTTGGGGGAAGAGGGAGGGGGAAAACACCCGCTCTCCCCCTCCCTCCCTCCACGAGATAAGACGACATAGAACTGCATTCATGCGTGATATCTCGTCCAGGTGTAAATAGGGTTAATATATAAGCAATATAGTGGCGGCGGACCCCAGATGTGAAACAATTTGGTATGACTCGGACCATTGCTTCGATAGCCCTCTTCTTTTTCTTTGTCCTCCTGTGGTACTGACTCCCCCACCCTCTTCTTCTTCTTCTTCTTCTTCTTTTTATTTTATTTATTTTAGTTTAATTCTAAATTCTGCTTCCGCGTCTTGCAGCCGGCCGGGAAGAGTCACCTCCAAAAAACACGGTCAATGGGTTCTTGCAAACACACACACACACACACACACTGTACAGTACACGCCTTTCTGGCTGTTCATGCTAAACTGTGCTCAAGGCAAACACAGAGCCCGACTTTCGTGGGGCTAGGCCGGATTTGCCTTAACGGACTGCTTTTTGCTGTCGTGACGGAAGCCGAGAAGGGAGGGCAAAAGAGGTTCCAGCCGATTTACCAGACTGGGTAGGGTGGTTTTTATTTTTTATTTTTATTTTTCATTTTCACTGTAACAATGCAGAGATATACGAGACTGGCCAGATAGGAGAAGCCCAACACCAAAAAAAAAAAAAAAGGGCGGCGATGCAGCAATATATTCATGTGAAGCGAAATTTGATGTGTTGGGGTGGCTTTGCAAAGTTTTGGCTGCGAGCACGTGGGCTGGCTTCTGTCCTATCACCGTCGTCTTTGACTGGTCTCCTCTTTTTTATTTGTTTTTTTATTTTCTATTTTCTATTTTATTTTTATTTTTTTCCTTTTTGTCTTTTTCCTTTTTTTCCCTTTCCATTCCTTTTTTTGTTAAAAAATTTTTTTTTTCGTCTTTTATTTTCTCGAACATGTAAAAGATATCCGACTTTACTTCTCTCTCCTTGCCTCCTCGCCCCCCATATTTTTTTTCTTCTCCCGCTTCTCCTTTCCTTCGCTTCTCCACCGAAAAAAAAATCAGAAAAAAAAAGCTGAACCGAGATTGTACTTGGAAGGGCGTGGAGTTGAAATTCTCTCCTAGACGTCATTTTCGGGGAACCAGATCCAAGAGAATTGCCCTGAGGCGGTTGAACACACAGTAAATTGACAGCGAAGTGTTGGCCGTTGCGGGCTATCGATCTCAAAGATGAACGCCACTTCGACTATCTTCCTTGCCCTGTCGTGATTTTTTGTGTTTTTGGAATCCTGCTGGGGCCATGTCGTGTGGCCTTGTTCGGCTGACGGACGGGTCCTTCTATATGTAAGTTGGTGTGTATGTTTCTGCATGCCCAATACTGGGAATGGCTTCCTATTGTCCTGTCAGCCCAAAGGCCCAGCGAGGGCCATAAGGCAGAGACGTGCACAATCAGGTTAGACTTTACATGTAAACAGCTCGCCCACCAACCAACCCAGAGACCCCATTGGCCATGATGATGCGGTGAAACGCCTCACTTCTCTCACCTATATGCAGCTGGGAATTGGGGTTTGTTTGCTTTGGGCTGGGTTCTATTGTCTTGTTCCATTCCACACGCCTGACCGGCTGCATACACGCTTCCGTGGTGTGCCACACCATTTCCCATTTCTGGGACTCAATGGAATTTGCGATGCTACCGAAGGAGCAGAGAAGGCATATCTGGGTAACCAGACTACTCACTCCTTGGTAGGCAGTCTGTTTGTGTTTTCTGGAAGGGGATACCTACATACAGTGCATACTCAGTGCCTATATACTGAGTACTGACTGAGGGTGATGCTGTAGCTACTGTACAGTGGGTGGTCTAGAGTGAAGGCACTGGCGATATATCCAACCAATATACCGGCTATATGTACTGTACTGTACATACTGTAGAACCTATGGGTGGCGGCTGGAACTGGGAGGACATGGCAAGAAAGCTGGGCTGGCAGTCCCCCGGGGAACAAGCTTCCCACCACCTCACGTCTTCAGATTTCTGTGTAGGACCCCCCCCGACCAGTACGTGGTAGCGGCAGCGAGAGCCAAAAGCGCCCTGGAGTCTTAGTGGCAGTTCCGGGTCCCATCACCAATCTGCATGTTGTTGCTTGTTTGCTTCTTCACGGACGTCCTTTTTGCATGCCTTTGCATTCCTCAGCTCCTTGGCGGGAATCCCAACCGGGTGCTGCACGGGTTGGGCCAGCGACCAGTGACTACCTACGGGTGAGGGGATGGTTATCTAATTTGGCCGTCGCCAGGAATCCTTCGGCTGGTGGATGATGTTGCTTGTACACATAGATGAAGTGATAGATTGGGTGGTGGCCCAAGACCGAAATTACATGATGAAAATGTTCAAATATTTGTTGGGTCGATAAGAGTTTGGGTTTTGGGGGGGGGTTTTTTATTTTACTTATTTTTTTTTCCACGCTCTCGCCGGCTCCGCTCTGTCCCACCAGTTTAGTCGCCTTTGAGAGTACTTTTTATTTGTCTGCGAGAGAAAAAACCTGCTGTTCTGGAACGATCATGACGCATAGGACTACAGTGGCCTTGCATGGGAAACACGAAAGGCAACCGTGAGGAATGTGAAGTGCACACCCTCCGCCTGCTAGCGCGCAGATACGTGTCGGAAGCCTCCTCTGGGTTCTGCTTCCGCCGACGGTATTTGGACTTCCCGTCCAGGGAAGCGAGCCGAGGAGCTGGACAGCCCGAAGAGGGCAGGGCCAGGATACCTACCGTAGGACGCTTCCAACAAACAAACCTTGTTTGGCCGGAGTGGCTTGCGTAGTTCGAGCAGACAGGTTCAGCTGAACCCAAGCCCGGACAAGGACCTTTTGGAATAAACGGGAGAGGAGCTGTATGCTAGTGTGTGTATGTGTGTGTGTGAGTTCCTAGCGCTCAGTGCCGAAGCTGGATACCCACGGAATTCGGCGGACTCGTTGAGAGGAGAGGAGAGACACCTTTGGAGGCAAAAGGAACATGGAAAGATCGCAAAAGTAGTACTGTAGGGATCCCCCTCCCTTCTTCCTTCTAGAAGACCGCAACAGTACAGTTACAGCAGGAGAGAGTCGGGAAGACGAAGGAAGGATGTAAAAATAGCCCACCTGACAAGAGGAGAGGAGAGACTCGGAAAGTGCGATCCACGCCGTGGTTGCCGCGCCCCTGCTCTAGCGTTGACTTTAGAAGGCTTCATCGAAAGTTCCTTTTCCGGGGTCGTTGCATGCAATTTGGCCGCCGTGCGGGGTTCTAGAAGGCCAGACCGCCGGCCGGTCAGCGACCTGTAAGGATGGTAGGTATTGCGATGGAGTCGTGACAGTGTCGCAGTCACCAGCGATTCCAGCATTGTTTCCGAACACACCTAACGGAAAAGGAGGGAGCGAGCGAGAGCAGTCATTTGCCTTTCGCTTGAGGCTGGCTAGCAGGCGGACTGTGCACATTGCAGGTGATTGGCTCCGGTTTCGCCACCGCCGACAGGGACGGAGCGAGTGAGTACGGTATAGGGTAAGGAAGAGGAACAAAGGGCATCGCGGCCTTGCTGGGGGAAGGTTGCATTCAGCAGCAGGAATGGCATGCAGATAGGGTCATTCTTACGTATGAAGCGGACCTTGCTTGTTTGAAGCGAAGCGTCTGAGAATTCCCCTTACCGCAAACGAAGCGGGCTATTGAAAGCAACGTAGCGAGGTTCGTGGAGACGAGGCAGGGAAACAACCGTCGTCGAACAAAGACGCAATTCAAAATCTCTGAATGGAGGAGGCCGAAATGAAAAAGCCATGTGACCGGCGGACTCGCCGATACAATTTTGCGTTGGGGCGGCTGGCCCCAGCGCAACAGGTTAGTGTTTCTCCTGCAGCTTGGATGAGAAAAGCAAACACATACCTAGCGTCGCGCAGTTATCCCACACGCGCCAACAGAATGATGTGCTCGGTTTCATTGGGAGCTTATGTACAGACTACTGTACTGTATGTATCCTGGTTGGTCCCGACGACAGGACACTGGAATCAAGCTACACACCCTCACTTGAACCTTTGTTGTTTTGTTCGCTGGGTTGCTGGCTTTCTCCCTTTCTTGCCCATCCACCCACATGGGTTCTCAGCCCGATAACCTTGCCGCCCTAACTCTGGACCAGGGGGGGAGTGACCGAAGACGTTTCGTCCGAAATGGAAGGTCTCCTGCAGCGTCAGCAGCCGGCCGAATCCTTCTAGAAGGGCGCGCGTAAGTGAGCATCCGTATAATCTGAACCAGGGATATCGGATCGGATGGTCTTCAAGAGAAGGGAGAAAAAGAAAAGAACTATAAGGATGTGACGTCTTTTTTCTCAACCCTTCCGGTGTGAGCAGGAGGTTTGATTTCTTCGGCCGCCGGAACAGACTATATCTGCATTGCCGTATACAGTATGCTGTATATGCGGCGAAAGGCGGCTGTATCGATCTTTCACCGCTCGCTTGACATCTACGTGAGAAAAATGAAAAACAGATCTCGGCGCACGTTCCTGGCTAGACTCTCTTTCCCCTCTTCTTAAATAGGGTCCGGCGGTAGGCGATGATGGATTGAAGGAACAGTCTCTCTCTCTCCGAGGGCGCGAAATAACGTAAGAACAGCCAATTTCCAAAATGTCCAGGGGGGGAGGCCAGCGCGTGTCGATTGCACATCCCAGAATGGAAACTCCACAGAACATTCCGAGGGTGGGGTGGAACGCCTTCCATGCAGACAAGGGGGAGGGGAACGGAGTGTCCGGCTGCGAGCTAGGATGAGGGTGATTTTTTATTTTATTTTAATTTTTCTCCTTCAGCCCAGAACGCGACCCTGTAGTATTTCCCTGCCCCCTCTTTCTTCCATGCGCACTTCCTAACCAACTCCCTCAACCGAGAGGAGGTGTGTGCAAGATGCACGATCGAGTTCTCAAATAGAAAGGCAGGCTTGACCTGCGGCTAACATGGTGCCAAGATACGCCCCCATCAACAAAAAAAAAAAATCAACAAAAAAAAAGAGAAGCGACAAAGGGCGCGCTCTCTCTTGTATTTTCCCCCCCCGCTATTGACGATGAACCTCGGGATCGGTTGCGAATGGTCCCATCCCCTTTCGGGTGCATTTTGCTCGGTTTCTTGTGTTCTTCGCCCACAATTTTTGGACAGGGGAGAGAACGAGAGAGAGATGGCAAAAACCGATAGAAGAAAAATAAACCACGGAAAGCGGGACCGAAACTGTCTGTACGGTCCATAGAACAAAACGGAAACTACGCTAGAAGCCGCGAAATGCCGCTAATTCTTAGCGGCTTCTGAAAAATTCTGGAAGGTTTCCCTTCCGGGCCTAGCGTGGCGACATCCTCACCTCATAAGTGTTTTTACCCTTTCGCGCTCTTTGTCTTTCAGGTCTCAATTTTCTGCCTTTGCCGTTGGGTGGGAATGCACCAGACGGAGTGAGGAAGAGCGCTCGTACGGGACAAACACGCAAAAACCCCCCCCCCCCAGGGGCCATAAGGCAAACGAGGAAACTGGGAATCAGGTGTCAGCGCCCGTTGTGCGCGTCATCACCGCCCCCTCCCCCCAAATGACCGCTTTGTGGTTGAAACTGTGTGCGGGCGTGCGCCACCTGTTGTCGTGATTGCTGCGGTGCGGTGGTGGTGGTTTTCTTTTTCGCCTCCAAGAAGGGGTTTGGTCTTTGCGTTTCTCGTTTGATGTGTGGCTGTGACTGTGACTGTGTTTTGTGTGTGTGCGTGTGTGTTCTCGCGGTGTCGCGGAGTGGTCTCCTGACAACTGAAATCGGAGCTAACCAGCTTTTTTGATCGCGATGCTGTCGTCGTCGTCGTCGTCGTCGTCGTTTGTCGGCTTTCGGGGGCTTAACTGCAACGACCACGTTCTTTGTGGTGAACATCCACTTCGCCGGTTGTTTCCCTCTGTTGTATCGCCCCCCTTCGCCAAGACCCGACAAACGAGATGCACTTGGGTATCTACAGTAAACCTTTTGGGTGAAAACAATCGACGGGGGTTTCAGCCTCCCGGACTTGAAAACCGTATTCGCCTGTGGACGCTCACCGCTAGAGAAGAGGCGTGGACGTCTTTCGCTCTCTCCTTTGTTCTCGAAGTGGATGTCGCCATTTTTTTTTTGAATGTCGGGGTTTTGAGCGGCACGGCGTTTCAATTGGGATAGCGGGCGATATTTGTCGGATGGACCGATTGCCGTATATTGGAACCAGACTGTGTCAGTGCTTTTTGAACAGAACCAGGGCCCTCCCAGCGAGAGCCTGGATGGATTTTTTTTTCTTTCTTATGACGGGATAGAAACGCGACACCGGAGATGTCACTTTCTTGGGCGTTTGCCGTTCGGTGGTCTGCATCCTTCTCGCCAAAGCGTGCCTAGCCGAAGGGTACAAATGGAAAAGGCCCCCCTCCCCCCCAGTCGTGGATCGGGAGGCCTGTTCTTGTTACGTACCTGAATACACGGAGTTCAGCACTGTCCAGGGACCAGCACAGGGAGGGTGATTTAGGTCTTGGAGCCTTGTTCGGCGTGTGTGGAGAAAGAAGCTGGCTTGCGATCCATGGTGGAAATCACTGGAATGGTAGCCAGCAGTCTTCTGAACACCAAAAAAACGCAGGGAACACGACATGGGGCCGTGTGGCTTGTAAGTTGTAGCTTGGTCGATGGAAGGGCGCAGTACGCCACATGCCGTTATGATTGCAGTAGCGTCGTTCTTGTTTCGAGGATCCGGATGGAATCTCCGATTCAGCGGGCAACCACTCGCCGACTCCGGTAGTTAGGATGCAATTTCTGGTCCCTCCAGTGCTATGTGGATTGTCCGTCCATTCCCTTTCTCCTCACAGGAATCCCACACGGCCAGGGTTGGAGCCCTCCGGCCTCGGCGTGGCCTTGGACGGACGAACAGACGAAAAAGAAGAAAATACCGAAAAAGGCACCGACCACTGTTCAAGTGGCTGCACGGAGATTATCGATCGTGCCAACAGCAATACGGGGAGCGGGGGGCCTTTTGTCTGTCCCTATCACAGGCCATCTACAGCACCCCTTTCCACGACAACGTCTGCACACAGCACCAGGTGGCCTTCGCTCAGCATCGTTTGGCCCACCACGCGGTGCAGCCAGTCCGACTGATTCGCCCAGCACTGGATTACAGGTTTCTGTTTGATGCTGTTTTTTGTCTCTTGTGATGTGATGATCCAGCTATCAATCGGCCTCGGCCGCTTTTGTGTGTTCACCATCAGATGCGGCGCCTTTCGCTGGCCGGTGCGGTGGGAGGTGGTCTCGCTGCAACCTCCGAACCTCGCTATCGATATCCTCGGAGGCACTGGCTTTTCCTTTCTCCTGAAAATTTCAGGCTTACCGCCGCTGACCTGCAGTCCTCCTGGCTGACAGCCCAAAGATTGGCTTACGGCCCAACCGAACCGGGCTTAATCCGGGACTCCGATGGATCTTGGGGCGCAGAGAGAAACAGTGCTGTGAGGGTGAGGCTGGGCGAGGGTTCTCCATAAAGCACTGATAATCAACGGACCCAGAGATGGACATTACACGATAACAGGCATGGAGGGCTCTGTTCAGCATCTTAACTGACATGGTCAGTCTTACTTTCTGGAATCCTTGATCAAAGCTCCATGGTTGGGCGATATGTGTCCTTTGTACTCGTATGTACAGTAAGTAGTACTCCGTACATGGATATGGCGACACCGTGATTCCCTCAATTCCTGTTACGTACCGGAATTTCCTTTTGCATGATGGATGCCCGCTTTCTATTGTGCCGATCAATGGTTCTCCTTGTCACTGAACCACAGTTGAGGCGTTTTTTCTTGTTGGTGTGTGGCTTTTTTGGCCCCCGCTTTGAAATCTCTCCGTTGCATCCATGGACCGCATGAAATATGCCATCTCGAACATGGAGAGAGGAGGTTGAGTTGATATGGGGGGAGGGGGGAGGAGAAGGAGACACGAGACGATGGAATACACACCTACAGTCCTGCGTTCTCTTGGACTGCATGGGAAGGAATGCCGCAGCTCGAGGAAAGAAAAAAAAAGGAGACGACAGCCCTCGGCGGTGATATCGGTACAATGGGAGCTTGCCCTGTCCGTGCACGCTCAGAACTGTGGACGATCTCCACGGTGGACCAGGACACGTTCGGAGGGCCTGGCCAGGTATCACTGCAAAGAGCAAAAAGTCTCTCCCTCGGGGGGAAGGAGGAGGGATGATACCGTGCATACAGTAGAGTTGCGGTGTAATCTGGCACAAGCGGAGCCGGGAGTGTCAAGCTTGTGACGATGCCAGGTGTGATTTGAGAACAGCAGCCCAGTCCGGGAGGCAACGAGATCTCAGAAGGGGAGAGATGGGTAGATAGAGATGGAGATCCATAGAATGAGAGATAAACACCCGCCCGGTTCGTCAACGGTAGTGGGAAGGGACTGTTAGGTCGACCTCGGAAGCATGGTTGGGAAAGCAGAAATTGCAACGGTGGGATCACTTTTGGGACCCCGGAAACGTGAACGTGATTGCGGAGGCGCGGCGCTCTGGCTGTGCCGTAGAGGAAGAGCGGCGAGGAGATTACTAGGAGATGAAGATACCACGTTGAAGAAGGGCAGAGGGGAGGGGGGATGACGGAGAGGAGGAGGGAAGAGGAGGGGAATGGACGGACGCAGAGAGATGGATAGATCACTGGTGAGCACACAGAGTGGATGATCAATTTCCGAGACGTCGGCCTGATTGTGGAGGAGAGAGTCTGAGTCTGAATCTGCGTCTCACTCGATGCGGCCTCTCAGTGTCACCGCGAGACAGGAAAAGGGGCTGCCGATACCGCACAGAGCCATGTATTGCGGAGACCGTGGACTGGCGCACAACTATCACAGACACACACAGGTGAGACTTTCTCTGTCCAGAGCTGCGTAGTGACTCACCCACTCACACACAGGTGCCCATCGCGGAGAGCGGTTGGGCTCGGCGCCCCCGTCGATATCACCACCATCGACCATCGGGCAGCATCATGGTGATACCGACTGCATCACCACGTCCACCAAGATCCACCTCGACAATCCCCTCCTCCTCTTCCTCCTCTTGACGTGTTCTGCGATCCAGCTCGCACCTCAACAGCGTCACCCTCGACATCACGCCAATCCGTCACTTGTGCTCGGCAACCACCCCCCCTTTTCCCGCCTTGAACACGCGTCTCCGAATGCCCGAACAGCCTGTCGAAAAGCTCCGTTCCCCAACGCCCGCAGAGCTGTGCACCCAGTTCGCATCTTCGCAAAACCCTCGAATCCTCCCGCCGGAGATACAGCATCGACGTTGCCTGCCCCGGAACACCCGAGTTACAACGCCCGCCATACCCACTCTCCTTGTGTAGATGGACAATCCACCGGATCTTAGGGTTAAGGGTTAGCCGTCTGTCGTGCAACCTTTCGTTGTGAGAGGGGGACGACAACACAACGCGCGTGTGGGCCGGAAAAACGCGGAACCCTTGATAAGAAGCTGGAGCTTGTTGTTTTGCTGCTCGCTGGAACACCTTCTGGGTGCTTCGGACGAGTGGTGGGTTTCTTTCCCCTGGGGTGCTTGCCTCTATCCGGGTGCGCCGGAGGTTCTTCCGAGAGCATACATGCTCGGGACAGAACGCTCCCCCAGGCACAGCCTTACCAGGCTCCTAAGAAATCCAGGGAAAAGAAAGAGAGGAAGTCAGTGGTGAGTGATGACCAAAATTACCAGATTCCGCACATATGGACTTGGAGATACACCAAGAGAACCGGGGGGCGCACGCAGATGGAAGAGTGGTACATCTGCTCCATAGTCCTTGAGAATGGAGGAAGCAAGATTTGGTTGCTGCCTTTTTATGAACGCCGGCCGTTCCGCACGTAGAGTGTTTGCCCCCCGCCCCGGACTTGGGGGCTTCTTGGGTGCATCTTCGTTGCCTTGTTTCTAAATTTAAAGTCGTGCTGGATGCATCTCGTGAGCGGAGGAGCTGGCGAATAGTTGGTTGGTTGGTTGACGACGTGTCCCCTTCTTCATCCTTCGAACGCTTTTCTAGAACGGAACGCTGGACAATCTCCGACTTCTCGGAGATGCTGCTGATGACGCTTGACGGATGGCATGTGTTGTGTCATGCTCGTGTTTCCTGCAGCGGCAGTGAGGCTCTGCCCGGAACGATGCTGGAGATCTAGAGTCTGACGATCTGCTGCTAGGCCCGGTGTTCCGAATGTGACTTTCTTGGCTCTTCACGGCCAACTGTCCCCCATATCACGCAGAGTTGGCATAGCTGGGGAAAGCTACTAGATGCCGTACCATATATCACGATAACAGAAGTCACGGGCTCCAAAACATAGTAGTGAACACGGATAGGATCAGTACCTAAGCAAAGAAAATCATGCGCAAAGGCCATAGATACCCAGAATCCCCTAAAAGAAAAAAGAAAGCAAGAGAGAAAGAAATCCATACTTAGATCATCAATCTAAGCATTTAACAAAGGAAAGCGAAAGGAAAAAGAGTTCATATAATCATCATAGCTAGGCAGAGCCCAGACCAAAGCCCAAGAGTTGGGCGGGGTATTCGTATAACAAAAAAGAGACGCAACAAGACAAAAACAGAGCAAACTGACAGAATTACTAGGATGGAAAAAATGGAGAGTTTGGAGAGAAGAGACAAGGAGAAGTGGGATGAATGCATTTCTCTGTAATTCTTACAGAAGAGAGAGAGTAAAGAAGTAAGGTAGAGAGAAGACAGGCGTGAGAGAGAAGCTTCTCCAAGTGAAAAGCAAGGCAATCAGTGAGGTAGTGAGCAAGAGAGAAAAGAAGCTTCAGGGTAGAAGAAAGAGGGGAGAGAAAAGGGAGAAGGGGAGAAGCTGGAAGGAGAAAAAAAAGGAGTTGATCCATGCCTTGAAAAATCGACGAAAAAGACACAACCACCTTTTTTGTTTCTTCTTCTTCTCTTTGTTCACAGGCCCTCTAGGGTGAATTCGCCCTTGAACCCCTGGTTGAGCAGCATCGCGGCAATCACCCGCCGCAGCCGCGGAAGCTCATCGGAGCTGTATGTGCGCGCGGGGTTGACGCCGACGGCGATGCAGACGCCGTTCAGGATCGTGTGCACGCCGCAGTCGTAGCCGTTGGTCTGGCGCGGCGTCTGCAGGCGAACCACCTGCCAGTCGTCGGCCACGAACAGCTCGGCGCCAAGCACCGCCTCCACCCAGGCCAGGCCGCGAGCGGTCACCGCCGCCGAGCCGTTGCCCAGCGAGTCGACGTGCGAGACGGTGCGCGCCTTGGGCCGCACAACCAGCAGCGTCCAGTGGCTGTGCTCACAGATCGGCATCAGCACCGTGTGCAGGTCGAGGAAGTTCTCGCGGCTGACACCCTTGCGGCGGAGCGTACGCTCGGTGTTGGCTACGCCGCGGTCGACCAGGTTCTTGTAGAAGAACGAGCCCATCACGAGGCTGACGCGGTCGCGGCTACGCGGGAAGTTGGTTGCGCCGGCCTGCACGTTGACGAACTCGTCGAGCCACGCTAGGCTGCCATTGACAGCTTCGTCGTTCAGCCACTCGGTGGCTGGGATCAGGCGCCGGAAGTCTTGCTGATTCATTTGACCTTCGGGCGTCGCACACGGCAGCAGGCGCTTGGCCGCGCTGTTGGCTCTGGCCGCGCCACGGAGCGCGAACTCGACGTTCTCCGTCCATTCCCGGCTGAGATCAGGGAACAGCGTGCGGTGGGGTCGGCGAAGGCCTCCCGAGAGTCTCATCTCCTCTGCCTCAAGCTTCCGAAGGCGCTCCTTCTCTTCCAGAAGGCGCCTAGCCTCTTCCTGGCGGCGAAGATCCTCCTGTCTCTTCGCTCGGCGCGCCTGCACAGGAGTGGAAGCCTTGAGGCCCAGAGATCCAAAGGAACTATCATCGTCCGACTCTATCGTCAGGCCGGACAACTCGACCAGCGGGCCGGGCGACAGAGACTTTTTATCAGCGGCCGGCGTCGGCGATTTCGCCAACTTGGCTGCCTTGTTGGCGGCAGAAAACTCGAAGCAGTTGAACAGGCTGTTGTCCTGCGCGAGCGGGTCCAGCGATTCAGCGCTATCACTACTGGGCTCCTCCTCATCATCAGCACCGCGGGGAGTAAGGAACTTCTCCGAGAAATTCATTGACGCCAGGCGGATGGTTCGAGTGAAAGGAGGGATGCGGGGCACAGTAACTGGAGCTTGGCGAGTTGTGCCTTGAGCCTTGCTTGCCGACGGAGTGGCGGCCTCGGGCGATTCGGCCTCTTGACCCTTTGAAGCTCCAACACCCGGCTCCGTAGTGGCATTTACGTTCGTCGACTCCAAAACAGGCTTGGGGGCTTCGATAACCGGGGCACCGTGACCAGAGCCACCCCCCGACCGGAATCCGGCCACAAAGCTGGCCCACGCCATGACGCGACCAATTGCGCTCGGGGGCGGCTTGGCAGGCTCAATAGGCGCCGGGGCCTCTTTCACAGGCTCGGCCTGTGGCTTCTCGGGAAACTCCCCAGGCAGGGAAATTTCGACCTCAACGGGGCTCAGGTTATTCTCGTTGACCGTGGCGGGATCCACGACGGAGGGCTGGTGCTCGGCGAGCATTCTTCCGGTGGGCTTAGAGAAGCTCGGTGGGATGATGTCGCGCAGAAGGGCGTTGAGGTCGGAAACCACCAGTTTCTGGGTGGTGTGGATATCGATCGGCATGGGAGTTTTGAGATACTCGCACATTTGAGGGATGCTCGCGAGGAAGTCGACAGTCGACGAAAGGCCGTCGCGCTCAGCACCGCCAACGTGATGACGGCTGCGGGGCGACTTGCATGTGGCCTTTAGGTGGGCGAGGAAGTTGAGGCCGTACACTCCGGGCAGGAGGATGGCAGCTTCGTTAAGCGCACGCGCCAGGATCTGGCCGGCGACAACAGGATCTCCAAGGTTCGTGTTATTTGCTAGATAAGAGACCGCGAGGTTTCCCAGCAGACTCTGGAGGCGCGGCGAAATCGCGCTGTGGAGGGCAGGAGAGAGTTGGGAAGGGAGAGATTTGAGGTGGGCAATGAAGATATCGATGCGATCGGAGAGCTCTCGAGCGGCGGTGTTGTCGATCCAAGCGAGTTCGGGTATCAGGCGCAGGCCGGAGTCGGCGGACGGAGGCGAGATTCTGCGCCGCTTAGGTGTTCCCGAGTCAGGCTGCGGAGTCGAGAGATCATCGTCCGACATGGCGTCGCTGGGGCGGCGTACGGCAGCCTTTCCTACAGGCAGGAGGCGCAGCAAAAGAGCCGGGTATCAGTACAGGCCTCTTCCCGATTGCAGAGGATTTCCCCACAGGAGGAACAGCGAGAAAAGGCGACAAAAAAACTCACGGGCGATTTTGAACGGGCTCATCCACTGCATGATGTCCTTGGAACGGAGCTCATAGAGTGGTAGAAGCCGAAAAAGGGGGGGCGTTGGTCGGGTCCCGTCCCCGGGGGACGATGAGGCGCAAGTTGCGGGCGACACCGAGAGGCCGGCTCAGATTCCGGGAGAAAAGTTGACAGAGGCCCGGAGCTGCGCCGGATCTGATCTGCGCCTGAACGAGGGTGGAGCTGTCAGAATTGCAGGAGATGAGAAATTGGAAGAGGGAAGAAGGTTGGAGCGGGATAAAGTTGAGATGAAAGGATGAAGAAGGGGAAAACAAAAAAAAAAAGAAAAGAAAGAAAAGGAAAAAGAAAACTACGTTTCGTTTGTTACGGTTTGTGTCTGTTTTGACGTTGAAAATGAATGTGGGTGTGTGGAAAGTATAAAGGCGGCGTTGAGCAGAGTAGATTAAAATCAATTTACTGAACTGAACCAAAGAAAAAAAAAAGGACCAACAACCCTTAGTCATCAGAGGGGGTGGTGATTCTAGGGTTCAACCCAGACTGATTTTCCGGCCTCACTTCCTCTCACTGAGATATCAACTTCAACTCTTGAGCTACATCTTGAATCTTGAATTTTTAGTCTTGCCTTTTCATGAAGTATAGATTCACACATACATAGCACACACAGAGGATTTGAAAAAAAATAAAAAAAAAATAAAAAAGAAGACTCCTCATTGGGGCAAAAAAGGTTCAAAAGACATTGTGAGGCATTGAAAACATGGACCTTTCAGAACAGCTAGTAGAATGACATGATGGAGAAACAAAATAAGAAAAAAGAAACCAAAAAAATAGATAACACGAAAAGATATTATATCCAAACAGCATTACCGGGTCTAGACATCTGGAAGTACGCGCTTCGTCTTTTATATGCGTGCGATCTAATCGTGCTTCTGCTTCACTTCCCCCCTATTTCATCTCCTCCTCTGGGATATATCCGTGTGCCATGTAGAATTAGACATAGCATTGTCAGTACAGCAAGTGTAGAAGAGCTGTGAGCGTAGAGGCCTGGGTATCAGTAGTGGACGTGTACGGGTACATGTCCATGGATGGGGACATGCATTCATGTGGGATGTCGAGGAATGGGGTTCAGAGTGAGGGCGAGGAGAGATGTGGGGAGACAGGCCCGGAGAAAACGGAAAAAGTTGAAAAGTTGAAGAGAACCTCGACGCTCCAACCTTCTCAAAAGATTGGGTTTCTCACGTTTCTCACGGACTCTTGTGGTACTGTTCCGGTATCTGGCTTCCGGCTCCGGGGGGACCGAGGACGTTCTCAAAGAAGACCCTCGTGACGAATTCTCTTTGCCAGCCGACGCCATCACAATTGAGCTACTGCATTGCCGGGGGTCTTGGTAGTGAATGACGCAAAGTAGTCGTTCAACGCATCGACCGTGCCAGAGCCCTCGACCAGCCGGACTACGACGCCGACGTATCCGTCGGGACGCACCACCACCACGCCGCCGCGGTCCTCATCCAGACCCATCTTGGCGTGGGCGGCAGCGCGGGCGTTGGGCACGCGGCGGTCCCAGCGGTCGTCGGCGTACACGTGGGTGCGGTAGCGCGCGAGCAGAGCCGGCACGTCGCGTGAGATCTCGATGCCGCTGCGCACGCTGGCGAACACAGTGCACAGGGTGAAGAAGTGGCTGTGCGGGTTATGCTCCTCCTTGTACGACACGGAGTCGATGTCGTCGCGGCGGTACAGCGTGTAGAACGAGCGCTTGGCGTTGAGGTTGGCGGCGAAGTCGCGCAGCGCGGCGCGGGTCATGTCGGGCCGTCCGGCGAACACGAAGATGCGGAACGAGCCATTCAGCGGGACCTCCTGCTCGAGGTGCACCACGTTGGCATCGACCACGCGGGTCACGTCGGCGTTGACCAGAATGCGGCCGGTGCGTAGCTTGGTGGTGACCGGGTGGATTAACGACGAGCGTGCCGAGTGCGTCGGCGACCAGTTGAGCGCGTTTGGCTTGTAGGCCACTCCGTAGCCGCTGGTGAACTCGCACGCCTCCTTGAAGGTCTTGATGAACTCGTTCTCCTCTTGGCCGGAGGCGGTCGGGCCGGCTGAGGCGGCAGCAACGGCGCTGGCATCGGGGGCGGTGCGCTGCGAGAACAGCTTGGCGTACTTGTTGTCGAACGAAAGGAGGGTCTCGGCCACGTCTTTCCGCTCGGGTTCGTAGGTCTCCAGGATAGACCGCTTGGCGAAACCCTTCTCAACCATGTGCAGCTTCCATGCCAGGTTGAGGGCGTCGAGGAAGGCAGTGTTCATGCCCTGACCAGCTTTAGGCTGTTTGGGAGGAGAACCTTCATGTTAACAATCATATGATACTGATAAAGAGTACTTCTCGTGCGGTTGGAGCAGGCAGTTTTGACTTACGCTGTGGGTGTGGCAAGCATCACCGCCCAGGAACACGCGGTGGTCCAGGGTGTACTTGTCGGCGATTCCCTGGCCAATGGGATACACCGAGTACCACTCAACAGTCTCCCACTCAATCGAATACGGCTGGAGAATGCGCTTGGCCGAGGCCTGCACCTCTTCAACGGTGGCGGTTTTGCGCGGGTGGAAGTCCGGGTCGGTCGACGAGGCAATCTGAATGTACAGACGGACCATGTTGTCTTCACGGGGAATAACCATGATGGAACCGTGCTCAGAATGAATGGTGCACTTCATCTATACTTGGGGGTTGATTGTAAGGTCTTGACCTGTAATTTCTGGACACAGAAGTGTCTTGGAGAGAGAAATCTACTTACGCGGATATCTGGGAAATCGGTCTTGATGACACCGTCCATAACACCCCAGACGTGCGAGATGGGATCCTTGTGCTTGATTCCGATATTCAGCTGCTCGCGGATGAACGAGCGCGCACCCTCGCCACCGAAGAGGTACTTGGCACGGACATTCTCCTTGACTCCGGTGTCGACATGGGCCAGGTTGACCTCGACCGGGTACTCGGCGTTGGTGGCAGCATCGGTCTTGAAGCCGGTGATGGTCCACGG
Source organism: Knoxdaviesia proteae (assembly GCA_001510565.1). Lineage (NCBI taxonomy): Eukaryota > Fungi > Ascomycota > Sordariomycetes > Microascales > Gondwanamycetaceae > Knoxdaviesia > Knoxdaviesia proteae. The sequence continues at coordinate 107,973 of LNGL01000004.1, forward strand.
CCGCTGAATGGTGACGCCGTTCTTGGCTAGATCGTTGATGAAGATGGTCTCGATACGGCCTTGGTGCACGAGAGTGGTGAACGGGTATCTGGCGTCGATAAAGTTGGGGCAGCTCGCCCAGGTTCCGGTGCGCACAATGCCGGGGCCCGACTTGGGAGGGTCCCAGAAGGCAACTTCGTAGACGCGGGCGGGCTTGTAGGCCATCAGATCGGATTTGAGGCCCATGTTCCGCAACAGGTCGAGAGACCGAGGCTGGATTCCATCTGCGCGTCCGGTGGGCGTAGGCATGGGGCGGTTGTCAATGTGCTTGATCTTGTAACCCCAGCGAGCAAGGCACGTCGACAGCATCAGACCCACAGGTCCAGCTCCAACAATAACTGCAAAGCAGCAAATGAGGAAGACAGAGAGAGTATCAGTATCAAAATAGGTGTATTACAGGTGTACACGCACTTAGACAGGTCTCGGAGGGGAAACTAGTCGAAGTCCAGAAAGCGCGATATGGCCGCGCAAGACACCACCCATCTTACCTATATCGTAGTACTCCATTTCAAATCACGTCCCTGGTAAATAAGGAGGGTTGATTTATATTTGGAGGGAAGAAAAAAAGAAAGAAAGGAAAGCGAGACTCTTGGCCTCGAACACACAAACGGAGAATCGACTTTGACGAACACAGACGAATCGACAACGCAGGCGTGTAAGTAAACGGGAATATAATCTATATGGAAGGAGGTAGGGAAAGAAGAAAGAAAAGACAAACGCTCCAAAGTAAGATAAACGAATGGAAGGCGGAGGAAGGTGATATACGGCCGAGAACTGAAAAGAGCTGGAGAAGATATAAGATTATACCGATATAAACGATATCATGATACTGAGAAGGACGAGAGGAATTTGCTGGCGGCTGAGTATGACGCAAAATGGAGAAGCAAGCAAAGCAGGCTAGAAAGAGCCGGATGAAGGTGAAGAGCAGATATAGAAGATAGAAGGATGCAAGGAATGTTCGACTTGTCAAGTCAGACGGTTCAGAGAGCAAGAAGCAAGAAAGGAAGTTGGAGGGGGGGGGATCTGGATATATATGGACTTGAATATCCGCAGATCGGGGAATTTGGAGAGGGAAACCGACACGCAGAATTAAAAGACGGGAACTAATCTTGAGGGGATAGCAAATACCGAAAGAGAGACTATGGAGATGAGGCTCTAGCACAGAAAGGCAAAGGCGAGAAGCGAGCCGGGAAGAGAAGCCGGGGCAGGGACAAGAAAGATGTGAAGAGACAACGAACACAGCGAGAAAGAGAGCGGATCCAGCTGGCCGGCCAATGAAGACGGGAAAGATGGCGATCAGCAGATACGTGGGAAAAGCTCGGACTATGGGAGGGAACAACGGGAGTGAAGAAGAAGCGTGGAGAACATGAAAGGGAGAGGAGAACGGGACAGGAACATGGGATGAAGGGATTATCGAACCATGCAAAAGAGAACGGAGGGCGATGACAGCGGCCGGGTAGTGCTCGAAAGGAAGAGGACGAGGGAAAGAGCCGAGTGGGAAGTCAGACGGTCTATACTATCCGTAAGCCGTATCCGTTGTTACGGATATTAGCATTGGCATTAACAGAGCCCATTGTTTATGACGAGCAGCTTGGAGTGTACAGTAGTGACGGGGGGAATGAGGATGCTGTGGCTTTTTTGACTTGGTAGCCAGGGCCCGAGGAGCAAAGAAAGCCACCAGAGTGATAGGCAGAGTGACAGAGGAGGGATAATACAGTGGACCGTATAATACAAGGAGATACCACGCAGCGAATGGAACGGCATGCAGTTCGGCAAGGCGAGAGAGGGCACGGAAATAGAGTTCGGGGGGCAGTTGTGGAGAGACGAGAGAACCAAGCATCCATGTCTCCCAGCCGAGGAGAGACTTACAGAGTATAGCAGCTTAGCTCGCTCTTCTCCAGGCTCTTGGTGCCTCATATTCCCGCAACTATCGCAGTTTTAATCTTGAGGGGGGGTTTTTTTATGGGGGGTCCGTTTGTACTGTATAGGCGAGAGGGACACCAAAAACCTGGAGCAGTATGGTGAGCCGGCGTGGGGATGAGGTTGAACAAGGTTGAAAAAATAATAATAATGATAATAATAAAAATAATAAAAAGGGTGTCTCCGATTTTATTTTCGCTTGGCTCGAGGCAAAACCACCAACTTTGCTGGACGAACTCGTACTAATCCAAGCAAGCCTAGGAACGGATCTTAGGGACGGGAAGTGTGGAAGGCAAAAACCCGGTCTTAATGGGCCCCAGATATGCGGTACTGGCAGCTGGTAGGGAGAGACAGAGCACAAGGAACGGGGCAAGGAAATAGATAACACTTTTGCGCGAGAGGGAAATCTGAGGTTGGATGGAGGACATAGATTGGGCGGATCGGAGTCTTGTGAGACGTACGTACTGTACCTCTACCAACCTACTGTACACAGACTTACACAGCTTCTCTGAGACTTTGTGCTGGGTCGGTTGTAAGAAAGACAAACGAACCCCGTGCATTACTGCCACAGTCGCTGCTGGAGAGAGCATCGGTTGCTAGTTACTAGGCTTCCTTACCTTGAACTTGCTCGAACTCTGAACTTAACGGCTCCGTTGCAGAGACGTGCAGTCTGCGCATGAGCAAGTGGGGAGGCTGCTCCATTGACAATAATTAAAGGCTGGCCGGCTCTCTCTGGCTGGCTGTGGGAGACGGATTCTGTTGTTGTGAAAGCCATGCTGACCTCTAGCCGTGTGTGACTGAGGTTGGCCTGTCACTTCGCCCACTTCTCCACTCCATTTGTGACCACTGGCCAGGGCCAAGAGGAGACGATCCAGAGAATTTGAAGAAAACGAAGAAAACGAAGAGAGGAATTATGTGTACGAACACACCTATCCCCATACAACACAGCACAGTCTGCACTGCATGTGTCTATCCACTGGGATGGGTAACTATGTTCGACCGAGTTGGACGGCTGGGTCAGATGCCCTCCCTTATGCAGTACCGTTTCGCTCATCCGTGCCTATACTCCGGCGGGGGAGGGGGCCTGTGATGAATAGTGAACAGAACTAAATCCGTTCTAGTTTCCGGTTAGAGACCGGCCGGATATTTTAGTCTGCCTGTGCAGTTAGTGTGTGTTCCTCGTGGGTGGAAAATGCGTCTGCTTGGCTGTCGTTCACATATACCGTGATAGGCCTCCGGCTTGGACAAAACGAGGGGGAAGCGGTGACCCTGGGCAAGAGAAAAAAAAACCAAGGATGTGGATTTGGGGGCATTAGGGGTTGGTTTTAATCTGGATTTCCCCATGAGCGAATGATTAGCCAACGAGTGATCAGACAGACAGAATCTGGGGATCTCTAGGCTGTAGCAGATCCGGGTTCTTCTGTGTTGGGTAAAATATTAGATCCGTCCGAGGGGAAGCAGGGCTTGGAGATGCGAAATTGGGGACTTCCCAAGCAGAAATTAGGAGAATCTAGGCGTTTGGAAGAGATTTGGAGTAAGTCTTGACAATATCAGCTGGGCTAACTCGTAGAGAGCCAAAGATGAGATGTACTGTACATATCTATCTGTAAGGATAGATAGAACACAACAAGTGGTATACGAGCAGCATCTGGCCCGTCCAACAGCAAACGACACGACGCACCAGCATCTTCTGCCACATCGAGAGCTGCGTTTGCTTGTTTTGTTGGATGAACGTATGCCGGATTGGGAGTGCGAGTGGACTCACAGTATTCGCTGGCCATGTGGTGCAACCGTTCCCCCGCCGTGGAAGCCAATCACAAGCCCAGCAAAGAGTGAAAAGAGACTCCAGCACAATTATCGGGAAGTCAAGTCGGTAATGAAGCGAGTGGGGCCGGCGGAGCTGGGGTCTGTGTTCTTGTTTCTTGGTTCAAAATCCTTGCATACTTTTTTGAGGCGAAAAAATCACGGCTGAGGGAATCGGGATCTGAAAAAGAACTAATGAGGAAAAGAGTTCAAAAAGCGTGGGGAATTTCAAAAGTGGTCGTGCTGACTTAGCATTCCCATCTGACAGCACAAGTACCCGGGTACCGACATCTGAAGGCACGAGTATTCCCAGATTCACGCCCTCACTTGCGTAAGGCATCTCCTTCTGCGTGTAGCCGTGAACTTCTTTTCCTTCACGTGACATCTCTCCCATATCTAGCCATCCTCAGATTATCGTTGACTCGCTATCGGCTTGCGTCCCGTTTTCTCTTCTTGCTTATATGTCCAACCTATTTGAACGAGAGATCTGCGCCGTGTTTAGGAATTGATATTTCCAGCCGCCTCTTCACGCACACACACAGACTCACACGCAGGAATCCTTCATCCGACGTGACCACGACGCGTCTCGGCTCCAATATTGAAGATGTGTCACCGAACAGGACGTGGCCCATTACTTTCGCCAATGGTTTTGAGCCTCTTCTTAATTCTGTCTACTTATCTATCAAGTATTTCCAACGCATTCACTCGTCTGTGAAAAAGCCTTCCCTCACCGCAACGACCGGGTCTGTCCTTTCCACACCCCCTGGATCGTGTCTCTCCCGATTCTAAGTGCTAGACCTCTCTGGCCCACCCGGAAATCCCAACTTTCCACCAAGCCCATTCACAGCTAGGATCTCAGTAAGTGTGTGTGTGTGCTATTGCTATCTGAGATCATATCTTCGCTGAGGCGGGGGCTGATACTCTGAGACTCTAAATTGCGTCTCCTCCTGACCAGAACACCATTCTCAGATATAATGGCCCCATTGATCCGGTCACCCAGCCGAGCCAGCAAAGGAAGTCCATATATTCCCTCCCACCTTTCTGACTACCTAATACCTTTGTATGAGTACAGAGAGAGCGAGAAAGAGAAACGGAAAACCCTTCGGCTCGTCGTCCGTGTACTACTATTTCTAGGGTTCCAGTTTCCACTATCTGGTGGGCTCGGCGTGTTGTGGGGGGACACCGCCGAAAAAGGGCCTCGAATTGCCGTCTTTAAATACCCTGAGCCTCAGGCCCGCCCAATCTCAACGGTCGAGGCGTGTCTTTCGTGATCCGGATGTCCAGTGTAATCCTCATCAACGGGACGTTGATTGGCGCTGACAACCTGTTGCCCCTAAGGCACTACCACACAATTTCCCCGGGGCCAGATTGACCACTGCTGCCAACATACCGTGCAGCACACGGGTTCGTACTCGTGGCCCGGGTTCTCGCGCGGGAACCACCACGTCCATCAGCCGAGAACATACACATGTCTATGAAAACCAGGCAGTCTCACCAAAAGAGCAGAACGGGAGCCTAGCTGAGCTACCCGAACCGACGGCTTACAGCTGGCTGCACTGGACCAGTCGCTATGCAAGTTCTAAGTACACGAAAGTCAAGTCAGAAACTGAACCGTACACTGCACATATACTCGGAAGTTGATTACGGGAGGGTCAAGTATGATTTGGATTGATCCTCTCTCCCCGAATTTGACCGGAGAGACAGGCCTGGTGGTCCCCGATGGTGCGTGACCTGTTCGCCGACTCCAGAAGCCGAGCTTCCCGCTGTGTGTTGGCAACGAAGACCGGGGACCGGAGCTGGGCCCGTGAAAGAGTTCTCTGTCGGTATCACTTGGGTCGTCTGGAAAGAGGGCCGAAGATGCTGACTTGAACTGTCAACTCCGAGTTGGACCGTGGACTGTGTCTTATAAGCCGGTTGGTTCGTGTTTTGTCTATCCCCTCGCTGATATCGTAAGGGCTTTTGTAGATTCAATAGACGCTCGACCTGTGTCTGCATTGGATTTGCAAAACGTCTGCGTCTAACCATCTTCAGCATTGCCACGTGCAGGCAGCTATGAACAGCGCTGTAGTGCTGTATCTACGAAGATGTGCTTTGATTTTTAATATTTCCGTAGCACATCGCTGGGAACTGGTGCAGTATCAATCGCAAGACCGACATGTACCTGTAAGTAAGGCAGATCGGTGGGTAGGTACTTATGCACGTATCGAGGCCTACCCACAACGTGCAACAACTGAGGGAAGGTGCGGTTGAAAACCCAAAATGGCAACAACATGGCATCGCTAGTTGTTCGCGTGAGGAAGGCGCGACCGAATGAACAGAGTCGGTAAGCGCATCATATTCTCACAAAGTTTATCCGGCGAACATGAAAACAAAAACACATCAAGATTTCGGTGGTCTTCACCAAATCGCGCTATCAGTGTATATATCATCGTGTTGTTGTTTCTGTTGTTCAGTATGGACGCGTCTATTATTCTGTTGATTCTCCCATGTTCATCCCATTTTCCTCCTTTCTCATCATTGACATAACCATCTTCGTCCGATCACGACCTTGAGCCCCCCCAAAAATCACCCCTTGTTCGATATCTGGCCCCGAAAGCATGGCCGGAGACTCGGACAAGAACACAGTTACCGTGAACTGGACATCGTTCGGCCCGCGGGATTCTCTCGACAATACGCCGATTAGCCGTAACACCCCGCAGCGCATCCGAGGCACCCCGGCCAGTCGCCTCAAAACGTCGTTCCGGCCTGACCGGGACGATATCGATACTCCGATCCGTATGCAGATCGACTTCACTGCTGGTGGCGTGAATAACTTGTGAGTCTGACGAGGAAGATAAAGGGGGAGACAGAAAGCGGGGGAGTGTCGGCTGACAACTGAAAGGTCTGTGGGAATCGCGAGTCCCGATTGTCCCCGGAATGGGTTCTCGCGTAACTACGTTGCCTACGGCGGCGAATTCGACGAGGATCACTTTAAGTACGAAACCCCGAGCCGAAGACACCACCATACCCATAAGACCGAGAATGACCACTCAACGCCGCAAGCCATCCACAGCCGGACCCAATCGGCCCCGGATGTGAAGTCCCCGGCCATGGCTCCGCCGCTCTCGCCCGAGTTCCCGAGAGCCGGAACTGGCGATGACCAGTCGTTCCACCATGTCAGCTACTACGAGGACATCACGTACGATCCGAACCACTTCGCCAGCTCGGGCCAGCGGCACTATCCCACTCCGTCCATCACCGACGCTAGCCAGGTGTCCTCGCGCTACGGACACCACCACCAGGCGGATGGCGAGATGCATGTGAGATTTCACAAGCGCCACACGCCGTTCCTGGAGGACATGTTCGGCCCGGAGTCGTACTCCGACCAGGCTTCGGTGGCGCCCGATCGCTACCCGGATGGCTGGCAACATGGCCCGCAGCGGGCTGAGGGGCCGGCTAAGCGGCCGGTGGTGCCGAGCAAAGGAACTCTAGCCGAGCGACGCCGTAAGCCCTCGCTGAGACTAGTGTTGCAAGGAGATGCAAATGCTGCGGCTGTGGTGCCGCAGGATCCGGATCGACCGCACTGCGATAGCCAGAATGTTTCGTTCTTCAGCCCGTCGGTGTACTCGCAGGATGGCGCGCTGTCGGCAAAGGTGAGCCCGCTGCGGGTGCCTGAACGCGCGGGAACGGCGTCGTCTAAGCAGGGCTCAATGGGAGCAGATACCCCGACGCGCGAAAGCTACAATACATCGGGAGTGGGCGAATCCGGGGCTTGTGGAGGCACGTCAAGCTGGCCGTTGGAGGAGATGGATGAGCTATCAATTTTACAGGGGTACTCGGCGTGGCGGGAGGAGACTACCGAACAGCGTCGCAAGTCCCGGGTGAAGAAGGGGCCGGCGATTTCTGCGTCGATGCCGAAGTCGCAGGGAACCAGCGCCGCTGGGGGCTCGACTCTGCGGTCGACTGACGGGCAATCGACCAAGTACACCGATATGGACGACAGCCAGGCTGCCCAACTACGCACAAGCGCCAGCACCATCGACAACGCCTCGTCCGGCGACGAGGACGACGAGGAGTACACGCGGAGCATTGCCTACACGCCGCTGACTCCGTTCTTTGCCGACCGCTCGCGTCCCGGCGTCAAGAAGGGCTCCAAGAACATGATTGGCGAGAATGGATGGCTGGAGCGCACGGCCAGCTCGAGACCTTCGGAGGCGGGCGGCACGAACACGTCGGATGTTGCGAGTGTGAAGAAGCGGGTGTTGAGCGAGAAGAAGTCGTTCATGGACGGACTCAAGAAAGTTGCTCGGGGCGTGGTAAGAAAGGCTATTAATATGCATCCGTACGCAAATTCCCAACTGACACCAACTGATCATGCTTGATTGTAGAGCGAAATGACCGCCGCCACAACCCGCCGGGCCGGTCCCGGCCCCGCAACCGTCACCGGCATCGTACCTGTAGTAGCGCCGTCAACACGCGCTAGCACGGCCATCTCGCTCGACGCCCGCGAGCAGAGCCTGCTGTACTGCGAGCTCGAATACCATCTGACCACCGCGCTGAACGGCTACATCGAGCTGCAGCAGCAGCACGGGCGGCTGGACACGGGGCGGCTGAAGAAGATCGCGGATGCGTGGACCGCGCGCGGCCGCCCGCGCATCGTGCGCTTCCGCTACGACCTCGAGACCCAGGCCGAGCTGGTGCAGGCGCACCTGGGCCTGTTCCGCTTCTACGGCCGCCGCCAGGGCAGCGACGTCGACATTGCCGCGCTGCTGCACGCGACCCGCACGCACGCGCGCGAGATGCGCGTGCGCACGCTGTGTGACCCGGACTCTGTGCTGTTGCGCCGCATTGTGGATGGCCAGTCGCTGCTTAACACTATCGGCGCGCCGGCCGTGCACCAGCGCGCGCTGGCGCAGGCGGCGCAGTTCTACAAGACTATTGTTGAGCGGGAGACGGCACGCCGCGCGCGGGCCGCTCAGGCTGGGTTGCCCACGCCGACGCCGTTTTCCGGACGTGAGGCTGCTGGTGCCGGAGCCGGAGCGTCTGGCGGAGGGCAATAAATCATCGAAAGGAATCAGAGCACCTAAGAGTCTGGGGGGGAAAGAGCAGTAGTATTCTGAAATGATGGCCATCCTAAGTATTCTTGAGATAGCGAGATTGCACGATTGAAATTCAGCAGATGACAGAAGATAACTTTTCACGGAGATCCCGATCTATTGTAGAAAAGCGCCACATATAGCAGGAAACCCCTCGGTGACGTCACCGGCCCTATAATCTAGGAACAACAACTCGCGGAAGGTTCATTTGAATAAATAAATAAAGAAATAAAAGGAAACCCCCGTGGTCCGTCCTATAAACAACTCATGGGAGGTTCATCACCCGCCCGTTCATTAAAAACAAAGGTCGTAAGAAATAATATGGTATGAAAAACACCCAGAATCACAAGCAAGAAAAGAAAAAAGCCATCATTACAGCGTTTTAAAAACCATGCCAAGCATCGCTAACACGGACAACCCTAACAAAATCTGGTGGAAAGAGATGGCGGGGAAATCCGGAAGAGAAGAAAAGTTGCGAGTAGGACACAAGACGAAGAAAAGGAAAATCATGAGGGAGAGTTTTCAGTTCTTCCGACGATACGACGACTCAGACCGGCGGTCATAGTCATAATCGTAGTTGTCTTCCTCGTCGTCGTATCTGCGACTGCGACTGCGACCATGGCGCGATTCGCGGTCGGAGCGATAGGAGGCATCAATCTCTTCTTCGCGATCCTTGTTGCGATGGCGTGAGACCTCGACACGCTTCTCGATGGCATTGGCCACGAGACCACCGGCAACAACACCGGCGAGTGTTGTGAGCAGGCGCGCGCCATTGCCCGGGCCTTGGTGTCCGCCATGGGAGCCGGCGCTGCCGGAATGGTGGTGTTTAGAGCGGCCGGCAGTGTCGGTGACTTTGCGGGCGATCAAGCCGCCAACCACAGCGCCAACAACACCAGCGCCGATGCCGGCTTTTGACGGGCTGAACACCTTGTTGGCGGTGTCGCGAGATTGGGAGAGTGAGAAGTGGCTACGACTCCGCGTCAAGCTGTCGCGCTCGGGAGACGAGTCGCTAGGTCCGAAGGATGTTGAGCGGCCACGGCGAGAGCGGGGCACAACTTCGTGGCCGGCCGAGTGTGAGCGGCCGCGGTCGTCGGGAACATGCAAACTCATGGCGTTATGATGGCCGGGTTGCGGCGACATGGGCTCGTCATCACTGTCATAGTCGCGGCGGCGGCTTTGGTGGGAATGTGAGCGGCGGGAACCGCCATATTGCGAATTCGTGTCGCCGGCGTATGCTGGGGAATTGTACATCGGGCCTGGAGGTGCAGGACCAGAATATGATTGAGAAGATGGTTGGGGATTTTTGCCAGAGAAGTCGTCAGTACCTTCGTAGTATGATCGGTTCATGGCAGAAAAAGGGGAAAGCAGTAGGAAAGGGTTCGGTTGCGAAGTAAGAGGAATATATATGAGTGAAGATGGACGGGAATAGAGTATTGGTAAGGCAAAAGCTAATGACGATCCAGTCTTAAAGTGTATGATGTTGGAGGGTAGTGCAGCAAAAAAGAACGAAGGAGAAGCGAACAGGGCCGGATATTTCCAGGGAATAGAATCACCACCGGAGGGATATAAGAAGTGGTTTTCAACGGAATCAGGGCGAAGGAGGACTGCATGCAAAGCAATTGTAATCCAACCAGAAGATTGACAACAGGTAAGAACAGGCTCGGAGATTAAGTGTTGACCGGCGTCATGGGCCCTTCAGGCAATCAAGTCAGGTGCAATACAGCGAAGCAACGGGAAAAGCGCGTGACGTTATAAGTCGGCTGGAGAAAGCGTGTGGGGATATAACTTGGTTTGGCTTTTTTGTTTGTCATGGACTTTTCCTTCTTTCGGACGGAGGAACTGGGTTTCGGCCGTTGTCGGGATTCAGGGATTCGATTTCAGTGCCGAAGGACAGGAGCTGGAAGATTTTGATGGAGCACCGGGGATATTGGTTGAAGAAAGAGAGAAGAAGGAATAGAGAGAAAAACGCGGTTGTGATGACGGTCCCGGAGTTTGGGGGGAGATCGGGCTTTATGGACGGGAAATCCATCCTTTCCCTGCAAACTTCTCTCTCACTAAGCCTCCTCATTTTGGAGGCTGCAATATCTGGTTCTTTGGTCCAAGAGAGTGGGAATCATCGTGAATGCCTCACAGTAAGCCGGAACGCACTGCTCCCATCTTTGATGCCGTTTGGGGCTCATAGTGCTCGGGAAAAACGAGGCTGAGCGGCCACCACCAAGCACACGGGGTAAGCCCCATTGGAAGGTTGCAGCTTGCAAGGGCGAGAACCGCCGTCACCAACCGCCGTCACCGGGCGGGGGTGCGGGCGAGCGAATTGGAAGCCTGGAGCATGTCGTTATGGTTGGTTGGCTCGCCCGCCCAGTTGGGATGAATCACGCCTTCGAGTCACACTCCCCCAATCTGCTTGATCTGCCCACCACAGTGAGGAGCATATCGCGAGATGTCCTGATCGAGAGGACTAATAAATCAACGTCAACTTCTGATCGTTTTGGAACATTCTCGACATTGTATGTATCCGTGTGAGTCAAACGTTTTGCGGGGGATTTCGTCGTATGGCTTGAATAGAAGGTGGAGCAGTGGATATGCAGCAAGGAGCAGGGCAAGTGATGTGCAGGCAGATGCTGGGCTGGGGAGGATCGTTTGTTCTCGTTTAACAGAACTTCCTGGTCTGCTTACCCTCACCAGGTTGTTTCTGACAGGCTGTCTGTCCTTCAAAATGTGTGGCTCGCCCCCCTGCCGAGGAGCCCAAAGAACAGATTTCCCGTTCATACATGGCGCGCATATGGTGTTCTCCGTAATGGTAGCAGTGTTTGTTGGGATTTGACTAGCTCTGTCAGTATTAGAACTTGTCGTATAGCGGCGAGAGCGATGTCTGTGATCTGGTGTGGCGGTGTTTAAGTGGACAAGCGGCAACTTGCGATGATGCAAGAGTGCATGAAAAGGGAAGAAGAAGTGAGGGCCCAAAAATTGGGACTGAACTTTTTAGTGGAGACGAGGGCAGGGTAGATAGCCACAACCCTAATGAATATATACGAACCCTAGTGTTGACAACCCTAAAGCTAAATTATTAACCCTAATAAATGTACCCCTATCACCGCCGCTTATCCGCCAATCTGAATTCCAACGTCGTTCGGTATATCTTGCTCCACCGCATAATCTTCCCCGGCTTCGGACTAGCTGTTCCCCCGAAGCCAAGTACTTTGATTCCCCGCGGCTCCCGATCTGCATGGTATTTATAATCTCCGTTTATTATAGGGCCTTGGACCCTCCCCTTCTCCCGGCCAGCTTCCGAGGTTCCCACGTGCCAGGACCACTTCCGCTCGTTGCAGGAGGAGCCTGATTTCGTCTCCCAAGACATCAGCTATCTCACAAGTCCATTTCCCACTTTTTTCCCGTGCTGTATTTTTGCTTTGCTTTTCCCCTCTCTCTCTCTCTCTCTGGCCCTTAAGGAGAACGACTTACCTCGTCTGCTCTCCCAATCGGCGAGACGGCCCGTGGAGCCCCCCAGAACTGGTTCACGGGGTCTTGCTTTGTCTGTGTCGTTCAATACTCGCATCTACAGCCCACATTCCCGGGGGAGAAGCCAGCCGGTTCCGGCTAAGAGATAGTTAGCTCTCTCACTCTCTAGATGTCGGCCTGCTCATGTTGAACTCATATGAGAGGCTGGGAAGTTCTCTCTATGCATGGTGCTCTTTCTAGAGCTGTCTCCTGAGGAACAGTATCACAATCATGTATGTAGTATGCGTCCCCCCTGATATCCCGCCTTCCTCCGGGGAAGTGCTGCTGCTTTATACCAGGAGCTATTCCTGGGCGTCTTTTCATGATTGCACGCTGTGCCTAGGCCCACTGGCGTTGCTCATATCCACCTTACAGGAAAACCTAGTCGGCCAAGGTTCTGACAAGATACGGGCCGACATCGACCAACACACTTACATATATATATATATCACATCACCTTTCCGTAATCGTAAAAAAGAAATTGGTTTTCTTGGAAAAGACCGAGTTGCCGGATCCCTTCTGGACACCGCGTAAAACACATGTTCCAAGGTAGTAGCCGGATGTTTGCTCATCTGCATTGATCAATCAAACCTCCGAAAATACTTGCTGCGAAAAGACGGTCGGTGTGGTTAACTACGCCCCCTTTCATTGTGCCGCTATCTCGGAGACGTTGGTTGTCACAGGTTCATGTGCATGCATTTTTGCAAGGACAAATGCCGACATGTTGTATTCTGAGACGGCACAAAATACAACCAAGACACCCTTTGTAGAGTCCGATCCTCCTCTTCATATGGACACTTGATCCGCTGCGTGCTGGATACAAGCACTCTAAGTTTGGGGTGTGTATGGGCGACACACATGAAGTAACATGGCTTGTCTATATAACTTGGTCTCGTCAGCCTCTTGTCCCTTCCGTCCAGTCACTTGTAGTCAGGCCAGCCTCTCTTGCTCCCGGACTCTCTCTGCCTCTCTCGCCTCTCTTTCTCACCAGTTCACGCTACTGCCCAAACTCTCCTCTTCTCTCAAAGACCTGAATCTAACCCTCCCATCACCATGGCTTCTCGTACTAGTGAGGAAAAGACCTCTTCTCCTGATACAGAAACGGGCCCTGGAGTCATTGCCACCACTACAGGCGGCGAAAAGGACAGCAAGCCCCAAGTCGACGTTGCCCACGCCCCTGGGAATGATGAAGCAGCCTCTGAGTCTCCCAAGCTGGAGGGATGGAACTACCCAGAAGCCAACAGGTACCGCTTCTACGCAGTCACGTACTGCTTCTTCATCCTGGGCATGAATGATGCGGTTATGGGTGTAAGTCTCTTTCGTCCTGTCATCTCGTTCTCCTTGTGAACTCGTCCTAGATAGGCACTGTCATGCTAACCGCTTTTGTTAACCCTGTTCTGCTGCTGCGGGTTGTCTAGGCTCTTCTCCCCTATGTAAGTGTCTGGATGCTCCAACCCCCTTTCCTGATCCCCTCAGAAACATGAACTGACCAGCAACACCTACCGGCTCTGCCTCTCTAGATCATGGCTCACTACGAAATCTCCTACTCTGTCATGTCCATCATCTTCATCACCCCCTGTATCAGCTACCTCGCCGCCGCCCTGTCAAACAGCTTGATCCACCATCGCTTCGGCCGCCGCGGCATTGTGATTGTGTCCCCGCTGTGCCGCCTCGTCAGCTATTCTGTCTTCGCCTCGCACCCGCCCTACCCCGTGCTTCCCGTCATCATCATGCTGGCCGGGTTCGGCAGCGGCCTGCAGACCAGTTCCTACAACGCTTGGGCTGGAAACATGGCCAATGCGAACGGCCTGATGGGCATTCTGCACGGAGTGTACGGCGCCGGAGCCACCGTGTCGCCGCTGGTTGCGTCGGCGATGCTGGCCAAGGCCGGGCTTCCGTGGTGGTCGTTTTACTATGTCTTCATCCCCCTGGCCGTCATTGAGTTCTCCGTCAGCGTCCCGGTCTTCTGGGGAGCCACTGCCGCCGAGAACAGCGCCACCACCCAGAAACCAACCGACCCGTCGAAGGCTCGGACCACTACCCGCCAAGTCATCCGCAACCCTATGACTTGGCTATTTGCTATCTTCCTGTTCGGATACTGTGGTGCCGAAATGACCATGGCTGGTTGGGCAGTCACTTTCATGCGTGAGGCGCGCAATGCTGAGCCATTCATTGCTGGTATCACCTCGACCACATTCTGGCTCGGCATGACCTCTTGCCGTATAGTTCTCGGCTTTGTCATTGACCGTGTTGGAGAGAAAATGTCGACCTTTGTATGCCTGATTTTGTGCATCCTCTTCCAGGTCCTGTATTGGCAAGTTGTCAGTCTCCCAGCCGCTATGGCGTTCGTAGGTATTCTCGGCATCTTTTTCGGTCCCATCTTCCCTGTTGGTATTGTCGCCATCACCCGCGTCCTTCCTGTCGACCAGCACATCAGTGCTGTTGGATTCGCGGCTGCCATTGGTCTTATTGGAGGCGCTAGCGTGCCTCTTGTTGTCGGCACGATATCTAATGCTGTAGATATTGGTGTCTTCCAGCCTATCTTGTTGGCAACCATCGTGGCCATCACCATCTTGTGGATCTTGTTGCCTGGTGGATTGAAGGTGGGAGGTTTGGAGATTGCCAGAGATGAGAAGCACCGCATTGGCCATGACATCGGACACATGTTTCAGTTTATCGGGGGGAAGTTGACCGGTAGTCGTTGAGGAGTAGGAAGACGGAGAATGCTCATGATGGGATGGGTTGGTGTGGCGAGCGGGAAGATCTCTGTCGAATCCGGAGATGTGTTTGTGAAATGGCTGGCTGTAGACCAGCCACGAGGAAACGGTTAGACAAACAATAGAAATCAGGCCCTTGTTGGATATTCAGGAGGCTTGGCTATTCCCTTCCAGAACGGAGAAGCTCTTCGGCTAGCCTCTGCACATAAAAGGCGCGCACATCAGGGGCGAGCCCCTCGAAGGCTGTCGCGATCTTCTTGACCTCAGCACGGCCCTTTTCATACGCCGCAAGGTCTCGGTTTCCATACACATCTCGCCCAGACGAGTACGCGGCACCGAAGTTCTTGAAAAAGACGTTGACAGCGACACTGACAGTCGTTTCAGGGCTTGGTTTCGCGGTGTGTAGCCATAGTGGAGGGAGGTAGAGCACGTCTCCGGGGCCAAGCATTGCTGACTGCGGCGATGTGTCTGCAAGGGCTCCGGACACTTGACCGTCTTCTGTTAGGTGCGAAAAGACGTCGATGCTGGAGCTGGAGGCTCCCGGGCTGAAGCCGAGCCGGGTGACATCTGTCGGGGGAAATAACACCATATGCTTGGAGCCCGAAACTTGGCAGTAAATATTTGCCATCACCTATGCCAGAAATAGACAGAGTTAGTGAGTCTCGCAATTTGGCTATCCCAGATTATCTTTGATACATACATCGTAGTGAAGCCACATATTCACGGGCCCCGATAGTCTGAGCACAGAGCTGAACAGATTATCTGCGACATATTGTACGGGAGGAGGAATTTGGAAATCTTGTGAGAGGTTCGGGAAATCCGTGCCCAAGTTCGCCGGTAGCCCGGAAGGTTGCTCGCTAGATAGCGCCCGCAAATAAAGCCTTTCCTTAGCGGCCACTCGACTTGAAAATTCGGAGAATGGCACCGTGGTGTATCTGAAGTTCTTCGTCTTGAAGTCCATATTTGCCGTCAAGCTCTCGTGAATGGTGACCTGCCTCTGATTGTTAGCTATCATGAATAGGGGTAGATGGCGTTGACACTTACCCTTTTATCTGGGCCAATACTCTCGGTCAAGTATTGAAGAGACCACAGCTTGGTACACTGGCCAATTTCCAACCCTGTCATCACAACAGGAACCCCTTTCTGCATGATATCAAGAAACTCCTGCTGGGTGGCCACTGCTACCCGTGGAATTTGCTTCACGCTTGCGATCTCCTTGGATGCACCAGATGCTCCTCTCCCAGACCCCCCCGTAGGTATTACCATTTCAATCACCTCTGTATGCTGAACCTTGATGGGTGGAACTGACGCAAGTGGCTTGGCACCTGTTGGGTCAAACAGGTCCAGCAGTTGGATAACCCAGTTTCCAGGTGTCCAGAATGACCCCATCGAAAAGCAGGTGGCTCCTCCGCCACTCACAACCAGAGTTCGACCGTCGACAATTACCGCACTTGATCCGGTCCATAGCGGTGTATTCCCCTTTTCCCATTCAAGAGAAAGTGCTGAAGCATGGATTCCGTCGGGAGTCATGTCCAGCACAAGAATCGATTCGGTGCTGGGGACCAACGTACGGGGCCCGACCCCGCCAACCAGGATAATCGAGTTTCCGTACTGGATAGTTGACGCGCCGAACCTGGATATGTTGTGGTTCGTGCATATGGCCGGAGCGAATGAAATTTCAAACTGAAATTAGCCACGGAGGAGTCAGTTTTGTGGCCATATCAGCTGCGTTATGCATTATGCATCTTGGGGCGGCTTACCGACTTGTCCTCTTTCCTGAACAAACTCCAAGTATATGAAGACTCGTTAAAGAGGCCATCCGCTGTGATGCCTCCGGAAAGTAATCCGGCAAACTCAAGGGACTTGGCCTCTAGCTTCTGTAGAAAGCTTGACAATGATGCACCAAACACAGGGGGCGGGCGGATATCCCCCACTACCTTGCAAACCTGCCAGCCACGAAGGGCATCGAACACGAGGAAGTCCTCCAGTATGGCTCCGGACCCAGTCTTTCCACCCACAAGAAGAGCAAAGCTCGTAGATGCGACCCGTGTTACGGAATGCCGGTAGAGGCCAACTGGAAGGCCATCAACCTGAGTCCAGGTGTTATGGATTGGGGAGAGCAGCCAACATTCAGCGGTAGCAGAGACGGGTGAGGTGCGCCCTCCGGAGCAAAGAACGCCAACGGGGCCCAGATCAGTCAAGGCAAAGCACATTCTTTCGCTAGGGCCTGACCGGAAGTCACCAGATTCAAATGGCGTCGCTATTTCGCGGCCAGTAGAGTATATATCCGATGTTGAGATTCTCCCATGCAGCCCCTGGCCAAGCATATCTGCAACGAAAGGCTGAGCGGAGACGTCTCTCAGAACCACCGATGCACCATGGCGTCGACATGAGCGAGTTGACGCATATGGGCTCATACTCGGTGTCCGCACATGTAAAATATCAAGTTCCCCAGTCAGTAGTGACTGGTTGTGACCATTCTCCGTCAGCTCAAGGGCAGACGACGAGACGTTAGATGCATGAAGAAGAAAGTAGTGGCCGGCAAAGAGGGCCAGTTCTTCCCACTCATCGAACGGCTCCGCCTTGTCCAACCGGCGCCGTTCTTCGTTGGTCAGAAAGCGGCTGTCTTCCCAGACCTCCCACAGCGTCAAGGCTCTGGCCTGAGGCCATCCAAGAGTGATGAAGCGTCCTTCTTGGGAAGCGGGTGTGGGGTACCTGTGAACAGATCGGATAGTAGTCTTGAGCTTATCAAAATGCCGGAGCATTGTTTCGGCAAACGGATGGCTGTCTCCGTCCGGGATGATCTGTTCTAGGAGACAGAAGTCGGCTGCATACAACGAAATGGCATCAAAAGTTAGAGTAGACATAAAAGGGGTGGAAACACTGCGAAAGTGGCCATACCGGATGGGAGTGAACCAGCCCATTCTATTAGAGCGTTTGCAGGCTCCGTGTCCATATATGTGATGGAGACCTCGGCAACAAACAAGAGGTGGCAGTCCTGCAAGTCCAAGGCGGACTCCAAGGTCTTCTGGAGAGATTCTAGGTCACGCAAATCGCAGGCAATCTGATAGTACAGCTCACTTTTTAGGATGAGATACTGGTCATCGAGGGTTTGCCATGGCGATATTAGAGACTCAAGATCCGGGGTTTCGGTGACAACCCGCCGTTTCTTGAGCATAAGATCCGGGTAGTCAACATCGATGAATGTTGCACCCTTGCAAGCGTCCGGGTATCTTGCGTTGCAGTGCCATGGAAGTGTATCATAACCACAGCCAAGATTCACGACTACTTTTCGTTTTGGGCTTTCCGCGCGTAGGAACTCCCGAATGACAGTGTCAATAGCCTTCCACCTTAAAAAGTAACCACGGTTGATCAGTGGAGCTCTGCGCTGGAACTTCTTCACGAAAAAGCGGAAGAACTGGGGTTCGTCTGGGTAGTAGATGCGCTCAACGCTGCGTTTGGATACTATGCTGCTGTTGTTTGTCTAGAGAAGCGGTCAGTCCGAGCCCTAAAGAATGGCAAGGGCTCTCTAGGTTCTCCTAGAACATATGCAGAGACCCGTTGCCAAGGGATAAAGACAACGTACTCCCATAATCAGATCATCCAACTGCTTCCGCACAGTAGCACCCCCCCGTGGGGGGGATGATGCTGCAGCAGCTTTTGATGGCATGCTTAGAGTCTGATTGTTACACCGCAGCTACACTGAACTCAACAGGGCTTGAGAAAACCACGTATAAACTGTTAGAAAGCAACCATTAGCAACAGATCCCTAACCAAATCTGGGTTGCTGTGTGGCTTCAGTCCCTCGAAGCAAGAGGGCGAGCAACAGGGGGGATTAACTTACATGGTGGTTAGTTCGTCACTACACGCTCCAGTGAGAGAAAGAAATGATCTCTGCCAATCCAAAAAAAAAGTTAGGATGGAAAACTTAGAAGAGATTTAAGAAATTCTAAAGTTTTGGAAAGGTGTATCACGAAACCTGCTGTGGGTGGATGTCCTGCAAAATTTACAGGCCAAGTTAGGGTTAGGAGGGGCTATTTCACCTGCCAGCAACCCCAGTCCAACCCTAAAGTCACAGTCACAGGCTTATCTAAGGCTGCTCCGCTTAATCATCCAATTACAGTCGTAGTTTCGTCATTATCGGCGCCTCGGGTGATCTGAGCTTTTTGCTGGTCTTCCACCTTTTCCTCCAGCTTCATCCGTCCATCTCCAACTTTCTCCATCTCCAGCTTCTGTCCATCTGAGTATGCCCGTTCCTGACTCTCTATAAGCTTTTTAAGATAGCAAAATATAGGAGGATTCTCCTGTGATGTATTCATATTCAATTCATAATATATTTCTGTTTCTGCCACTATAATTCACTCCTCCACATTGCCTCTGCCCTCTTCCTCACTCTTCCTCTGGCTTTACTGGTATCATTTGCTGCCTATCCCTGTCCAGCTTCCCAGGACATCAATCCCTGCCCTTCGGCCCTCTGTTTCTTGGGTGTTACGACTGCTCAAACAAGATAGAGAGAGGGAGCTTGAAGGCCTTTTTACCAGCCATCTCCACCTCTGGCTCCAAGTTCACTCACCCACACATCCCACAAACACCGAATCCCCAGCCACTTTCTCATTATCCAGATCTACCACTCAGGTAGGTGTTATTGGGATACCACTTGATTGTTGTTTGGTAGCCTTATTCTTTGATCGAATTTTCTCGCTAGCTGTTTGCTATAGATGGCTTAATTCTTCTGTTCCATATACCCTCTCCCTTCTCCTCACCATAGTTCAGTTGTATACGAACAAATCGCCCTCATCACCGGACTCGGCGTTCTTTCTTCCCTGTCCCTCGTGATACAACATAATCCAGCCTTGCTTGCTATGCTTGAAAGTCCTTCCTCTTTAGGAGCCCTCAGCTAGCTTTGTTTCTCTCTTGCTGAGGCTTCTTTCTCTTTTACGATATCCTTCCTTGAAACTCGATCAAAAACTCGACCAGGAAGCAGAGGCAACCGACTCTCTTTTCCTCCTCTATCTTCTCTTCTCAACCCCCAAAATTCATCTCTCTTGTCTCTGACTTGAGATCACTGTCGAAATGGCACTCCCAACCTTGAATTTTGTCACTTTTAACCAGGACCATAGCTGTCTAGCAGTTGGTATGTCTTGCTTCGTCTTCAGCTGTCGCAAAAGGTGCTGACCGCATAACTTTTGTATCATGGCTTAGGTACCTCCAAGGGCTTTCGCATCTACCATACGGAACCGTTCACCAAGATCTTCAGTAGCGATGAGGGAAACATTTCCATAATAGAAATGCTGTTTTCTACCTCTCTGGTAGCTCTAATCCTGTCACCGAGACATCTTGTCATACAAAATACCAAGGTTCGTCGTTCCGGTCCCGTATTTTGACTTTATTCACCCAATGTCTCTGACAGTGTTACGTCTTGTTCTCTTTATGTGCAGCGCGCTTCGATTATTTGCGAACTCTCGTTTCTGTCCGCCGTGCTTGCTGTCCGCCTCAACCGTAAACGTCTAGCGGTTGTGCTCGAGAACGAAATTTACCTTTACGACATCTCCAACATGTCCCTCTTGTTCACCATCCCCACCTCTCCGAACCCCGGTGCTATCTGCGCTCTCTCGCCGTCTTCCGATAACTGCTACCTCGCATACCCTCTTCCGAAGCCCCGCGAAGATGCGGGTGACAAGCGCCCGGCTCACGCCCCGCCCCTCTCAACCTATGTGCCCCCGACCTCGGGCGAAGTCCTCGTTTTCGACACCATCACTCTCAAGGCTGTGAATGTGGTCGAGGCCCATCGGTCGCCTCTGAGCTGTGTGTCGCTGAATTGCGACGGAACTCTGCTGGCCACCGCCAGCGAGACCGGCACCATTATCCGGGTGTTCTCAGTGCCCCGCGGACAGAAGCTGTACCAGTTCCGTCGTGGTACCTACCCTTCCACCATCTACAGCATGTCTTTCAACCTCAGCTCGACCCTTCTTTGCGTGTCATCGACCTCCGACACCATCCATATCTTCCGCCTCGGTCCCGCTCAAGGCGCCAGCGGCCAGGCCATTGCTGCCACCGCCGGCGCCGAGCCCCCCATGTCCCCGCGCACCGACCGCTGGTCCCGGTCGCGGAGCTACGACAGCACTAACGAGTCGCCGTCGGGCAGCATGGCGGGCTCGCCGGGAAGCGACTTGGCTGATACGCGATCGAGCAGTAGCGGCGCGAACGGCGGCGCTGGCGCGTCATATTCCAACAACAACAATCAGCCGGGCCATCGGCGCCAGAGCGGATCGTTTAGCAACATGCTCCGCCGATCGTCGCAGATAATGGGTCGCAGCGTGGCGGGCGTGGTTGGCTCGTATCTGCCGCAGACGGTGACGGAGATGTGGGAGCCAACGCGCGACTTTGCGTTCATCAAGATTCCCAAGTCGGCGGCGAGCGGGGGCGGCCGTGGCGGGGCAATGGGCGGCGGAGGTGGTGGGGCGGGCGGCCCGGTGATAGCGGGCGGCGGGGCCGGTGGGGCCATGGGCAGCGGGCCGCTCCGCAGTGTTGTGGCGATGAGCAGCACGAGTCCGCAGGTGATGGTGGTGACTAGCGACGGAGAGTTCTACCTGTTCCACATTGATATGGTCAGTGGCGGGGAGGGATGTCTCCTGAAGCAATACTCGTAAGTTCTCCCGTCCTCTTTGTGCTCTTCACAATACGTGGCTAACCCTTGTCGTGTTTTTATTTTCTGTTTCGTATCTAGCGTGCTTGATGGGAACGATAAGATGGATTCCTCGTCGTACGGCACGTAGATCATCGTCGATACCACGCAGTAACACTCACTCATCCCCCTAGTGCAGCCGTTGGCCGCGATTGTTTCCATCGGCCACGTACACGGAAGTGTTCACACGCCCGAGCGGAACACGCCACGATACCTTCTCTCCACCCACCCTCCTCTTGCATTTCTTTCTCTGTCAATATTTCTTGTCCAGTCTGACATGCCATACATGCACTGTCCACTGTGTCTTGTCCTTGCATTCTTTTAAACTCACTCATCCATCCCCCTCTTGTTGTCTGGTTTTTCTCTAATATCTCATGCTTGCTCCATTTGCCACCTTTCTTTTTCATTCTCTCATTCACAGTACGGCGTCCCGGCTGCTTGTTCTCGTGTTTTCGTTTTGTGCTTCCCAGTCAAATGTCTTCCTCCCACCACACCTTTCTTCTGGATTAAAGTGTTTTTCTTTTGTTCCTTTTTTTTCCCTCTCTTTTTGTTGCTAGGTCATGAGCTTACAGAATCACAGTATGGGGCGGTGAAGGGGGGTTTTCTGGTCTCAGTTTATGTCTAATCCATCATCTTTTTTTCCTTTTTTCCGATTACTCTTCGTTAATGGTTGAAAGGAGCTGTCGTATCAAATAAATTACGAGTATCTAAGCCACTGAGATGCCCTTGTGTTTGGTATCTTAACACATAACGAAGCAGAGAGTAGATTCATCCCTCGTACACGTATATTTTTCAATCTGTTCGGGAGAAGTATTGTACTGGTTGTCGATGTATATAAAAGCAGTATCCAAGAAATGCACGGCAAGAAAAAAAAACCCCATCATCCATCATTGAAAGGTTTCCTCCAATCGCCAGAAAGAGAACAAGGATGAAGAAGAAAAAAACAAGAAGCTGTCGTAAGATCCAAGAAAAGTCAACCAAACAAATAGAACCGCAGAAAAGAAATTACAGATCCAACAGATTAACAACTCTCAATGGTTGGCTCATTGGCCGAGTAAATGAAACACAGGCATCGCGAGCAAGCAGATGATTCTGTAGATGGATTCGTAGACAGAAGGAAAATCAAGGCAATGAAAAGAAGGAAAGGAAAACGGAGCTTTGGTCATATCATAATCATCAAGAAAAAAAACTGCCTCGTAAAAAGGGAAAAAGAAGCCGGTATCATTCCATCCCATCCCATCCCAGAAATTGCGACAAAACAGCTAAAAGCAGAAAGAAGAAGTGTCCAGAAAGAATCTCACCCCTGAGGTACAAATAACTACCCAGACGAAAGAAAGGAAAAGGGTAAGTTGGTACTCAGAGGTGGGCGATGAATTGAGCTTGAAAATGGGGATATGATTGCTCAAATCCATAAGACAGGTGAGTCAAGGGGTTAAGAACAGTATGGTGATTGATATCACCGATTCGCATAAGGTCGGTTCATGAGGGCAACCTCGCGAGCAATCTCGCCCCATTCAAGCTCACGCTTGATATCGGAGAGACCACGACGGCGTTGGATAGTCTCTTCCCACTTGAGGAGCTCGTAGGCAAAACGCAGATGCGGCTGGATGATCACATTCAGCCTCCGGGCCCGCACAAAACAGTACGCTCGGGGGAACGACAGTCCCAGGCTCTGCATCACCTCGGCAATGCAAATAGTAGCGCTGCGGGAGACTCCCACACGGCAGTGAACAAGGGTTGCGGTTCCCTTCTGACGGCCACGTTCTAGGAGCAGTTGATGTTAGTGGGATAAGAACGAAGATATAAGCTGCATGAATAGGAAAACCTTACCAATAAACTCAAGACACCGGTCAAACTCATCGCTCAGGGGATCAATGCCGTTATCCTGCACTCCGTGGACAATGCAAATGTTCTCCGCTCCCCAACTCTCTTCCTCGCCATCCCGCCACATGGAAAGTTCGCCGACGCTCAGAATCTGAGTGATACCAAGAGCCCGGAGAAGGCCAGGGTTGTTCGCATGACCCAGGTTTCCTAGGTACATGTAGTCCAGGATCCGGCTTGGGAACGAGCCATCGATATAGGGAAACCAGGCAGGCTCCTGGCGGATAAGGTCGCTAATGGCAAGGGGGTTCTTGTTGGCGGAAAGCGGAGATTCGCGGACAAGGCGGGGGCATATGCTCTTGAGGAAGGCAACATCGGAAGGGTAGGCGAAAAAGTTTCTCTTTTTATCGCGGTGGAGAGATAGCCAGGCATCGGGGATGGGGCGGCCGGTACTGTAGCAGAAATAAGCAATACAGAGCAAAGTAGACTCGGTATAGCCGTCGGCACAGTGGATGAGAATCTTGCGCTGGGATGAAGGTGGCTGGGTGTCGGGAGAAATAGGGGTATCCTCGGCGCCGTCTTCATCAGTCATGTCGGCGTCACCATCATCGTCGAATCCGGAGGTCGGGACCACAGGGGAAGTGCCATGGGCAATGTGGTGAATCCACTTGCAGGTGTCGATGATATCGTTGGCCTCTGACTGAGACCAGGCGGGAGGGAGAATGCTTCCCGAAGATGGAAAGTCGATGGCATACTTTCTCTTCGGGGATTCGTGGCGAAGATCGGCAATCTTCTTCAGAGTGGCCGGGTTAAGAGCACCGGTATCGCAGCACTCGATAAGAAGATCGAATTGGGCCTCAGCATGGCTTCCGGGGTGGGGGGTTGGGCCCATCCAAACATTGTGGGAGATTTCGGATTCCTTGGTCATATAGTACATGTCCTGGCGTTCTTGATAGAGGAAGTCAAACACATTGCCAGTCAGATTGCCGGCCGAGTCGACAGCCACGATCTCGCAGTGGTTGTGTTCAAACTCGGAAAACGGAGAAACGCAGACAAAAACATTAAACTCGGGCACTGAAACACCATGACCGGTGTGCATCTCTCTCCAACGGATCTGGGCCTGGGAAACATCCCAGGCGGTCTTCATGGTCGGCAGCTCGTCTTCACCGTAAACAATGATGTCCGACATCATGGCAATCTTGGCCGGCTGGATATGGAAGTTTCTGACGGAGAAACCATCGCGAGGGTCGGCATCGATAAACTCAGACACTGTTCCGGTAGAGAGAAATTCTTGGGGGGCAATAGCGCCCTTGAGACGCGAGTTTGATAGTTCTCCATCGGCCTTCACCACGGTGATGCCACGCAAGCACATAGGGACCTTCTTATACTGTCTGCGATGGGGCATAAAGAATGATCGCTGAAGATTGTTGTTGGGATGAAGACCATGCAGCCATGGAAACACCTGCGACGGGTCTGGGAGTGGCTGCCTCGAAATGTGGTCGATGGCGTCGGCGACGGTGGCTGAACTGATGTGATACACGGTCATAGGGCCAGATTTGACGGATACGAACTTTTCGGGGGGGTAAAGGATGGACGCACTCTCAAATGGGTTCAGAGAGTTGGGGGTTCCCGGAGTGGACGAGGTGGAAGAATCACTGGGAGAGGCGGGAACGGATTCTTGACCAAGAGGAGGCGGCGTAACCGATGAAGCTAAGGTGCTCATATCATCACGAGAAAGAGAGTCGATGGTGGAAGAAGAAGACGGCTCAACAGGCCGTGACATAGAGATTGTGGCCATCATGGTGAATAGAGGGTCTGTTCTGAAAAAGACAGAAAGGGAAGTCGACTAAAGTAATCTATTCCACAAAAGAATGATGGCAGGTGTTGAGCAAGAATGCAGCTGCAGCATAAGCCACAAACCGGCAGCGGCCTGATCGGGATTGGAAGTGTTTGAGGCGCTTGGAGTTGGGTTGCACCAGGCGACTTGGACATGCGGAAGTGGATGCGGATGTGGTTCATTGACGGCCTGGTGGAGTAGTCAATATGCTGGCGATGATGAGTGATTGCTGTGGTTTTAAGCGCCTGATGATTGACGCGAAAGAAAGGAAGGATAGATGCAGGCGACACAGAAGAGAGGCTTTTGATAAGCCAAACCTCTCGATAATAAACTACAACCGGAAGAAGAATTGCACATTGAGAGTCAGGATGATATCCAGTCGGTGATGGGATTTGGGTTATTGGAATTGCACCAGGCGTGGGGGGAAGACAATGATAGGAAGAAAGCTAGAGAGGAGGAGGTGGTGGCCACAAGCCGCCCAGCCCGTTGATGTGCTGATTTGCAGAGCTGTCCACAGACCGCGAATGGTGGCAAGAATCAGGTTGAGCTCAGAGACGTAGATGTATGTAAATAAAACTTACCGACCGGAATTACAAGTAACCAGATGAGAAGTCAGTCACAGCCGAAAAGACCGACAACGAAACGATTGAAGGGCGGAATTGAGTCCAGGAGGCAATGAGAGGGGAAGAGGAAGAGAAAAGGCAGGAAGAGAGAAAAGAGTGAAAAGGAGAAAAGATAAGTGAGAAGAGAATGAGGAATGAGGAATGAGTGCGTGTGGTGTGAGAGAGACGAGATAAGAGAGCTGAAATGGTGAGATTTGGGGGAGCTATGCATACTCAGGCAAGGGCAAGAAAGGTTACGATTTCAAACGATTCCTTTTTCTGCCTTGAGGGAGATGGAATAAAGAGATCGAGATAAAGAGATGTAATCAACTATTTAGAAGAAAAAGATGATGATTATGTTTTATTATTGAAGATATATAGTCTCTTCTAATGATATCTATCTGATGTGGGCTTATAGGAAGGGAGAGTAGCAGATCAGGTGGAACGAGATAGAGAGAGATGGAGATCCGTATCCGTCAGAGTGGGTGTTAGTACCTCGCATGTACTCCACAGCGACAATTTGAGCTTTGGGGAGAAAGCTTGGAGATAAAAATATCAAAAGATGGAGAGCGAGATGGAGAAGGGAAAAGAGAGACGAGAGGATGAAACAACTCGGAAAAGGTGGTGAGAATAGGAAGAGAGAGAGAGATCAAGAGGGGTTTACTGTTTCATTTTATTGTGGCAGTTACGACGACTCTTTGGCTCCTTCCTGCCCAGTACTAGCCAATACATATTCCTTCGTCCCCCCCCCATTTTCTCTCTCTCTCTCTTTTCTCTCTTTCTATCTCCCAATTTCACTTCGCTCCCTCTCATTCTTCCTGTCGATGTCGCATTCCCTGGTTCTGCGTTGTTTTGGCGCCGGCCACCAACCGAAGCCCAAACCCCCAAACCAACCCAACCGCCCGTTCGCCAAGCGGGGGAAGTGAGCAAAGCCAGACACAGAGGCGACAAAAGAACAGGACCTGGAACGCTCTGTACCTCCGAAGTACCCGGCCGCCAACCACTCACAGCGCGCGCTGAGACCCTCCGGCAGTGCAGGCCGCTGTGGGGGAAAGTCGAAGGGATCAGAGTCGCGGGTACATCGTCGAGCCGTGGCAGCGTGGGTGGAAAACCACGTTATCACAAGTGCCCGGTACTTGCGAAGGCGACGGCGTTGCAACAGATCCACCGCTTTGCGTTGGGCGGCTAAGCCTAATCCAGCCGGACAGCGCCAAAGGAGACTGGATGGTGACAATCTGACAGGAGTCGTGTTTCTGCGACGACGTATGGAATGGAATACACAAGCACAAGAGAGATGCACTCATAAGGATGTATGGGAACACGATGGAAAGAAGAAGCTGGGGCAGAGACAACTCACACATAGTGATATAGATCAGCGATATCCCCCAATATGCCGTGCAGAGACATACGATCCGGAGGAAGTAGTTTGCGACCACCTCCGTGATTCAAAGCTGTCAACCCACTGATACGCAGCGATAAGACTTCCAACGACTGGGGGGGAAGAGGGGGAACGGTCTCGCCCCCGTTCTGCGCTTGTCACTCCCCGATCCTCTGAAAAGCTCTTATCGAGAGACAAACGACAAGGTTCTTGGGGCGACAAGTTTGTTTTTTTAGTGCACAGTTCCCCAGTTAAAAAAGGGTCAAGATTCCTTCGCAGACGACACCAGATTCATTTTGGGGGGTTCGGCTAGTGGAGGAACGCGCACGTTCATTCAGTCAGGCGAGACAAGGCCCTGAATTGGAGAGAAACATTCCGATATGACCTGACAGGTCCGCCCTAAATGTCACGATCAGAGGGAACGAAGAAACAGATGAACACGAACAGATGAGGGGCGGGGCACTTTATTACTTCTTCTTTTCTTCTCTAATTCTCAGCGGTAAAATCTCCGATCGTCAAAGGTGCTGTCCCGTATCATCATCAGTGACGAGTTGGCCGTCGATGCGGTGCCATCACAGGTCCCGATATCGGCGACATCATCGATGGCATATCTATGACGTTCCAACATCTCTATACGAAGTCTAGACTGTCTAGCCCATACAAGGGCCCATCTAAAGAGATAGAGAGAAGCAAAAAGCTTGCTCGGAGGCTCAAAGCTCAAACAACTCCCATACATGTTTTATATCATTTCGTCCAGTCAGAGAGGCAGCAAGCACAGCAGGAAGCCAGCTCTGTGACAACTTTTGTTCCGTGCATAGTAGCGCCAGTCTTGATTCTGACGAATCCCACTGCTGCGCTGTGAGTTCCTCCGGTGAATCAAGTAACTGCAGATCTACCTGTGCGTCAAGAGCAACATCGCACTGTTGGCCAGATTAGATTGGGTGGAAAGAATGATTGTCGTCGGGTGCCAGTGGCAAACCCAATCAAAGATAGCGGCCCCCGACCCCTCGATGACTTACCCATCAGGAGTATTATGTTGAAAGATGGGTCGCTGCAGCTTTCTAGCACACGCTCATAGTCGCGGATAAAGTCTCAGATATGACAACCTGCCCAAAAAGAAGGCTGAGCACATCATATAGACAGAGGTGGCTAGCTGCTGTTGAGCCTTTTCCTCAAGGCCCTGTTGACAATCAAGAGATGATAGCCGAAAGATAGACACCAGTCTTCGCGTAATATCATACTCAGGTACGGTTCTCGGCATCTCGCGGGCGAGGTCCCGCCGAATTGTCACCTAGCCAGCCGGGGGGGCGCCATGTAGCTCGATATGAGCGGTGCCTCGAGTAGGAAATCGAACAAGTTCGCGGGGCGGTTTTGGTAAGCGGTTCACGGCTTGATGCAAGTCGTGATCTTCAGAAGCCCTTGTGATGCTGGCCCAGTCAAAAGCTTGAAGGAAGATACTAGGGTGTAGGGTTATGCAGATGCACGTCGCAAGATATAAATCCCATAGCAAACCAATCATTTAGTATCCAAGAAGTCGTCCTCGTTTTCGCGCTAATTGCATACTCTACCGACTGATGTATGCAGGCAGGAAGATAATCCGAAGGTATTACTGCCGGGCCGAGATCTTGAGTAAGCATACAGGCAGAGCCATCTTCGCAGATGGGCAATAATCGTGATATGCGATATCGGGACGCCAACGAACGGGAAGGAAGTTCACCAATGCGGGCGATCTGACCCGGAACAAATGGTATTTCATATGCGTGCGTGTATCGATCGAGATAGAAACGGTAGGACATTATCATATGCCTGCCTGTGCTACCATAGCACACTACATCCATGCCTCTGTCTCTGTCTCTTCCTTGACGATCTCCACCTCCCATATACCTGCATACCTAAATCCATCCTTATCTGAACTCGACTATCTGTTCATAAAAGCTAAAAGGCTATCTGACCTCATGTAATCACGAATTCTCGCGCCGCGTGTCGCTTCCAGGCAGCAAAGACTAAAGCGCCCCATGATTCTATTTTATTCAAGGTCATCATGTGAACGTCATCGCTTCATTAGTCCATCCGACCCAAAAATAAAATATAAAATATAAAAAAGAGTCGATGTGGAAGCTGGTCGCGTGTCATCCATCATACATTCCTCAGTCTGTGTTTTCTTTCTCTAACTCGTCCTTCCCGACTGTGAGACACATATTGACTAGTCAACGCGTTCCTCAAGTCTTCATATCGGTTTATGATAGAGTCTGCTCATGTTCCTGGCCTCTTCTCTACCAACTCAGCTCGATCTTCAAGCTCGCTTCCGCACAGATCCAAGGTAAAACTTATTATTTATGGGGCTGTCCATTACTTCCCCTTCAGCACATGTCAGTTTCTCTCTGTCTCAAGTAAATAAAGGAAAATGTGTTCATCCCAACCCTCAGCTATTGGATCTTTAAAACCCCCTCTTCTGTAGCTACCACCACACCAGAAAAAAAAAGCAACAGGCACGACCCCAGTCAGCCCACCTTTTCCCATGCTCTTTTTTTTTATGAGCCAGTTGAAGCTCTTGTTCACTATCACATGCTCGAGATCGATCCCAATCAGGAATGACGAAGTGACGCTCAGGGTCCCTCCCGTCTTCAATAAAAGAAGCATCCGAAAAGGAAGGGGAAAAAAAGAGAAGAAAAAAGAGAAGAAAAAAAGAGAAGAAAAAAAGAGAAGAAAAAAAAGAAAGAAAAACCCCCAATCATAGAAGTAACCCCCCAAAAGCGAACCGCAAAATGTGTTCACTTCAGTCAGCCACATGCCATCGCTATCGATTCATTTTAGTTGATGTATGTCCCTATGTAAAGTTGACGTTGTAAACCATAACAGTTACAACTCAAAAAAAAAAAAAAAAAGACGCCGCCTGACGCCGAACTTGTCTCTCTCTAATCAATCCAGTTCTTTCTACGTGTCTTTCTCCACTTGTGCACGCAAGAAAAGTGTTCAGGTTGCTCCTTCATTCCCCTGGCTCGAAGTTGCTCCTTCCTCTTTCTTCCTTGAAAATCCCTCCTCCTCCTCTTCCTTTTACTCTTTTTTTTTCCTTCGCTTGAAGCAGACCAAGGAAAGAACTCTGAACATGCTTCCTTCCTGTCCTCCCAGCCCGGCCTTATGTCATATTGTCCATTAACCGATTCTCGTGATCTTCCGGCCTCTTGTTCCGATTTCGTCTCTTCCGAGTGCCCCCGGTCCGTTCCCGGTCAATCTCGGTTGCCCCTCGTCACCGCCTGAGTCGTGAAGGGGAAAGGAAAGTCTTTCAATCCCGTCTCCCATTCCTGGTTTCTGTCTCTTTCTGTCTTCATCCTCTCTCTCTCTCATCCTGTTCATGGCCAAAGCATGTCTCTTTCATTTTCTCTCTTCTCGGTGAATCTATGTCTTGATAGCCTGTCGATATGTCTCTGTCAAAATCAAAAACTGTTTAACCAATTTCAACCCCCTCTATTCACCGCCTGCTTTCCCGTCTTGACCTGGAAAAGAAACTCTTCGAAAATCTACAACCAGGACAGCTTCCTCTACAACTCCTCTATGGTTCGCTATGATCCATAACCACACTTCCCACTCCTTTGGGCCAAACTGCCGGCTTGCTCCCATCGATCGTCCCGCCTCCATTGCTGACGACCCAGCTCCTCCCCTTGCCGCCCACTTTTTCTACGCGTCAGCCGTTCCCATCGACAGCCCCCTCGGCGCCGTTCCGGTCCCCACCTCCGGAGACACATCCGGAAAGAGTCTCATCCGCCCATTCTCGGCAGCCGACAATAACGCCCTCGAGCGTGCCTGGCTCGGCCTCTCGAATCCTCACTACCGCAATCTCCACGAAACAGTATACAACAACCGGCGAACTCCCGGCCTGGTCCTGACTGGTGCAAACGCCGCTATTCTCAGATTGATGGTGCGTGACTTGGCTGCAAACCACTTCGAAAAGCATGGAGGTGCTCTCCATATCGATCACCTGGGCAGTGACCTCGAGTCACTTGTTTGCTGTCCCGATCTTGTTCCCGAGCTTAGTGTCGAGCTTGAATCGTCGTTTTGTTCGCTAGCCAGAAAGACAATTCCAACTTTGAACCCCGATGAAGTAGTTCACCATGTTTTAGCCGAGCTCCGGTCTCTGCAACGTCAAGGTACCGTCTCTGAGGCTGCTATGTCAAGAAGGAACTCGTCGGCCGCACAGTCTCAAAGTGGCCGACGGCCTTCTTCCAGGGGCCTCACCAGCAACCAGCCTCCTCTCAAACCTCCGGCAGAATCCCGTCCCTTGAATGAAGCTACCGTGGAGCTGGAGTCCAGGACGCGGTCATTGTCCCATATACCTGACCGGTCAAACGCCATCCCTATTCGCCGACCTAGCGCCCAAGATGGAGGGGCTTCTGCCAAGCTCTCCCACGGTACTGTTGGTTCGATAAGCCCTTTTACTGAGCCATCGTCGGCTCAGTCGTCTTGCTCTCCCTCTGAACGATCGATTCCTGTTGCTCAGAATGGAAAGCCGACTGCGTCTGAGCCCTCAAGCCCTCGGCCCGAAGCTGATCACGACCATAAAAAGGAGGAAATGCCATTTGCTGAATCAAAGGGAATGGACTGTGTTGACGTAACTGTGGGAGTGTCTGGTCTTCACATGGTTACTCTGCCGCGACTGCTCATGAAGCCCATATACTGGTCTCCTATCAATGATATTGCGGTGGTCACGAGGGCTACGTGGTTTTACAAGTCAGTATTCTTTGCTCGTTTAAGCACTCTAGGGTAAAAAGAACGCACACATCTAACAGATTGTTCACAGAGACACTATGTTCCCTATTCCCCTCAGTGTAGCAAATCAGCTCGAACTGGGTTACCGAGAACTTCGCGCGTGGAGTCAGACGTGGAAAGATGAGCTACGATGTGCCGTTGAGATTGGCGCTCTGGGTGAGGAGAAAGTATCGCACCGGCTGTGGCCCAAACCCGAAAATGTTGACGGGCACATCGAAGATCCCGAGCCTTACCTCTCCAGTGAACCCTTCTGCGCTTCGAGGTGCTTCCATGGTGAAGCTGCTTCCATGGGCGAACCTCCCCTTCCTCCATCTGACACTCCCGAGCAGCCCGAGGCCGCGGCGGCCACATCGAGACCCTTCTCCAACTATCATGTTATATATAAGGATGACCGGAATGCCTTCTTATTGAAACCTAGCCTAAAACCATCCGCCTACTATGGCCGTCGTCCGATTCACCGCATTGTGTCGAGAAACCAGACAGTCGGTATTCCAGTAGTCAGGGGGTTCGATCGGAATGTCTGGAACCGCGTTCACGAAAAGTCAGCCTCAGAAAGGCAACCGCCTCGTCGGAATCCCTCGAATCGGTCAGCTCCTGAGACGCCGTCCTCCAGCCGTTTTTGCAGCGACCAGCTGTGCCCGGCCTGTGAGAACGACAAAAAGAAGCATCAAATCACCGATCTCGTCATGGTTGCCCATGGAATCGGTCAAAAGTTCGCCGAGAGAGTGGAGAGTTTCCATTTTACTCACGCCGTCACGGCGTTTCGCAGAGCCATCAACTCCGACCTTTTGCTTCCTGAGGTCAAAAAGGTGCTACGGGAAGGCCAGAATGGAATCATGGTGCTCCCAATCAACTGGCGTCATTCTCTATCGCTTGAGGACGGCGGGCCTGTCACCCAGGCCGACAGCCCGGAGGGCTTTATTCTCAAAGATATCGAGCCGCCTTCGATTCCGGCAGTTCGTAGCATGATATCCGACGTCATGTTTGATATCCCATTCTACATGTCTCATCACAAGCAGAAAATGATCCAGTCACTGGTGGCGGAGGCCAACCGCGTCTTCCGGCTCTGGTGCCGGAACAACCCCAACTTTGCAGAATCTGGCCGGGTCCACCTTATCGGCCACTCCCTCGGAAGCGCCATGGCCATTGAAATCCTATCCCGGCAGCCCACAACTGTGCCACCCCTGAACCCATTGGCGGACAATACCCTGAACATCGAGCATTTTGAATTCAACACCACAAATCTGTTCCTTGCTGGCAGTCCAGCTGGGTTCTTCTTGTTATTAGAGCGGGGGGCACTGATACCACGCCGGGGGCGAAACAAGCCGGGGGCCGACGCGAAGGATATTTTCGATAGTAGCGTGGTGGCAGATGCAGGAAAGTTCGGATGCTTGGCTGTGGACAACATCTACAATATCCTCGCCAAGGAGGATCCCATCGCCTATCTGCTCAACGGAACCATTGACCCGACATACTCAGCAAGTCTGAAGGTGGCGTACGTTCCCAGCACCGTTCCGTCGTTTTTCAAGTCGGTCGGTGCTGCCATGCGCAGTCTCGTCGTCTCTGGCTCAACGGCGCCAGTCAAGCCAACGAGTCCCGAAGGCGGTGCGTCGGGATCCGAAGCGGCAGCCGGGCCATCGGGCCACCCAGACGCCGACGGTAGCTCCAGCGAGTCGATGGCGCAGCTCCTACGGCTGCCCTCGCAGCTGGAGCTGGAGATCCACGACTTCACGCGCGAGGACATTGCGGAGAAGAAGGCGTTCCTGCTCAACGACAACGGCCAGATTGATTACTACCTGCGGTCGGGCGGCGGGCCGCTGGAACTACAGTACCTGAACATGCTGAGTGCGCACACGAGCTACTGGACCAGTCCGGATTTCATCCGCTTCATCTGCGTGGAGATTGGTCGGTCGCCGGGGCGGAGGAACACGCTGCCGGCTCTGCGGGCGGTCAAGTTGACCAAGCGGGGTGTGCCGGTTATGCCGCGGACGCCGAGCGGCGCGGAGTAGCGGGCTATCTGTCTAGAAACAGCATCATGTATTATCTGTGCATTATAGATTTCCAAGAACGAAATGGGAGGAGCATAATTCAACTTATAGATCTTATTTTCAAGGCGTTCCAGATGGGGTAGTGGAAATTGGGTTTCTCATAGATAGAAGAACAGCATATATATATAATGTTTCACTTGGTTGATTTCAATTACAGGATCCAAATGTAGGCAGCGAATAGCCACTGTATTTTCCCTTCCCTCCTCTCTCTCAGGCGCAACGCAAGCAATTTCATAAAGACTTCAGAAACCATCCAGGTCCATCAGATCGTTATCCAGGTCCTCGTCGTGTCCGTACTCATCCTCATGGAGGAGAGTGATGTTCGCGCCATTGGCGGTGTCCTCTTCAAGCTGGCGGATGCGATCGAGCTCCATTTTCTCCTTGTGCTCCATGAGGTCCTGATAGCTCCAGCTACTGATGCCGTCGAACTGCTTCGAGTCGAACGGTTGCGCGATGGTGCGCAGGAACTTGCGGGCAATGCTGACGGCCATATCGGTGCTGAGGTTGGTGTCGCCGTCGGCCAGGCCCTGGTTGATCCACTTGGGCAGCTGGTCTCGTTTCTTCTGGAACCGGCGGTCGGCAAGCACCATGATGCCGTAGTCGTCTTTGCCGCGAAGGACACGGCCGAGACACTGCGCGCCGTGTCGCATGGCGTCGAAGGAGAGGAAGTCGTTTTCACGGATGCGGTAGGTCTCGCGCAGAAACTCAAGACGGGCCTTGAGGATACGCGACTCCGTATATTGAAATGGCACGCCAATGCACAGCACCGTTCGGCCGTAGTGGTGGTCGAAATCGATTCCTTCCGACACTTTTCCTCTAGCCACGCAAAACATCACGGCGCCGCGGCCGTTGCAGCAGGCCGTCCGGTATGCCTCCAAAGCCAGAGATGTCTCCTGGGCATCCGGAGTCTCGACAAGAATGAGTTTGTACTTCCAGACTTCGTCCAGAATACCCATACCCTGCCACATGCTAATGATCGACTCCATGTACAGATATGACGGGAAAAACACCACCATTCCGTCAGGGGTGATCTTAGAAAACTCGGTCAAGATATTTCCGTAGTTCCGCACCACTCCAGGCTCATTCCGGACCTGGAAGCTCGTCGATATCGACGACTGATCGCTGCCGCGGGTGATGATCATCGGCAGGAAGGTCTTTCTGGCGAGAGACATGCTGTACGACTCCTGCACGACGGTGGGGAAGTCGAGAATCTTGGAGTACATGTCCAGAGGAGACATTGTTCCGGACGTGATGATGACGGATCTGAATCGTTCAAACACCGGTCGGATTGCAATCGCCGCATCGAGACACGCGAAATGCAGAATCGGGTTCGGAATTTCCGCCGTGTCGGATTCAAACGGCTCCAAAATCAGCACAAAGCCTTTCTCGTACGTGGCAACCAAAGTTGCAAATGTAGCAACCTCTTGCAGTGGTTGGAAATCTTCGATGCTGGTAAGCTCCAGAGTCCGAACGAGCGATGTTAGGCGTTCAGCACTAAACCGAAGGGGTTTCTTTTCGATGAAGGTGTGCTCCTTCAGATGAGACAGGAAAGACGGCGGGGTCTCTGAAATGACCTGGCGAACCTTCATGCGGGTCTATATTGAAAACAACGAGAGTATTAGTCTGGATGCACTTAGAAGTGCCAAGTACACAAGTGTGTCTTCGTACCTTTAGGTATTCAATGAATCTCTTCAGGAATGAAATGAAATGTTCAGCCTTTCGAATATTTCCAGGAACTGCCTCACGAAGAAGGTCATCAGGCAAGACTACACATCAGATTCGAGGGATTCGTTAGTATGACAACCATCTCCACGGTATATGGAGCGTATAAAAGAATGGCGTACCAGGGTTGGACATGAATGCATCTTCTTGCCGGGCTGCATCGGCATCTCTCAGGCCCTCGACCAACTTTTCGTATTCACTTCGCAGCTTTGCCTGGTCGCTAGCCTTCATCTCGGACACTTTCCGCTCGAGATTATGGGCTCCATGAGTGGCCCGTTTCAACGATTCTTCGGTGATGTCGGTACTCAGGGATTCAATGCACACGTTGTCGATATTGTGTGCCTCGTCAAAGACAACAATGCAATCCTTCGACAGCTCCCGAGAGACCCGTTCCGCAATCTTTGGATCCAAGAGGTAATGGTACGAGTAGATGATGACATTGCAATATTGCATCTATATATCTGGTTAGCATGGAATACTTCTCTCGGGTTACCAGAAGCAACACCTACCATTCTCCGAGCGGTGAAGTAGGGGCACTGCTTGTTCTGTTCGCCGTATTGAAGCAGGTTGTCGAGAGTCCAGACTCCGTTGGGAATGAGATTGTGCGGCTCAAGAAGGTCGAGGTTCTTCAATGAAGATCATTGTCAGCCATATTGAATCTCCATCGAATAGAAAGCTTGGGGAAGTTTGGAGGGGCACTGACATCGTGGTAAACACAGGTATCAACATCCTCGCCCTTCTCCTTCTTCTCCCGAACAAACCCGGCAGTCAAGCTCCGGCATCTGGCATCCACCACGGAGCCGCTCTTCTCTCGCTTGACGGACGGGTGGAGACAAAGATTCTTGCGGCTAGTGAGGCCCAGCGCACGGAACTCTTCCTCTTTTCCCAACTCCTCTGCGCGATACTTCATCAGTGCCTTCAGCTCAGCAAGAGCTTTCTCAATCTCAGACACGGTACCTAGTTTACAGTCCGTCAGTCTCATCATCATTTCGGTTAAAATTAATTTCCTTCGTCGTTGCAGGTACGTACGAGAGCAGTATATCAGCTTCCGAGGCTCTGGACAGTGTTGCTGGTAGGCGACGATAAGGGACAATAGCGAGACCGTCTTTCCAGTGCCCGAAGGCATTTCAAGCACACAATTTCCATCGGCATCAAGTGTTCCTATCGGGTAGATGGCGTTAGTTTAGACTTGGTATCTTCGACAAGCCAGGGGCATATCATCTTACTCTTCAAATCGCACATATAGCTGTAACCCTAGAAGTGTCAGTACAACATGTCATTTGCCAACAAACCGGTCAACTCCAGATAGGATGGGGCTTTTTCGTACGCATATTGCTCTATTGGCCATATAAACTTGTATTAGTAAAAATGCACCTCATATTTCATATCGTATTCTAGGGTTAAACAGGAGCCAGGAGGAAACCCTGGAGCCATCACTAACCTGGGTATATCCGAGGATACGGGAAGAGGACCGGGAGGTCACTGTTAGAAGACGGAGTCAGTTACTAGTTCTCGGCTTCTTTCATTTCATGTGCGTGATGTGCGCTATAGCGTCTCAATAGCAGATATCCACATACTCAATGAAGAACTTCATCTTGGCTTAGAAGCAAAGGATTCACCAGGAATCGCACCGCTCTCCGGGTCCAAGAGTCCACCGACAGATAGGAATTCCAGACCCTAGAGTCTAGGGGTAGCTCTTTGAATCAAGATAGGTCTCTGGTGTCCTCTTTCGCTCAGACAGGAGATGGTTTGCACTTGATCCTAGGCAAGGCTCAAGCTCTAGGATAGAGTTCAAAATCACGGTGGAATAGAGTTAGAAAAGGTTGATGTTTTGGTGTTTATAGTAGCAGGTCATTGGAGAAACTAGGTGAATTAAAGCATTTGTTATGTGGTCAAAGTAAACAGATCGATGACTTGTTGCTTCTTCGTTGGTGGTTTATTGACACACAATTCCAGAACGTTGAGTCGGTGGTTAGTCAAGCTTCACGTCAAGTTGATCAAGTTTGTGATCAATTCGCACGAGATACTTCCTCAGGTACACAGGCGAGGTCACGTTTTTTCACTAGATGATGCCTGATAAGCGGGCGGCAACTGTTCACAGCTGCCAAGACCTGAAGCAAATTTTAGGGTACACGTGTAGGGTTGTTTCGGGCTATACGATCGTGAGTTTGGTATGAAAGTTATGCCGCCTTACTCATAGTACGTTAGGCAGAGCTTCAATTCGTTAACTTATTTTCGCTGCCACGGATTATCGGCCCTTGGAGTTGGATTTTGCAGTGCTAACAAGTTGAAAAGCATGGGGATGCTAAGTTGGATAGACATATCACAAATGCACACCAAAGCCGGCACCCAACAAATTACAACCCCTAACCCTAGGTTGACATTTGGATACCTCAATCATCACTGTCAAAAAAGCTGAAATAATACATGAATGCTGTACAAAGAATGTCGTCATGTTGGAAACCTCCCATGACACCTGCTGCGCCCAGATCCTCACGCAAGCTCAATGGCAAACACCGTTGCTAACGCGTATGAGCCAGGCGGATTGTGGAAAGCGAAATCACGGATGGAGAACATTCTCTCTCCATGTACTTACTGTACGTGTTGCCTAAGCCTACATGTAAGTGGAGGAGGCCGGAAAAGGAGCGACGGAAGCTTCTGGTAAACCGGGGTCCCGGTGGGATTTTCATTGTGGCTTCTGTTTCCCCAAGGCTCCACGCACTTTGCGACCGTCAATGCCTGTGAACTTTGAGATAATTTACGTGAACTATTCGGCAATCCCACGTTACGTGCGTGCGTGCGTGCGATAAAACAATTACATGCCGTGAACGTGGATGGTGTAACCGAAATTGAACAGGAAGCGAAGCATTTTCTGGCCCTGTAAAGTGGACATGCTCCTTAATCCGATTTTCTGTTCTTTCCGTGCAGGACCGGGAAAACGATCCAGCACAAGCAAATAGAAGTTGAGATGAAGTCGGGTCCTGGTTTTCATGTTCGGAACTGGACGGATATCAAAAGAGATGTAGTACCCGACGTCCCGTGGGCCGTGGCTGGAACGCGGCCATCCCAAGCCTACCCAGCCAGGTCATCCTTCACAGGGCTATGTTACTTACGTGACAGCCAAGGTCCCGCGTCGACTATGAAGACAGAGCAGTTCACGTCTCGGACTGTTCGTTCATCTCACCACGTCTGGGCTTCTAACCCACCCTCTACCCGACCTGCGATGTCTTCTCGCCACTCTTTACATGCCTCGATTATGTTCACAGCCGCTTCTCCACAGAAGTCCCCTCCCCTTTTGTTCTGAAGCATCGTGTGTCTATCTTCACCCCTTCTCGTATTGCACCCTAGGTATTACGTGTGTTACTTCCCATGAGGCTGTTGTCAAGCTGCAGGGTCGTGATGTAACAATCGGCGATCTCCTGAGCGGACGGACGCCACGAGAGGAAGAACACAAGAAGCAAGGGGAGGTGAGAGGAGGAAACACAGCCAGGAAGTGTACATATTCACCCCCAAAATCGCCGCAAAAGTTGGCGTTTGCAAATATATTGTATGGGATGGTAATATATATATCGTGCCTGCTTGCGCCTCGCATGTGGATACAGACTGCGTTGTGGAACACAAACACACACACAGCTCGCACAAGAGAAAACCACGAAGCACAACTGGTCCCTTGTCACCGGTCGTGGGAGTAAGGGGGAGGGGGAGAGAGGTAACCCCAGGATGGCGAGAGAAAGAGGCTGCGAGCTAGAAACACCGAGATCAATTCCGGAAAATACGACGGGCCAACCAGTCACAGACGACGAATCCAGGGGAGTGCGCAGGATTCCGGAAGAGCAGCCCCAGATCTGCAGACGTCTGTACTCGAAGAGGGCGAAGAGCAGGACCTCTGACCGTCGATCAATAGATCCTAAAAATGGCACAAGAACATGAGCCTGCAATTTGAGCCTACCAGAGCAAAAATGTTCGCCCGAGAATAGGACCGTTCTCCTACACGCTCGCCCACGTCACCGAGGTTGTGGGAGTTGTTGTACGGGATAACGGCGTGAAGAGGCACCGTTGAAAGAGATCTACGGGGGGCTTGGTGGGGATATCGGCATACTCACAGAGCACCTTTTAGTCGCCGACTCGATCATCTATGACCACAAATAACGTAACTTGGTTGGACGGGCTGTTGGATTCCGAGGCTAACCCAACCCTGTGCCGTGTTGTATCGAAACATCTGTTGGGTTTGGAGATGGGAACCGGATGACAGGAAGAGACTGCATGTTCATGCAAAAGATGGGTGGTCTACTCATGCCGGAAGAGAGAGGGAGGGAGCGTGGTAGAGTCTGAGAAATGGGGGTCTAGATACGGCGCTGTCAGGAGCCAAGCCGTCGCCTATGTGCCAAGTTACGCCTTGTCTGCGTTCTCACCACGAGAGAAGCCTTACGGTTGACCACTGGACTGGTAGACATTACGGACTCACGCGAGTGCCACGTCCGCGCCAGTAGCACAAATGTGGCATCATCAGCGTGGGAGACAGGCAAGGCGTGAGTGGAAAGGCCGGAAGGAGATAATAACGAGTGAATGAGAAGAAGAAACACTTTCCCAGTGCCTATTTGACAGCCAGGCACAGCGAACATTTTGACACTTACGCGGAACACTGGCACACGCCAGGGACTTTTTTTTTNNNNGGGGGGGGGGGGGGGGGGGTGGAAATGGAGAGGGGCTTCTCTATATGCAAGATGGGCATATGACCAGCTATCAGACGAAAAGGATGGTCTCGTTGAGACTTAAGAAGGAGATGATACAAGGCCTATGCGAGAAAGTCGGTAGAGAGGATTTGAGTAGAGGCGATGCGCGGGGCTGGGAGAAACGGCGGTTGAGCGAGAGAGAAGGAAAGGGTGAGTGAGTCGAGAGTGCGGGGCAGCATATCACCGGGAATCTCGATTAGAGCGGCGAGAGGAAGGGCAAAGAGAGGCGGGGTGGGAGTCGAGTGGGAGGGAGCGCAAGAGACAAGACGAAGTAACATGGGTGACGTTCTCCAGAGACCAGGAGCAACAGAGTATCCAAGTGGGGGTTGGACAGATGAAATGTAAAGAGACAGACGGCAGAGATGCCACACGAGTCCGGGAATATCGTATCTGCCGTGCGTGCCATAGGGACGATTCCGAGACTGGGCAATAATGTGTGGCGGGCTGAGCGAGAAGCGGTATATTTAGATACTCATGTTATCTACAGCCCGGTATAACAACGGCTGGATATAGCTGGGCCATGCTCGTAAACACAGACAACGGACAAGGCCCGAGCCTTTCGACGAGAGGCTATTTCAATCTCTGTCCATCCGTTTACAAACGGTCCTCTCTTCCCATCGCTGACAGGCGCCGGGCGACAGCGGGGGGATGACCGCAGGAAACAAGTGACACAAAAGCCCAGGACGTGATCTTGAAGGGGCGTTGTTCGCGAGGCCACAGATGAACTGTAGAGAGCAGCCGTGGACACAGCATGTATGGGTTTCCCCTGGTGGTACAGAGACACTCGATACACCCCCTCTCCGGTAGAATAGAAGAGAAGTTGGGGTCCAGGTGAGAATGAGGCTGATGAGGTCTCATCAAGAAGAAGTGTCCAAGAGCGAGCGACATAAACCCGGGTACACAGCATATGGGCGACATGACGGGAGAGGAACCTTTGGCAGAGAGTTGGTGATGCAAGGTCATCACTGTTCACAGCTCAGCTATCAGCTCACCGCCAGTAATACTCTTTCGGCTCGGCCAGCCAATGATGCCTGGTAACTGTCCCTTTTCACCCGTCTCGCAAGCCAGGAAGAGTTGGACCCCCGAAAGCATTTTAGCCGTACCAGCGTTTGATCCGCCATGGCCCTCACCATTCAACCTCGGTGGCCAGAGACAAGCAAAGCCAGAGGCTGGCACCCGGGAGAGATTGATCCGGCTCATTCGATGAGATAATCTTACGCGAACCGGAGGCGGAGAGGGAGGAAGGGGACCGGCGGAGGGGATATGCTTGAGGCATTTCCGGGTGCAATCGCCAATTCATCGTCAAGGGCGTCGAGCTTGTGCCGATCTGGTCTCTCCGGCGAATAAGCTAACGGTTGGTCTGTTGGTACTACCTTTGAAAAAAGTGACCTTACTTGTGCTTTCAGAGAATGTTTCTTGGACTGAGCCGAGAGAAGTTGAGAGAAAATGGGATCGAGGGCGGAAGACGGGAAATTGCAGTCATGTCCACAACGAAGTTTTGCCCGGAGAATTGCTTCTTGGGTTGGTCGAAACACCATATAATGGCCAGCCATTGCCTAGTCAGGCAAGGACTTTTTGGAGGTAATCAGAAAAAAATAGAACAGGTTGCCAAATTGTCATGTCGTGTATGTCTGTAGAAGTCGAGCAAGCTATGTGCGGGTTGGGTGTGTTCTCACTTCGCCCAA
This sequence comes from Knoxdaviesia proteae, assembly GCA_001510565.1. Classification (NCBI taxonomy): domain Eukaryota; kingdom Fungi; phylum Ascomycota; class Sordariomycetes; order Microascales; family Gondwanamycetaceae; genus Knoxdaviesia; species Knoxdaviesia proteae. Next base: position 150,300 of record LNGL01000004.1, read on the forward strand.
AAGCCACAGTGGTAGATCCCGAGGCAGACGAGGTCGAATATCACGCCGAAGGAGTCATAAGACAGTATCCACATACCCGCGGATGGCGACGACGACTTACCGAGCAGAGGATCGGGTAAGAGATGCATAGAGAGACAGAGAGCCAGGGATAGAGAGAGAGAGAGTGGGGGAGAGAGAGAGAGAGGGAGAGAAAGAGAGGGAGAGAGGCCGAGAGAGGATGAAGCGGATCAGAGAACCTGGGACTGCTGAGCTCAATGGAACGGTTGCGGGGACTTCTACTCGTAGTCGTAGCACATTTGACCACTATTGCGCCGGGCGGGTGATATCCAGACTGTGTCCCGTTTCTCGCCACCAAGCACTGTAGAAGGGTTGCAGTCAGAACCCGGGTCCATTGAGAGCGATGCTTGTTGGACTGCACACGCACTGAAATGCCATCTTGACAAATTCACTCCACCAGATATGTAATTTCTGGTCAAAAAGGTATTCGGTCAGCATGCGGCGGACTCGTGTGCATATGAATTCAGGCCAGAAAGAGAAAAGAAAAAACGGAAAAAAGAAGCCTGTCCATTTATCAGCAGAGTGTGTTGACACTGCATATTCTGGAACAAACAGAAAAGCCGAGAGAAAGGAGAGTATGATACACAGTACGCGTGTTCTTACCCGTACCGACGGTTGCATGCATGTACTGTAGGTTGCACCGATGGCCCGGGCTTGACAACTCAGCCCAGCCGGGCTGGCCGGAGGGAGGGGAGGGGGGGGAGAGAGAGAGAGAGAGAGAGCAGACTTTTTGGGATTTGCCCCCCTGGTCTAAGAAATCTAAAGCAGAACTATTTCGCGAACAAATAACGATGCGAGAAGGGCATTTTGAAGCAGTGAATCCACTCCCACAAAAAAGGCGGCGTCAGCCGTGGGGAACAAATGTCCAGTAAGGCTGACGGGTTGAATCTTTGGAAAGGGGGTACGAAAACGGGGGGGCATGGCTTGGAACCAACCACTCGGATAGTTTTTTCTTCTTCTACTCTTCTTTTCCCTGGGTCTAGCTGGGGCTGGTTATAGCGACGATGACGATGATGATGGTATTGTTACGTTTGGCGATGGCTCGGTGGGGGAGCAGTCTTGTAAGGAAGCAAACTGGAAGACAGATGACATACAGATATAGAGAGATACCTAGACAGACAGATGGTGGTAAGAGACGGGTTGGGGCTGACATTGAGAGAGAGAGAAAGACAATTACAGACACAGAGAGACAGAGAGGGACTCAGATGTGACAGGTGGGCCGAGTCAGATACAGACAGAATCACGTCCGAGGAGCCTAGGCCAGCAAAAAAGAGGGAGGGAGAGCAAAATGAGGGAAGATTGGAAGGTATGGTCTGGAGAAAAGCATGTGAAAGCAGGAATTGCGGGAGAGTCTGACTTGGATCGACGAGATCGACAGGGAAACATCAGAAAGTGCAAAGATGTTCCTCGGTGGCAAACCCACGCAAGGCTTGCCATGCACGGGAAGCGAAGAACCTTCGTCCATGTTCCTCTGAGCCAGTCCGCCTCCAAACTGGAGGTATTTCCCCGAGAACTGATCTACACCCCCCCTCCTTTTCCCTTCCCCTGAAGGTGAAGGTTGAAGAGCACGAAGAAGAAGACTGGGAGAAGGGAGACGGACTTCAGCCCTCGGGGGAACATTAACGGGGGGAAGTGTGGCTTGGAGGGAGATCAAGAACACACACGTCGACATTACGGGACACAACACACACCGGAGCTGGCATCTTGGCGGGCGGGCCCATCGAGAATGATGATACTGAATGGGGATATATTTCCGGGCGAGAAAAAGTTATGATTTGAAGAGGGAGGACGTGTAGTCCCACAGAGAGAACTGAGCCGATGATTGGAACGTTGACTTCTGATTTTGGAGAGGAATGAATTGGTGGACGGGTGAGATTGGACCCCTATTTTCATTCTTATTTTTTTAAGTTCTTTTTAAAATTTTATTATTTTTATTTTATATTCAGCCCTCTTTTAGGGCCCCGCAACCCGGCGGACGGGTCCTGAAGCACGAGTTTCTGGAATAGATTCCATAGAATTCTTCCAATCGCGATAGCTGCGAGACGTTTATTTAGATTCACCAGAGGTCAAGATGGGCCTTCTTATAGTATACTGGGCACACATAGATATAGGCAAGTCAGTATGCTTGTGATCAGGGCAGAAACAGGGTAGAAACATGAGAGAACACAGCTATGATACAGGGGATGCTTAAGGTTGTGACCCTAAGCCCAGCCAGATAAGGGTATAAGCCTAAGTCGGCTTTGATCTCGACGATATGCTTCTTCGTTTACAGCCATACTCGGACATACATACCGACTGAGTTCTAGTCAGCTCTAAATATATCACTCTCTTCAGTATTCTTCTTCCTTCTTCTTCCATATCCCACACCTTGCACGCCCCCTTCTTATCCTTGGTGGGTTCTCCGGTTCTTTTCCCCTTCTAAGACATGCATACGCATTCACTCACACTTACCGGAATCCTCCCCCCTTTTTCTTTTTCTTTTTACCCATCAACCACTCACAGTCGGGAGGCTGCCTCTCGCCACCTCCAGCCCTGTGTGTTGGTGTTACACCGGCATCCATGGACCGGAAGGAGGAAAGAGGCAGGTCGACAAGAGACGTGGTAAGTCTTTGCTCTGCACTTTTCGTGGGCATGCAGCTTATGCCCCGGATTCCACATGTTGTCGCGACTCGAGAGACTGGGCGAACTTGGGGTGGTTGCAGAAGACCGTTCCGGTTGTATTATTATTCTTCTTCTTCTTCTATAATGTAGAGTCTCGTATTTTTCTCTAATCACTGAGATCAGTCTATGGCCAGATGAGATGTTGAAGTGGCCTCAGGCATTTTTCCGACTTTATATAATTCTCTCTCTCTCTCTCTCTGTGTGTGTGTGTGTGTGTCGGCCTGTGTGTTTCTTTGGAGCCCTTGTCGGTATGGAACACTGTGGCTCCCTTCGACGAGTCCTTTACAACACACGACTCATGAGTTGCAACTCGGCCCAGCTTTTGCCTGTTGGCGGTGTGTGGTGTTGTGCGTACTGCGTGGTGCGTACCAAGGTGCGTGGCTCTGCCAGACCCGGGCCCTTGGAGTCTTTACTTTTTAAGTTGTTTTCCTGAAAATTTTCGCATTGACGTGGACAAACTATAATTCCTGTAATTCCAAGTTCTACGAGATACTTCCTACCCCCCTGGTCGAATGAAGCAGCGAGCTGTACTCCGTACACATACAGTAGTTTCTGGCTGGATCTTTTCTGGTCCGGCGTATTAGCTCTCCCGTATACTCCACGTAGTATGATCTGTGGCTGCCGGGGATTCGGATTGGAGAGATGGGAGCCCCTGTAATTCATTGCTCATTCTATTCTTCTCCCCGTGCTCATGAACTATGGTATCATGATAGGACTTTACCATCCAACGATCTAACAGTGAGTTCCTTAGTAGACACGACTCTTCCCCTCTGGCGATCCTGTGTAATCTTGCGGACAGCACATCAGACTACGCTCCAGTGTTTCTTCGCACGCGTGGATGTGGCGATAGTCCGTCGCGTGTCCAGTGAAAGGTCTACGCCTAAATGCCAAAACAGTCAGACAGACACCGGGCAAAAAGCCAAAAATCAGCCTGACGACAACATTGCATCCCCACAAGACTATATATATGTCCTAAGGGGGGATATCACGAAACCTAATGGGCGCAAGCCGGCGTTGCACTTTTGGAGTACGGGCCATCGTAGACGGGCCGACACCAAAGCAGGCTTTTCATTCCAGCCTCGACAGGCTGGGAATTAGCTCTAGGAGGATGGAGATAGATGTCGAGTTCGTAAACAAAAGCTGAGAGAGAGAAGCCACCAACTCGATTCAAAACTGAACTGAACTCCAAACAGCTATGGGGATACTAAAGAAAACCTCCGAATCTAGGAAATGCCGGGGTTTGTTCCGCTGGACATGCAATCCTGACAAGGCCCACAGGCACAACTCTTCCGGACTGAGCTCGGCCCTGCTACGTGTAAGAAGTCAGGAACGTAGGAACATGTGTTCGCCACGAAGTTCCCTCCAAGTGGTGCTGGCGTTTGTGTGCATGACATAGCCTGAACGTACGGGTACTCCGTATGTTCGTGCCTGGAATCCGGTTTTTTGGGCCCCCTGTCTATTCAGGCATAAAGCCGGTAGTTCTCCTGTTGCTGCTGCTTTTGTTTACATGTGTATGCCCAGTTTGGGTGGATAATGTATGTATGCACGACTGTCTGTATTTGGGGATTCCTGCGTCAGTCTCAGAGGGGCAGAATAATCATAGCAGGAACAAGGACGAACATGTGTTTGTGTACATACCTACCCTACGTATGTGCGTATATACTGAGCCCTACAGTATTACTGCATTAGATGTAGCATGCATACATCTACTGTATAGTAATAGCAGACCACAGGGTTGTGAGTGCCAGGTCTCCTTGAGATAACATCACATCACATCAGCCCGGGCCCTGAGAACAAATTATTCAAATTACGCAGAGGATTACCCTTCCCTCGTGTGAAGAAGCCCTTCCTACTCCCCGACTCAAGGGTTTATCGGCTTTTGTGTTGCCTGGCCGTGTAATTTGCTGATCGACGTCTTCTAGAAACCATAGAACCACAGAACCTAAGTAAGCACATACGCACTCTCATCTTACCGCCTCCCCAGCCATACACCCCTAGGGAATTTCCAAACAAACACACAGAGAAACGGCTCTGTTGCAATGCTGCTCCATCGGCCTTTTTCCCCCATCACGGAGGCTTCGCTAAAAAGATATCGGACTATGTAGGTGGAGCCGGCCAGCGGCAGAAGAACAAAAGAACTCGCGAAAGAACCTTTTTATTTTTATTTCTTTAAAAAGTTCCCCGTCGTGACAGGGTCTCAGTGTGCGCACAGACTGAGCGCATCGGACGATGAAAGGGGGGAACAAAGGCCGGATGGTGGATTGTTTTGGGCGGAAAACAGCACCAGATTTGGCGGTTGGACAGGCGAAGAGCGGTGTCTGTGGGTGTGGCCCGGGCATCGGGGATACATGTCCTTATGCAAGACGCGTAAAGTGAAGAGCTGCACTGAGAAGAAGCTCGAAACTCACGTTTACAGGAGAAAGAGGGTCATCGTCTCCTTGGCACTATTCCTATATTCAACGCATACTAATGCTCTTTTACCCAGGACTGGCCAGACTCGTTCATCAGCGACGACCACATCCCGATCGAACAGCTATAGTATAGCATACGGGACATTTTCATCTGTGAAATGCGCTTCCTCCGTCCCCTGCTCTCTGTGATTCTTCTTGCTTATCTGGACTCGCTCTACGGGACATCATAACACGATGGAGACAGTGCCTGGAACATCAGACACAACGCCTTTTTTTTCCCGCTCAGAAACCACACAGAGAGCGAAACAGCCTCCTGTGGCAGCTGTCGCAGGGGGTCACTTCCAGAACTCTCTTTTTACTGTTATTTTTATTTTTATTTTATCTGTATATACTCCGAAGTTGGTTCCCTGCTCAAAAGTGACGACAGTAAAACCTCCGGAAGCTTGCGTGCAAGAAATTGAGGCCGCGTCCAAGAAAATGTTGCCGTTCATGGGATGGGCGGTTTTGAGTGTGTGTAGTATCTTACCATTGTACATACACATCCCGAGGTGGTTCACCTTCATGCTCGAGATGGAGGGCAGGATCTTACAGGATACATGCGCGCACCGAATCATCTGCATCCCATCTCGTACTGCTGGCCTCAATGCACACGGGGGTGTCCTTGAGGAGAGAATTGATTATTATGTGCTCCGTACGTAGTATTACTCTCAACCGGCTGGGTTTGAGGTCTGCAACTTGCAATTTCTCTTCTCCCTCAGAACCCAGCTCATCATGGGAAAGCCAATTGCCATGGAAGGATTCCGGATTCCATATGCACCCCATAGGGAGGCAAAACACTCTACGTAACACAGCGTAAGCACGGCATCACGGATTCTGCGAGAGAAAAGCTGCATATCGAGGCCCTAGTGTTCGTTATTGACTCATTGCGTGTCCTGTATATGCCTTGCGGTTTTCCCTGCACTTGATGGTTCCAAATCGGGGCATGATCAAGCCACACAGCCACGCCGTGGAATTCTTCTGGAACACAGACAGGGTGCATCATCCCACCGAAACCAGCAAAAAAGAGGTGCTGGGCGAAAGATACACCATGGAAGGACGGAAAGGAATATGCAAAGTCCGATTGTCCGCCCCGTGTGGCTGTGCATGCCAGTCCGGGTTTCCAGGCATCGGCGAAGTCCATGGACTTTCAAGATATATGTCGTAAGTGCACATCCCTGCATAATGTACAGTCCTTGCGTAGACGACGAGGAATATGTGACTTGGAAGAACGCGCTGGCGAACGGACTTGGAATACTCAAGACGAAGGCTTTCCAGGATGGGGTTGGGTCGCGGAGGTGATGCCGAGGCCTAAAACGACGAAGGACCCTGAGTGAAGACGGTAAACCGCTGCTACGGGCTGCTCGACAGCTCCGAGGCTATTCCTCCAGCCGGGCTAATTACTGTACAGTACACATTCACTTGTTGATGGTTGCCTAATGGGGATTTGTGGCTGGGTGCATATTGATTCCTTCCATGATCAATCCCTCCGACATGCGCACAACAACTTGCATAGACGATGACTATGAGCGGCCGCACCCTCAAGCGCGAGTGCAATATCGCAGTGGAGGAAGCACAAATTGTTGGTTCGACTTCGGATGAAACGAAATTAATATCAAAGTGTGTACTGTATGGCTCGTCGGAATATCGCCACGAGCAGCGTTTAGTCTTTTATATACAACGTGTGATACAAGCCCAGGTTATATTACGAACGGTTCGTCTGCGATACGCGCCAGGCAAGGGAAATAAATTGCTGGCTCTCATTGTGGTTTCCGCATATGATCCCTCTCAAGGTTTGTAGATCCCACACCTCCAGCGACAGTTGCGCCCGTAGCCAGCCCTAATATGCCAGCTCAACAAATTGTCGGACGGCATAAAATCGATGGATCGGCTTCCCTCCTCCACCCACTGTGGTTTCGAAAAAAAGAAAAAAAGAAAAAGAAAAAGAACCAACCTGATCAGTAAGGATTGACTACTTTATATTGGGTTAAGATGGGCCCTTCGGAAATACAAGGACCCGGGGTAATTTTCTTATATCAATGTTGGCCCCGAAATTCCGGGGTTTCCGGGTAACTTGACCTCTTCTCGGGTAGTGATTGATCGCGGCGTGCCCGTTGAAACTGTCGCGAGAAGGATTCCGGGTTCTCTAAGATATTGCACAGTAGATATATCACTATAGTTCATGTTGTAGGGGTTTATATTGTGGCCCTCTCGACACAGTCTTGTAGGCGGCGGTGGGCTGCTATCAAACAGCGGCAGGGTTGACGTGAGGCGGACAGCATCTCGGCGTATCCGCTGTCAGAGAACCGCGCCGTGGCTGTTCGTGCTGTCAAAGGCCTTCTCTTTCTTCTTTCCACAACTTGCTTACCTGTTCCTTTCCCGTGGCCAGCTTTGCATAATAACCGTGACCGAAGTGAAATATTACGGACCAGGTACACAGCAGCAGAAAAAAGTTAGAACCTTGTCCAGGCAGGCCAGGCCAGAGCCACTAACTAAGTAAATGCGACATGTCTCCTTGTCACCCACCCTGTTCCCGTACGGGGATTGTTTCCGACGCGAGACAAGACAGCCAGATTTTTAGGTGTATGGATTGTCAGCTTAGGAAGCGGGCTGGCGAGGCAGCCCCTGATAAAGTTGAAAAAGCAAGGGGGGAAAAGTTCTAGAATGCTATCTTCTTTTCTCCGTGATTCTAGTGGCCCAATGGAAGAATACATGTACAGTCGTGTATGTACTGTATGTCCAGAGATGTACTGTACAGTACAGTATGTCTGTGAGTAAGAAGGGATATCGTCATGCTGGGTTTGGGGGGCGATCGGGGAAGTGGGAGAGAGATTGAGAGGAGGGCTCCTCCATGATATCCTGTTATTACCCATGGTCTTACAGGCTAGAAGACCAGAAGACATCCCCGGAGCCCCGCTTGTTTCTTCTAAACTTCCAGCCCACAGCCCCGAAGCTTTGCAAAAGTTCGTGTGCAAGGTGTGTGTGTGTGTGTGTCTGAGGTTGATGATGGTTCGTTCCCCTAGATCTGGATTCTTCTGGACGTACGATGCTAAACCTCGCCGCCTCAGATAAAAAAAGAACAGAAACAAAGCCGGAAATAAATAAATAAACAAAAAGCCACCTAGTCTAGTGCCGGATCCGAGAACTGTAAGTACAGTATGCTGTTTGACCTCGAGTAGGTAGAAAGAAACCTGGCAGATGCATACTGTAGGTATGTGCCCCCCGAGATCCCCGCTTGACGATATCGATCCCCATCTGCCCCCCGTTTTGGATTTGCATTCCGTGCCGGGCGCGTTAGTTTGTTAGGTTGTATGTGGAAAGTAGCTCGGATTTTGAGAAGCAAATTAGAAAGGACAACGTGATACTGCAGAGAACAAATATGCCTAAAAAGAAGAGAAAAAGAGGTAAAACACCACCATGGAGATTTGGGGATGGAAAGGGGGGGTGTGGAGTTACGTCGAAACGGAGCACTGCACCGTACCAGACACATATACTACCAGTATATACAATACTGTACAGTATATACATGGAGTATTTCGTCGTACATGAGTAGTCGTCGGAGGAGCAGGAAACGAAGGGGGGCGTGTCAGCACAGAGGAACCAACGGGGGTTCCGAGGGATGTGACAACAACGACGCAGAGCGCGCCGAGCGGTCTTTTTGGTGGTGGCTTGTTCTTTTTCTGTGTCTCTGTCTCTCCCTTTTCCTTAGCAGTAAGCCGTGCATCCCAGACAGGACCGAAAGCCTCTGATTATTGTTCCGCTCAGTAGCACAATACGGGCCAGCTTTGACGGCGTTCGCGCGCATGCAACCGCTGGCGTCAGGATTTCCTGTCTCCCCGATGGAGGGGGAGGGCTTTCGATTCGTCCGTTAGACGTCACCGCTCGGGGAGAAAGTTGCCTGACGCGTTAGATTACGGAGCAACTCGCGTTCATTTCTTTGGAAAACCGGGCTGTGATTTAGTTAGAGTGCCTTTTTGGGCATTTCTTTTCCTTTTTTCTCACGCGAGAGGCTGCAAAAGCTTGGAGCCTCTCATTTCAATGGCCAGTGTGGGCTCATTTCCATATGCAATAGTTCATATGTCGAGGCAATATCGAAAGTCCAAGAGAGAGCGTGTGTGCGTTGTGGCAGCCGGACTTTCAACTGGATTATGATTAAAAGGGGGGGTGAACTTAGGGTGAAAAAGACGGGCCCTTTGGGTGTTTTCTTTTCCTTCTTCCTTTTGTTCGATGGCCTTCTGGACATTGTAGATCTTTCACTCTGATGAAGCCCTACACGGGAAAATCGAGATGTGACGATAACAGCTGGGCCGCATCTCGAGGGAGGGGGGAAAATTGCCGAACATCGCGACATCCAAGTCAATCTCGTGAGAGTCTTGATAGGGGACGATCTGCAACATGGCCAGCCAACGACTTCTCAAACCAGAATGTGGCATCGGCAGATAATAAAATAAAAAAGGATAAAAAGATCGTCGAAAACGGCGCGGTTGCAAAGTACCGAGGCCATAGCAGGCCGGTACAAAAAGTACCTGTTGCATCGCATCAGCTATCTGCTGCGGGCAAACATGCAGTTCCATCGCCCGTGCCAGTTACCATCGGTACCACTCTTCACATGATTGCAGTGTCGTTCTTGGAGAGTGCCGCCTCAGAACATCAAGAAGGGACAGGAAAGCCGGAGACGATCACCAGTGAAGCGAGAACAAGCGACAGACACCATACACGGACGCATGAAGTTCACTACCACGATAACCAGACTCGCTGTAGGTCGAGTCGTCTTGGAGTTCCACCACCCCCACACCCCCCCTTTTTCTTAAGGCTTCTAGAAGGCATTCCGGCGACTATTCCTCTCTAAGTTCAGGTAGTAGTGGTTCAAACCCTGAGAGTCCCTCTCACCAAAAACCCCTGGCTCTCCTTGCTCGGGCCCCGAATTAAAGAGGAAAGGTGGGGAAAGAAATCTGTATGATGGAATCCACCGGGAAATGAATCCACATGTCCTGAAGAGCGAATCGTGTCCTGCCCTTGACTTGTCCTCCTCTCTCTCTTTCTCTCCCCTTCTTCTTCTTCCTCTCATCCGCTGCTCCCCACCTGTTTCCACTCTCTCTCTCTGTGTGTCTCTCCCCTGGTCTCTCTGTCCCCCTTCCCTCTCCCTCTTCCAGGCACTGTACCCCCGACGGTTGTTGATGCCCGTCAGACTAAACTAGGACCGATCCAGACAGGTCCCGACATTAGCGCCGTAGACGAACACATGCAAGCCCCCCCCCCCAGTCGCCCTGGGCTGGGGGGATCGTGTTTCTCTTGTCTCTAGCAGCCCACGAATGCCGATGGATTTGGAGATGGATTCTTGGTTCGCGAACGAGCACGTTCATTCATGCCTTCATGCTTAATCACTTGGGGTCGGTCAGTATCTGGTCCTTGGGTTGGAGGCTCGTGTTCTCCGGACCTGAGCGAGACGGTTGGCATTAGTAGAGCGCTGACCTTCTTGCAGAAGACACTAGCGGAGACAAGATTGCAAACCTAATGCATGGAAAAAATGAACAGGGCTCCAAGGCGTGGTCATTTCCGTCTTCTGATTTGCCTGCCAGTTCACCTGTCGCTCTCCTCTAGCACTATACTCCGTGTGTCTTCACTAAAAATGGATGCCGGGATGTGAAGGGGGCTATGTTGGCTCTACAAACGCCAGCATCATGCAAAGTGGTTTCTTCTCTCCCCGCCCGTGCACATCTAGTGTCTCCTGTATCTAATGTTTTCCTCTTCTAGACCCGATCCCTTTCGAAATCGATGTTTCAGAACCTTTGTGAAGTGTTCTCCGGCCTTCTCTCGACTAACCTTCTTTGACTTGGCTCTTTTTTTGCTTCTCACACCCACTCCCTCACTTTGCATGTGCTTTTATTTCTTACCCTCGGAACATGACGTGACTTTCTCTCGTTATTCTCCTGTCTTATTAAACCTCAATTACTACTCTGAAACAAGCTTGGTGATAGCCCAGAGGCGGCTGTTTTCCTTGACCTCTTCCACTTTTTTCACCTCCCCTTCGACGTTATACCCGGACGTGATGGGCCTTTTTCGGTCCATGGATGGACAAGGCGGCGTATGGTGCGCTATAGATACAGCTATATACCGGACATTACAAGCTGTAACCCCAGAGATGGGCACACAGTAAAACATCGCTAGCTGTGTCCATCCGGAACGGAGCCCGGCCGGGAAGGAGGAAAACACAGAGTAGTATCCTGGCATATCCTGATGGGGTAGGCAGCCGGAGATTCTCGATTTGGCAGCCTTTTTATTTTCTCTCTCTATGAGTGGAGGGGTTTATTTTGTCGGTCGGTGGACTTTTTGTGGCACGAGAAACGACGAGGGGGGGCGTTCTTGTCTGTCAGTACTGTAGAGTCGTAAATGTCGTAGTAAACGAAGCTCCGAGCCGATAGTGGGTGGTGGGAGTTATCATCTAGCCGCCCCGGAGGAAAGTTGGAGACAGGTGGAAAGTCTGCTTTACGCCATCTCAAGTGTTAGCCCACCCCAATCAATACCCACGAAACCTGAACAAGTTTGTTAGCCTAGCCCTTCCCACGGCTTTCTCTCTCTCTCTATCCCTCTCTCTCCCCCTCTCTCATCCTCTCTCTCTCTCCCTCTCTCTCTCTTGCACCATGGACCGTGTTCTTCTCCGGCCCTGCCCGCGCCGGCCGGACCCCTGGCTTACCTGTTTTCAAATCTCGTTAAAAGGCAAAATAGCGGAAAATAACCCCGTACTAATTGGTTGATGCGTTGCCTCGGATTCAGACCAGCCTGCTGTACACTACACCTAGGTACAGTACAGCTGTATACGAATAGCTATAAAGGATAACAAGCCCAGCAGCCGCGCAAGCGCCCGGGCCACCGAGCACTCTGACCAGTTGTACAGCCTCCTCTGTCTCCCCGTCTCCGAGGGTCTCTCTCTCCCTCTCTCGGTCTCAGCGTCGTCGCAGGGCTAAGGCAGGCATTCCTCCGAAAGAGAGAGAGAGAGAGAGAGAAGCCAACAAACTGTCACGTTCTCTTGATGGTCTTGAGGCCCTGGTCGGACATCTGTCGGTCCTACACACGTTCTAGCGACAGCCGTGCGCTGTACAATGCTGGGAAGAAAGAAAAAATACAGTCAGAAACACCAGGCCAAGCATCTGCGCTTGGTCTCGGCTTCTTGAGTGTGGCTTTCTTCGTCAGAACGTCTAGGTCGGTCCAGCATATGCAGGCGGTGAAAAGCCCTAGACAAATGCAACAAGCTGCATATAATAGGCTGCATAAGATGCTGCAGGTGTGTCACTGCGGTGGAAGACACTGGAAACCGCCTAGTCCCAGAGCGGTGCCGAGGCTTTTGAGTAGGATGGAGGGAGGGAGGAATCTTTTTTGGTTTATTTTGCGTGATGATTCTGAACTGAAGTGCATCCATGCATATCCCTCTCTTTCTTCATCTCTGTGGGTTCTTTTTGAGTAGTAGCCTCCGACCGTCCCCCAAGTGTGCTACCCAAAAGAAAATCCCCAAGTGCGTGGAAGCAAGATGCGCCAGGCCAGAAAACTAGCCGAGACGCCATGTAACCATGATGGAAAATGGAGATATCGTAGTCAAGGATTTATTGCAATCTGAGGGACAAATCTTGCAGAGCGGATGGCTGGTCAATGGTCATACTACCAAACTACCGACAGCCATCTACACAAATTGCCTACTTGGGTTTAAGCTGAAGTCTCCCACTATCGTTCAATCGTTCGGGCACATGCTTCAGTGGGTGGGCTTTTTCTTCGTCTCTCAAACGAAAATCTTGGCATGATGGACAAAAATCCCTCCCTCCTCTTATATGGAAAAGGCCGGGGGATATCTTGGNGGGGGGGGGGGGGGGGGGGGGGGGGGGGGGGGGGGGGGGGGGGGGGGGGGCGTACTATCAGACAGGACTCGATGAATGCCTCTCTCGGTGGCAGGATTGATGACCTTTCAGGCTTTTTGAACATCCCATCCCACAGTTCTTTTGTCCATGTCGGGGAAATGCACCGATGAACTAGCCGTGATGGGGGGGGGAGGGTTTGGGACGTGGGTCTGGTGTTCGTATGGTGTAGGGCATGAGGACTGAACGGCAGAGAGAGAGAGATTAGCATGCCTGTACTGACAAGATTGGGGGAAAGGGGAGAAAAAGAAGCAGGGCCGAGACTCCCACATACAAAAGATCGGTGTCACGAAAGGCTAATAAGAGAGATTACTGTAGTCTGGAGATGATAGCCACGTTCGATAAAGCACCTGTAAGAAACTACTCGCCTCATTTGCCTGGCTGCGGCCCTCCTGCCTACCTAGGTAGGTCAGACCAGAACTTCTAGGCGCGTTGAGATTTCCGTCCGCATGGACCAAGATAATGAAAGTCGGAAACAACATGCTCACACAATCTGTGGGATTTAATATAATTTAGATCATCAATGCAGCTCAGATGGTCTCTGTGTACTGTAGATGATCACTGTCGTCAAAGGTACTCACTCTTGACCCCAAAGGTCTGCTCAGGGAGAAAAAAAAATCACGGCTTGATGATGTTATCGACGCACGCATATCGTACCACTATCTCCGGCGGTTCTGCCCTTTTTTTTCTCTATCTTTTATTCCGCGTCGATCTTGGCCAGTTATGTCGATGCGGTGTAAAATTGCAGGTTCATGAATTGTGTTTCCTGTCGCGTGCTCCCTCGACAGCACATGCTTAATCGTGGAATATCGATATATGGACACAGGCACGCCACATATAGGGCCTGGTTGGTGTGTTATTACCTCCTCCACTAATGTTTTAACGCGAAAGGGATTTTTGTTATCAACGACACAGAGACCAGCAAGAACCCTTCCAGCCCCCCCCCCCCCCCCCCCCNCCCATCTCGGTCTCTCAAACAAGTTCAGCCTACAGGGATTTGAAGGAGGGGCGACGAGGACTGGGAGGGGAGAGAATGGGGGAGAGGGCAATTAAGAAGTCTGGAGGAGAGTACTCCGTCCGTAGGTATTATAAGATGCATGTACTTGTGGTGAAAGCAATGATGGACAGTACCTTTCGAACTCCGTCCGCATTGTCAAAAGTCCAACCCCCTGAACCCAACATGCCAGGCCCGGCCCTGTGAACTTTTTGACCATGTTGTGTTCTGCAGGTAATAGAGGCTGAGTGGGGGGGGAGAGAGGAGAAAGCGGCCTAGGGACTAAGACGGATGTTTCTCCAGCCGTGATAATGAAAGGGGGGGCGTTTGTTTTGCTCTTTTTTTTCTTTTTTCTTCTTTTTTCTGGGGCGGAACCGCATAGCTCAACTTCGTTGACACCGGCGGTTTTCTCCCCTTTCCCACGTCTGTGTGATCTTGTCAAGTTCTGTCGTTCCCGGAAGAGAGCTCCCAGGCCAGTCGCACAGGTCTCCCGCTTCTGCACGGATTTGCGATAACCAGTTGTCTTTCCACCGAGATGCACATCCCTACAACCAGTACAGCACATCGATTTGTCGGCAATAAACTGGAAACGAAGCAGCAATGAGTTGTCAATCAGGCTAAGTGGTGGTCTTTATCAGTCTGGCCGTCTGATTGGACCAACACGACTCTCTCAATTTCGGATGCATTGATGTTCTGCTTCCTGTAGCTTGGAGTTTTGGAGAGCTTTTTCTTTATTTTTATTACAGGTGGATTCGTGTTGATTCAAGTTTAACTTAGCTTAACTCTTTCTTTATTTAAATGTTTTGGTGAAACTTTGGCTGATCGAGGATTTCGCAATTCGATCATCGAGTCCCCGATTTCCCAGGGCTTCGCCTCAACCTTCCGGTGTACCCCTTGTTTCCATCAGCTTGCTTTCTTTTTCTCTATTCCATTCTCCCTAGTGGAAGGCCTAGAAACCTTAGAACATGGTGGATGTCATGCACTAATCAGAATTCGACGACGGTTCCCACATGTGTCGGGGGGAAGAAAAAAGGGAACCCTTCCATTCGAGGCAAGTCTCTCATGAATCCCTCAGGGAGGGCACTCCACGATCTGTGTCAGTACTGTTCAGCTGTCGTTCTGAGTCATGATTCCTTCAGATATAAATATACACACATTAAGGGTAGGTAAGACATCATGATGGCTATAGTTCCATACGAACAGAGCAGCTACGTGAACAGCCCCCCCGGGACAGAACAGATCCCCTCATAGTTGCGTCTTCTTCCTCTCTCCCGTGGTGGTTCCTCTAGTTCCTTATTACAGTTCCTCCTCGTCCTCTTTTTTTTTTCGCCACCAACCGTAATGCAGCAAGCCTAGGCGAAGGCGGAAATCTGAAACGGAAAAGGCAGAGCTAGATAGTAAAGAACGAAGAGGACTGGTTGAACGGCTGGTGATAAGTGCCTATCCGGACATCAATCAACAGAAAAATATTATATATAATTTAACTTAAAAATTGCCATTATTTTCTCGCCACGAAAAAGAAGAAAAAAGAAAAAAGGAAGCCGGAAAAAAAGAGGGAAAAAACTCCCAGACATGTCAAGTTCGGAGGAATTATTATTTTGTGTTTTTTGCCTCGCTGGGGATCGGAGGGGAGTGAGTGGATTTGCCAGAGCAAGAACATGCATCCCGGCAACTAGCTGGAGAAAACCTGAGATATGGGGTGAGATGGGAAATCTGCAAGATACGAGGAAGTAGTAAGAAAATAATGAGAAAAAAAACTGCAAGCCATAAAGTCCAGGATGGGTAGCGGATTGGGGAGGCAAGCGAGATGCCGAATCCATTCTTTCACATGGAAATATATATATATATATATATATGTATATATTTATTGAAAATGTGGTTTGCCAATGCTTGTATCTCAAGAAGGTTCCCTCCCTCCAACTTTTGCAGTCCGTGATACGTCAAGTGTCGACATCCCTATCTCTCTTCCTCTCCTCCCACTCATGAGAGAGAGGGAGGGAGGGAGAGAGACTGGACCCCTGCATGTACGACACACCAGACCTTTTGTATCGGACAATCTCTTAGTGCAAACAAGGCCGGGTCTAAACTAACTTCGATGCTGTCTCCTCTTCCTTATGTGCATATATTAAGATTGCTGTGTTTGGCCCTGTTGCCCACACGGAAGCAAGCAATGGGCAAAGAGGGTTCGATTGTAGTCCCCATTTTAAAATTGCAGCGGCCGCAGATTATCAAAGGAAAAAAAGAAAAAAGAATCATCACGACTTGACATCTCTCGATTCCTCTCTCACGTTGAGAGGGAGAGCCACATCCCATCCCACTTAAAATGACATGCTTCTTTGGTCTTCGAGCCATCATCACCGGCACGGAACAGACAAATGCCAATAACAAGGTGTCGATGGTCTCCACTTCCACTATATATGTGATAAGTCTCATTTTGTTCCCTTACCTTATGGAGTCAACCGCATGTAAGTTGGTTGGAGTTTGGCCATTTTGGTGGGGGGACCTTGCAGCTCAAAGAGTTCATACAACCCTCTCTCGTCGCAGTAATTCCTCATTGATATTCCTTCTTAAGTGGTGTGTGTTCCGTTCCTGTTGCTACTCCGTCGACCACCT
This sequence comes from Knoxdaviesia proteae, assembly GCA_001510565.1. NCBI lineage: Eukaryota > Fungi > Ascomycota > Sordariomycetes > Microascales > Gondwanamycetaceae > Knoxdaviesia > Knoxdaviesia proteae. Next base: position 166,976 of record LNGL01000004.1, read on the forward strand.
GCATCTCATTGGAAACCACAACATCCGAGGCCGAGACGGGCTCTCGTGAACATGAACGAAAGTGCTGATGTTGTTGCGTTTTTCCAGGGGTCGGGAACATTAATATTTGACATATTATAGCCCCAGAAGTTGACTAGCCCATCCCTCCTTTTCTCTGATTCTCTCTGCCTCTCAGTCTAGATGTTACTACCTTCTTTTTGAGTTAGGCCTGTTTGGGCTGTTCGAAAGGTTACAAACCGGAAGAGAGAGATACTGGATAACACAGCACATACCCAGTTCCTGGTGGTGGTACTTGAAACTGGTAATCACACACCCAAGCGAACAAGAAAATAGAAAGAAAAAGAAAAAAGCAAAGAGTATCGGTCCCTCCCTAGAGGTAAAGTGAAGCTGATCCTACCAACCTTTTTCAACTTGGCTGGACTTTTGCTGCGCTAGAGCCAACGGCGCGGAGAAAACGCCCAGGTTTCATGGGGGAGCAGGATAGTACCAAGGCCCTGGGGGTTTTTCTTTGGTGGTCTTTTTTTTAATGGGCGCCCTTTATTATTTATTTTATCTCCTCGTGATTTTGGTGAACTTGGCCCCCAACATTGCACTGATCAGCCAGGTTGTTGACTCTGTTAGGTCGGGCGAACCAGGAAGTTGGGCATGACTTCATACTCGTTCACACAGCATTGGTATGTCGTCGAGCAAGAATGTCAGAGTCTGTGTTTGCCCGCGTAGGTCTGTTAAATCGATCTTGGAAGTTCCAGGTGTGTAAAGTCACAATCCCACCGTCGTCATGATATGCAAGCCACAAATGTGACTGTTCTTTGTCCTACAGTGACAATACTTCACACTGTCAACGTGTTGATTAGACTCCCAACTCCTGTCTCTGTCTCCCGCCCGACTCCTGCAGACCTAGATCAATCTCACGTAAACTCAACCCTGCGGACTAGTTTCTTAATCCGTGTGATATGATAGATGATCTCCCTTTCCTCCGGGTTCTGTTACAGTGGCAGCAAATTCCACTTACCGAGCCCCGAACGCAACTAGAGAGTTGTATAGCTAAAAGCACTGCTAAGTTCTAGCATGATACGAAAGCCCACCCACATCTTTCTCCCCGGCACAACCCTGTCTCGATGAACCAGATTGACACTTTGACTGGCCTTGTCCTTGTGTGTTAAAACTAAACTAGCCTAACAGATACGGATATGGGACTAGAAAACAGAGCTAGACAGGCTTTGGGGTCTTCTTCCGGCTGGTCTGATAAAGTGAAGGGGAAAACCCATCTGGCATGCAACCGGAGACTGGGGGTTATAGGAAAACATTCGGTGGAGAGACTGTGTATGAGGCTGTGAGAGGCTGGCCAGTACGACAAACCTTACACAGACCGCCCTTTGGGCTTTGGGGTCAACATATCTTGTGTGGTATCATCAACGGGCGAGGAGTCGAGTCTGTTCGTCGGCTTTCTCAATTAGTCCCCAGGTATATGGGGTTATTACTATATGTGCCTACATATATTGTGTATCGTTTTTTGCACCTTACCTGGTCTTGCTCGCCAGGCCTTTCTCTCGGAGAACGAAAGGGGATCTCGGCGATGGGGGGAGTGGAGGGGCGAACACACACCCTCTCTCATCTGTATGTAGAGACCGGAGACGCAATTGTCGATCCAGAGGACATAGATCATGCCTAGATTTTTGACTTGACTCCCCAGCCCTGGACGATCCGTGATAGCCGGGCCAATTTGCCTTCGTGAAGACTGTTTGTCGGTGGGATTTCTTTTAGCCAGACACGCACTCTCCCCCCGAAAGGCTCTTTGTGCGTTCTTGGTATGCAGACAAACGCCCCCGGTCGACGTGGTATTGGGCCATATGTATCGGCAGACTCCGTCGATTGATTAGGACTTTATCGGGACTTTGGGGGTTGGAGACTCAGAAGAGGAGTTCAGATAGTGAGGAGGGACATCTTGAGTTGTGGGAGAGTCCGGCCCTGATAGAGGGAAACAGATGGAAGTAGCCGGAATAGCAGGCCAGCAACCTTGAACATGAAGATGCGAAATCGCGATGTAAACAGTCCAGATCGAGCACCCAGGTCTCCATAAACTGTAAGGTGAATCTTCAGCCAATAAGAAGCTGGTTTCATTTCTTGGGGCAAGCCCGGCTTCCTGCAGCCAAACACGGGCGGCCTACCAGCCAACATGCGAGAATTGAGGTTGTGTTGTGGCAATGTCTGTCTAGGTGGAGGGAAAGTCAGTCATCATGTCTGTCAACTTTGGGGCTAGGTTGAAGCACTCCTTGCTCAATTGCTCAGAAGTAAAGGCGAGGTAAGTACTACACACAAGCTCATACGGTACATACGAGTACGCAGCTAAGGAAGTGTGCTATGCAGTGATCGTTTGGCATGACTGGTGCGAACGAGCAAGCATAACACAAAGAGGACTCCAATCCCGTCCAAGCTTCGCGGTTCCTTTTTTTCTACTGGGCCGCCTGTTGTCGTGCGCGAACGACACCGAACAAGTATCCAGAGCCCATATGCGACTTGTATTTCTAGTAGTTAAGCCACTATGGAGTCATGTACTTCGGTACCCCAAAAGAGTAAGGTGGTAAGATTACCACGGTTTCAAGGTACTTTGTAAAAGCCGCCGGGCCAAATGGCCCCTATTCACTAAATTTTGAAATACCAGAGGTTGTTCTCGAAGAAAGCCACACACACAGAAAATTAATAAAATAAAATAATAATGGTAATAGTAATAATAATAATAAACACAGAAAGAAAACTACAGTACTGTAGGAAAAAAATCTCTTGCCTGCTTGTTGCTTCACACTGCACACCCACACGGCCCCGCCATGTCTCTGGCCTAGCCAGGCCAAATGTTGGCAGAGTGTCCGTGTCAGAGGGAGAAGAGAAGAGTGGAGAGTTGCATTCTCTCGGCCGAGCTTATTTTCTCAAAACGGGAGGGAGGGGGGGAACATCGGGATTTCTAGACATATACAGTACAGTAGTCACCCAAGAAGCCAGGCACTTCTAGCTCTAGGTGTAAATCATAAGTCTGTACAGTACAGATTGATGGCATATTATGATCAGCAGACTCCCCGTATGATGGGCTGTCAACAGTGGTATTTGTAGCCTACGATCTCTGATCATTCCGACGTTTGGAGATTGCCAGGAAACAAAACTCTGTTGAGTCAGGAATGGGGGGATCGCAAACATAAAAAAAGCAGGGATCTACAGAGGGGCTGTTCGATGGAGGGGAGCTTGAACCAACCCACTCTGTCGACTTACAAGTGGGCAGGTCAGCCTTTAGGCCATTTGAGCGTATTTGATGTGCACATTACTGTATACATTGTACGGACTTACATACAGTACGAAGAGTGAAAGACTGTCCTTACTGTATGTACGCATATGTATGTTGGTCCGACGGACATGCAGCAACGGTGTCATAGTTATGACTGTCTGGCCGTCTATGACTAACAAAAGGACCCCCCAGTCCTGCCTAGCTAGATATCATCACCGTCGATCATGAATCGGCCTCGAGTTCAATTCTGCGGCATCCATCGTCTTGTTACTTTCTTTTATGAGAGTGAGATACAACGTATCATTCATCGGTATCACTTAATGTGTAAGGCGGCTGTGGGATGAAACATGTACTTCTGGAGATATTAGCTGCTGCAGTCATTCTCACTGGCCATAGCCCATTTAATATCTGATTCGGCTTTACTCTAGTGATCCTACAAATAAGCAACTGCTGAAAGCAGGAGATGCTTCTATCCTCCCACAGACTCGGTGGGCCACGGATACCGGCACATACGTAAAGATAAAAATAAAATCTCGAAGTAATATGTGAAGTGGCGCCCAGCTGCCTTTTTGAAGCAGGACGAGGCTCACGGCATCCAGAAACGAGACTTCTTTTGTCCTTTATATGCGCTTCTGGCTTGTATCGGGTTTCCGCTGTGTACATGTTTTAATATCGTAGATGCCGCCCGCTCCACTCACCCACGCAAAGCCACCACAAGTACATGGCACTATTTATGGAGAAATATGCGCGTCTGCCACCAGCCGTTCGGCTGCTTTTAAGTCAGATGCTCCAGGTTTCCTGCCTCGCTTGGAGGACTGAACAAAAGCAGAAGCTTAGACAGAGGAATTAAAAAAAAAATCCCACCTCTAAGGATAGAAATAGACATTCCTTAACGCCTGTTCATCTAACCGGTATTGGGTCGGGTCGGAACCGGAGTCCCTGACGATTATGTGTGTAGTACACGGATGATGTGTTGTACTTTGGGCTGGTGTCTAGGCAGCTATAATGGCAAAGGACGTGGCGTTCATGGAGGGAATGGATGGGATTTTTCTCTTTGGGGAGGTCATCACATGTGTTTCATATATCATGCCGGAACATGCGTGTTGGCACTTGCTTGATGGGGAGGGTGTATGTGTATGGTTGGAGGGGCAATATTCGGGTTCGGGTTTGGCACTCAGTAAGAGCTTGCGCGAGCATCTTAACAGGGGCATTCAACCCCACTCAAATCAACGGCTCTTGAGCATATATCACCGACTGCACGTACACACATGGAAGAGACGGTCCAGGCCATTCACTGGCAAACATCACAGGTCAACTACATTATTACACCTAGGAAGTAACCCAACACACCGGCCACGAACACGCGTTCGATAGGTACATGGACTGAAAAACGGGCGTCTTCATCCCACGCTTTACACTCGTTAACAGATTGAATGAAGTGGGAGGCCGCCATGAAAGGGCAAAAGCGTATAGAGTACGTGCATACGCGGATACAGGGAAATTGCAAAAGCACATATCAAAAGACAAGGAAATGTATGAGCACACAAAAAACCAACGCTTTCCATAATCCCCCCTCTTCATCCCACGCTTCTTGGGGCCTGAAATTTACGTGTCTTCACGAGACTCGTCTGAAATACACATCACCCCTTTACGAGCTGAGAGCGACACACCAAGGGGGAAAAAAACAGACAGAGCAAAATAAACAAGACAGACTGGTCTCCCCGTCCTATTGGTGAGTTTGGCCACTGATGCCGGGCTCTGAAATCATCCCGCACTTAGTTTTGGTTGTCCGGCTTTTTCCTTCTCGCCGGTCTTTTGGTTCCTGTACTAGTAAGTAACTTGGCTCCGTAGATTCCCGCATTTCCTTGAAGCCTAAACGTAAACGCCTAATGTAAGTTTCCTTAGCCAGGGGAGGGGTGTGTGCCGACACAAAAAAGACAAAATAGACGGTGAAGTTGACCGACTGGCGGCCTGATAGGCCAGCGACCCAAGACCAGACCCAAAGAGAGGGAGAGAGAGCCCATCACGGTGTCCTCGGACCCGGGGCCCGAAAGGAAAAAAAAAAAAAAAGGAGGGGTGGGAAACCGGGCCAGGATCACGGCACAGGGAGTTGGTAGATACTGGACACAGACGACATGCAATGCAGGACAGATGCTGCAGTAAACTGTTGACCGAGAGAGTGCATGCATCTAAATGCATTTGCATCATCGGACAGCTAAAACGTAAGTGCACCACTTAAAAAAGCCGGCCAGGTTCATCATTAATTGCCTGCTTGCTAGGAAATTCCGAAGGCATTTCATCAAAGCTTCAGTCGGATATAACCTACGATGGGGCATGTTTATGGGAAGACTCGATGATCAGGGCCCAGCACGGCAATCCCATTCTATCAAGAGCCAGGAAATCCTGCAGCGCGCTTGATCTTCTCTTTCTCTTTTGCTTCCGTATTTGATCGTTGTCTTGTTTTGGCTTTCCGAGGGTAGCAAAGCCAAAATCAAAAAAATCGGGGCCTTTATTTCATCACGGCTTTCTCTCTTTCCCAAGCGAGGAAAATTAAGGACCAGGACAAGACCCTCAAGGGGAAAAGAACATGACAGAAAAGCGAAAGAAAAACGAAAGAAAAAAAAGAGAATGGGGCTGGCTGGACTTGACACCCCCCTGGACCCTAGACATCAGTTCACAACATCGTACATGTATTAAATGGCCGTTGATAGACCAGGTGTCTGTCTCTCTGTCTGACTTGTACGTGTATAAGGGGAAAAAAATCAACAGTTCCTTTTACGTGTTGGTAATGGGTGGTCAGTAATGCACCAGCTCCCCCACTATGCGAAAACACCCGATTCCTGGTTGAAGCCTCGCTGACTTAAAACGGACCTTTGGGATCATATAAAGGTTCTCAAAAAATAACAGATGTATTATTTATATGTTATTTGGAGGGTATATCTACATAAATACATACTGATGTTCCACGAGAGTGAGAGGAATGTGTATTCTTCCATATCTTGGTTAGCTAACTCGCTTCGGTTTTAGTGAGGGGCCGATGGAGGCAAATGGAGGGTAAGGCTTCATTCATATCACACAACATGGTAAGAGAAGAACTTCGGTTTCTTGCCTTATATTGACTGTATGTACATAGTCCATGCTTCCATACTGGATATGTTTAGTCCTTACTGAGACTAACGTCGTCGTCGCTCCTCAAGCGAGAACGAACCAGGCCAATCCCCCACTCTCCTCAGCTATATTCGAATACATATTCAAGTATGTATCGTACGTATACCTACTTTTGAGTCTCAACTTGTTACCTTAGTTCTCGTGTTGTTATCCCGCTGTTTCTATCTATAGTTCAAACAGGTAATCTACTGGCAATACCGGAGGCTTTTTCCTCTAGCCGCGCGTGGAGAAATGCAGGATGCCGTGTCTGCTCTATACAGTACAGTGTCGGCACCTCGCAATCGCGAGCTGGACCGGATTGCCACACCCCATGACAATTTCATTCATCTCAGAGTTTTGTATATTTTTTATAAGAAAAGGAAAAGGTGAAGGGTGTTCACATGGCTTGAATTCCGCCACGTCCGCCTCTCTTCGCCGTATGCCTATTTACATACCATAGACTAGACAGCATCTTGAAGATTTTTATTTTATTTTTCTTTCTATGAAAGTCTCTTTATACCTAGAAGTTAGAACTACTATTACCGTATATCGGCGAAGTGGCCTGTCTGCACTGCATATAAGTCGGAGATCGGAGATCTACATACAGTAGCTAGCTTGGCTGACGAGTCTTACTCATCATCGACACGTAGGATGTATAATATGGCATACTATTGCTTTGAGTACCTGATGGCGATGATGCACCGGAGGTTTTTTCTGTTTTCTGCAGTCCTGTCAGTGGGATCTGCATCGAGTTGGTTCTCGGGGCACTTGTTTCGGCGCTCACCTCCTGGTGTCCTTCACTCCCGCTTCGCTTCATTCGACTCTGATCTTCGGCGTTATGACTGCACACAGTGAACATCGACAAAAAATAGAGTCCTCCTCGTACGGATTGGAAACAAATTTTTTTTTTAGAAAAAAAAAAAAAAAGAAACCAGACTGCAGTACTTGCTCACAAAAGGCCAGTAAGCCCGTCACGCCGCGCTGTTTTCAAGTCGTCAAGTGGTGGTACCCGGGAGAAACTGCCTTAGTAGTAGCTTTTTGAGGGGGCCTGTAAGCATCATGGTCATAGTACTCGCAATTATATCGTGTACGGACTCGTAGTAAAACATGGTATGGTACCTTGGAGGCGTTTAAAAGTATATACATGTATCAAAAAACATCATACCACTACAGGAAAGGTAAACTCGAGGAAAGATAGAATGTGTCAGACGAGCCAGTGCCCCTCCAATTTACTGACAACCCTTTCCGAGGGCGTTGTCAATGTAGCCTGGGTGTAGAGAAGACGATGAACAGTTATCTCATTGGGCCATGGGGGGAATTTGTCGCGCAGATGTGGCTTGGTTTTGATCATAAAAAGGAGGACACACACACACACATGCATGAAGCGTGTGAGAAGATGCACGAGGTTGCACTGGAAGAAGGAAATTTCTACAACCTATGACCTGAGTGGTGTACAGCTAGTCAGAAGAGCGGGAAGTAGATTTATTACTCGGACCAAACCGTTCACCAGTAAGATTCCAGGACGGTTCCATGGCACAAATGGAAGATGTCTCGATGTCTTGGACTTGAACACGGAACATGGCTAGATGAAATTAGGGCCCGCGCATGGAGAACGAATGCTGGAAGAACTGCATCCTACAGCGAACGAGTGCATAGTGGGGTATAGGACGAACAGCTGAGACATTTCTGCAGGCTGGCTGAACCACATTGAGGCCTGAAGCAGGCAGCTTTTGGGGCCTGGCAAGAGGACAGCGAAGATGTATTTTCTCTCCATCTCTCTTTTCTTTGGGCAGAATCCAAAGTTGCAATTCACTGCAACGAAAGCCCTAAACTTCTCGCTCATCTGCCTTACTTTGCCTCACCCATCTAAATGTTATTCCCCTCTCCCTATGTCTTGGGACTTGGAACAAACCTTTCCTCATGCTTTCAGGGGGTTCTGGTTCGATAACCTTGCTTAACTTATGTGTGCTGCGTTCCTTGGACCTCTTTTTTCTTTCTTTCTTTTTTCTTCTTCTTGTTCTTCCCCTTCCTTTTCTTTCTTGGCTCTTCTTGGGTGGTTCCTTCTGGGATCACCAGAATAACTTTTCCCAGCTGGAGGAGACGGAGCGGAGCAGACAGAAACAATCGCATGCCTGTATTGCAAGTCCGGTACGAGGTGGATGGACATGGAAGGCCGACTAGAAGATATCATAGGTCATCTAGATCGGAACCGTCCCCCTGGTCCAATTCCCGAGAGACAGGAAGAACTGGTAAGTGGTTAACGTTCTTCGGTCAATCTGGAGCCAGGCAGACGGACATATGGCAAAAACGGGCCAGCCAGCGAACACTTGGGTTGGTCATCTATCTAGTATTCAACAGCGAACGGGCCTCAAAAGCCACCTCTTTATAGACAGACATGCTTCAATATCATTCCGTTTCGGCCCTCTCGAATCATGGAGCTCTCTCTCTCTCTCTCTCTCTCACGCATATGTACACACACATATATATCATCCGACTCCAAATCCTGGTTGCTGCTTGCTGGCATTCTTCACCCAGCCCCAAATCCCCCGTAAAAAGCCCATTCTTCTTCATATAACGGCTCCTGTGATTAACGTCTCCGAAGAATCTCACCGAACACGGGACTGACTGCAAATGTTCATCCACGTATTCAAATTTCCCCATCTTCACACATGCAGTACACTCCCAGTCCAGAATAGGACGATGTGGTTGAGCTACCACTGAAATGGCTTGTGTTGAACAGACCATAACAGATTAATTATTAAGGTGGGTGGTAGGTGCGCCTACCTGTGATCTCGTCAACCACTCAAGACGCTTGAACGGAGTGTACGTGATAAAACCCCCTTCCCCCTTCTCCCTCCTCAAATAAAAGGTCCTTCTTTTTTGAGGGCAAATCCATCATCCATGCCTCCTCGTCCAAGCTAAACATAGCCATCTGGGCTGGTTTTCTTCCCCTCCTGTCTCTTTCCACGTCTTCGTGCTCGACACCAATCTTGAAATTACACCATGCCCTTCTATATATCGGCCACTCCATCTCCTGGTCTGTTTCGTTCTTCCTCCGTTTTCTTGCTCACCGGAGTTTGTTCAACATCGCTTTAACCCATGCTCGGAGGTTTCATTTCACTTTGTCTCTTCTAGAAGAGTGACCACCGGCATGGCATATAGAGAGAATCGTATAAACTATTAGAATTATACATCTCTCCTTCCTCTCCTCCTGTTTGTCTATTCATCCAGCTTCGGCCGATTCGATCATCCAGATAGACCTCCCATCTTTTCAGCGCTGAGCTTCTTTGGGATCTTTTTTTCCCGCCTTTGTCTTTGGCAGTCCTCGATCGATCTGCCGCCAGATATCTTTGGGGGGTTTTCTTCGGCTTCACCCCACTATTTGATTTTTTTTATAGAAAAATTCCATCACCGCCCAGCTAGTTCTCCCAGATCTCCAGATCTCAAGTCTTCAAGAACTTCCAGAGAAAGAAAGGACAGCAAGACAGACTCCTCTCCTCTTCTCTGGCCACTGCTCTGCACACCACTTACACTGCCCACTTTTGCTTATGCTGTCCAGATCCCATCGTTCAACCAACCAGAAGTCGCGCCAACAAGGCTCACATGCAACTGTACACCATATCAAGACGTTTTGCTACACATACAATAGTTCCTGCCTGCCCTGGAAGCTTTTATATCCCTTCGCTATAGCCTTCCACTCTTTCCACACCTTTTCCTTTTTTTTCTGCCCACCCTCCCAAGTCCAACCAACACCCTGTCACTACTACAAAACACACCCTATCTTTCTCAGATTCACACCCCCCCTCCCCTCCTTCACCTTTCTTCTTCTCTGTACAGTACAGTACATACTCCTTGCTCCTAACCAATCCCTACTCCTGGAGGTTTATTCGCACTCCTTCTGGCTTTCTCTTTTCCTCTGCTGTACACCTCTGACTCCCCCTACGACTAGTTCGGCTGCTGCCTTTATATGGAGCCTTGAACAACTAACACCACTTCTTGTCTCTCGCTCTCTCTCTCTTTTTCTTAACCCCCCCCCCGAAAAAAAAACCCCCAAGACTCTCTCCTACTCCCTGCCCTATTTCATACTTATAAGCTTCTTACCCCTTCCACTCACTCATTTTCTATATATCTTCTCCATCCCCCCCCTCATCCTCCATCTTCATCTTCATCCTCCACCTCTCTCTGGCCCTTTCTCTTCCACCACTTCGACCTTCTCTATCTCTCGCTATCTAGCTCCCCCTCCTTCTCTCTCTCCTCTCTCTCCTTCTCTCTCTGTCTCTCTCTCTCTATATATATATATATATATCTATATACTCTCTCTTTGGCCTCATCTCAGAACTTGCAACCCCCCTCGCCAACCCCATCCGATTCTCCCGGTTTCCTCGCCATGGACCTCTCCCCGCCGTCTCTCACGACGTCGCCCGATTCTCCTTCGTACGCCTACAGCTCGTCCGCTGAGCACTCTCCCCTGGACTACCCTTCTCCCGGCTTCCTTGACCACCACCACCAGCACCAGTACAAGATCAGCTCCATCTACGACACCGCAGCTTCCCACCAGTGTACAATGACCCAGGTCATGGATTCGGACCACTCCCACCCGCGTATGGTCGACCTTCCGCTTGGCGAATGGCAGTCTCCCGTCATCCTCACCCCGTCCACCACCGGGGCTGTCTCGGCCTCCGCCGTCATGTCGGGGGGATACGACACCTTTTCGCACTATCAGCCTTATGGCCACGACGTCTATTCCCAGCCAACCTCGCACCCGCAGTCCAACAACCACCCTCACCACTCCCACGCCTCTGCCTCTCCAACCCCGTCAGTTGCCTCTCTCCATTCCCAGGCTCATGCTCAGGGTCACTCCCACACCCACCATATGCACCCTCTCGTCTCGTCTCATCCCCATGCTTCGCCCTCTCCTGTCATGAGACAACCGAGCCACTCGAGGCCGCCTGTCTCTTCCATTTCTGTGCGACAGCCGCCCCCCTACGCCTTCGCCAATGAAGTTTCTCTGCCTGGCACTCCCGCCGAGCGCGTGAAGACCGATAGTGGCCCCTCCACCTCTGACTACTGCCAGGTTGACCCTGTCCAGTACCCGTCTCCTAACTCCATTCCGGCTACCTACGTCTCCGATTCCACCGCCTTTCCCGTGACCACTTCGGCACCCTACTCGCTTGCCGACACGTCTTCTCACGACTGGAGCCACAAGGCCGCATCTGACTTCAGTGCCTCGAGCAACGGCCATTTCTACTCGCAGCAGCCAACCACCGCCCAGCCCGTCAACCCTTCGGTCTCTCTAATTGGAATGAACCAGACGTACATGTCAGACCGCAAGCTCAAGATGGCCCGTCCCCGGAGGCAGCAGCGCAGATTGACCACCAAGGAGGAAGCAAACTTCCAGTGTGAGATCAAGGGATGTGGAAAGCTTTTTAGCCGCAGCTACAACTACAAGGCTCACATGGAGACCCACGACGAGAAGCGCGAGTATCCTTTCCCTTGCGCCGTCAAGGACTGCACCAAGAAGTTTGTTCGCAAGACCGACCTCCAGAGACACAACCAGAGTGTTCACATGAAGGAGAGAAACCACAAATGCGACTACTGCGGCCGGATGTTTGCTCGCAAGGACACCCTAAGAAGGTCAATAATCCATCCCGCTGACTTTGCAACTCCCTTCTTTGTCCGTGAAGAACACCCTACTGACTGTTGATCATCTTTGACTTCTCCTAAACAGGCACATGGAAGACGGATGCTCTAAGAGATTTGACATTGACCCTCTGCAGCTACGAGGCGACAACCAGTTTGATCCCCTGGGATCGTCTGCCTCTCGAGGACTAAGCGGGGCCGGTTCTGCCACCTTGCCACAGCATATGATGCCCCAATCAGCAAGCTCGCTTCCGCCAATGAGCATGCCGTCGCCGCACGCAACTTCTCTCATGTCTTCAAACTCGGCATCCAACCTGCGAATGCATCCTCACCAGCGGGAATCCATGCCTATGCCTTGGTCGCGGCAATTATAAGTGGCGTAGGGCTGTTCGTTCTACCGTCTCAGACTTCTGTTGAATTCTGTCCGCGCTTCTCTTGTGCAAATATCCCCTTTTGTGAACTTTCTGTGCTTTTTCTTCTCTTGGTTTTTGTTTTTGTTTTGTTTTTTGTTTTTGGTTTTCTTTCTCCAGCGACATACCTCATACACCCGGATCTTGGTTCAATACTCTATCTCATTTATTTCCTGCCTTTTCTCTCTTTTGTTCTTTCATTTCTCCGTTATGATATTGGAATGATATAGCGCCGTTTCGGATGGCTGGGTACAGGTACTTAGACGGGAGTTTTCACTGTTGGACTTACTCAATTTTTGTGTGTATTCATCAATCTTACACAGGCTGGGATCCTGCGCATATACTACTATATATTTTGTTTATTTATTATTCTACAAAGATGGGCCATACACCATACGATTGTTTCCTTGACACATGTAATCGTGCGTGAGCCAGAGCCACTGACTTCAGTATGGCTTGCTAACCTTGCATGAGGAATTGGCAGCTGGTTTCCTCTTGAAGTTGGAAAGGCTCCCTATGCGCACTGAACTGAAGTGTTTTGTTTGCATGATGTGATGTTTCCTGTTTTTACTACAGGTTTATGTATTTCTCTGTTACCCTTCGTCTTTTTCTTTTCTTTTAAATTCATCATTTTCTTGCGGATTTTCCGCTTCCTATCAGAACTAATAGGCCCGGGAGATCATTCCTCTTTGACAACAGCTTTGATTTTTGAATTTGGGGGGGGGGGTTCCCAAGTCGGGGGCTAACCATGGAAAAAGCAACATTCGGGCGGATAGTAACCACATGCAGTCCTGTTTTTAATGCACTAGTCAACACAAAGCAATGTGTAAAGAAGTGGCTGTCTGTGCATCAGAAAAATGGCGTTTCGAGTTCTCTGACCACTTGATGATTCACGACAGTTCTGGGCCTGGAGCAGCTGGTGTCTCGTACGTACATGGTCAGTCAATTTCTCGTTCTCGGGTGCTGCCTCTATGATTGGTTCTTCCTCGGGATGCTCGATAAGACTTGGGTGCGTTACTGAGACATAGAGGGGCGACTTTCCTTTTACGGGAGCAAGCAGAGAGATGCGAGTTGGGTATGAATTGTGGACACAGGAAGTTAATATCAAGCATGATGACTCCTCTGTTTAATGACAGGAAATTACCCCGTAGAACGTGAGATTTGGGACGGGTTATTTATGATTGTGTGCTTCTGTTTTGTGGGGTGTATGTATATGTATGGCTAAAGGTTCCGGGAAAGGGTTGAAAACGTCTGTAAGTTTAGTGTTTGTACGATAGACGTGATCAATGCAGACAGGTCAAGATCTGAAGGGTCTGGCCATGGCCCTGTTGTTTTTATTTCTCGTCCCTGTGGTGATCAAGAAACATAGTCCAGCGAGTGGCGACAGCTTGAAGAACGCACTAAGACAGGAGGTCGCAAACCCGAGAGGGAATGGAATCATTTGACGATCTCAAAACCCACCATTCTTGAATCAATAGAATTACTTACAACTATCAAAAAAACCCCCCTTTCTTTTGGTCGATGGCCTTTGAGGGGCTCAAAAAGTAACTGCTCGTACATGCTTGGAGGAAGGAGAAAAAAAACAGTCAAGAAACGCGGTTGGAGCGTTGAACCCCCCCGGTTCCGATGTAACGTCGGAAAAGGTTAGACGCGCCGACCTGCCGTTTCAGCGCATCTTGGGGATCTGAGCGAGGGTGCGATGTTGTTGTTTGTGGTGTGGCTCGCCTCGGGCAAGATTTTCGGATTGGGGGCAGGACAGGAAAATGAACACACAAGGGCATGAAAATGGGGAGAAGAGGGGGGGGATGATGTGTGAGGAGGTTGCGGTACAGACTTCCCGACCATCGAGAGGGGATCAGCGCAGGCTCTGTGGGTTTAAAAACGGTATCGGGGACAAAACACCAGTGCTGGTGGGTCGGGCGGATAATGCATCTTCGACCGTACAAGTGCTTGGAGACAGGCGGTGTGAGATGTATGGACGGGATGATTCCCTACCCTTAACTGAACGGCCACCCGCTGAGATGCAGTAATTGGACGAGAAGCCTCGCTTTCCAATACTGCTTCCGAACGCCTTCCGGGCTGGTCTCTTACAATCCACCTCTCCTTAAATCATAGCACCGGTCATATAGCATGTACTCCCTTTTCTTGCAGCTACAGAAAGTCCCAAGTCTTGCTCTTCAACCAGGTTGAGATGTCTAGTGTGTTTTCATCATCACATCCATGATGACGAGTAGGCTTTTATGTGCTGGTTCTCGTTAAAAAAAAATCGCTATCCTGCTATGTATCATTCGGACAGCTTCATCCATGTAGGCCCACACTCATGAAGTCAGGAACCAACCCAGGTCTGGTTCAGCTTAACCATCTTCGAAAAAAGCCCGAAATCCTACACACGACAAGGAAGTTTAAACTCTAGAGAGGGCACTGGTTTAATTGACCCCTGGTTCTGGATGGCCTCTGAAGAGCTCTCGTGTACGGAGAAATTCCCCCAGTTTAATGAGGTGCGTTTTATACGTGCATACTGACACTCAAATATACGACGTGGTATCTCGAAAGATACTTCTACGTGCAAGAGTTGGTGCTTGCGAGTTTCAATTCCGTTAGAGTACAGGTCATTGATGATGTACATGCAGATATTATAACATCACAGTCAGATCCATAAGCAGCTTTGACCAGGCTTTTAAAATCAAGGGGAGGAAGAATGCCTCGAGTAGTATTGATGGATGTCTTTTCAAACTAAAAAAACTTTTATGTATATATGTATATATATTGTATAGATATATATAAACAGGATCGTCTTATATGTCAGCTCTCACCGGGGCCTTCTGAGATGTTGGTAGTTGAAACGCACACTACATACTGTATGTACACTTACATACGGATACTCACACCGTCCCTTCCTACCAACTCCTGTGGTGTGCAAGACACCTGCATACAATGTTGAAGCGCCTGGGCCGGCTTGGAGAACCCCCGATCTCGAGTCGAACAACACGATCCAGGCCGTCTTCGGTTCCAGGGGATCTGTGTGCTGGGTTCGCCGAAGCTTAGCTAGACAGAAGCTTCCACTCCTTTCCTCCAACACCAATAAAAAGGAGCTGAACCCTGTGCATGAAAATGCCAACCCACATCATTATCCACTTCCAGAACAGAGCAATGTGAAATTCCGGTCCGCTTTACTCGGGGCGTCGGGGTGCATCCAACCTTGTAAAAGATTTCAGTGGTACGGGAAGACGGCATTTCCGATGCATGTCGTGCTACACTTTGTGTCCACAGCTTCATACTACTGTACCTACCAAACACCATGGGTGGGTGTGTGTCTTTCTCTATGTCTATGGCTTCATGGTCTCTCTCTCTGTCTCCCTGAAACCTGAACAACAACTACTATATATTACTCTTGAATCAGGTATGCTATAGGCAGACAACAACGATAATTGGAAGCACCAGCGAGCACAGGAACGCCACACGTCGTATGAAAGCCAGTAGTCGACTTCAAGACGCTCCCGGATTCTCTTGGCCATTATGTCGCATTACAGAGTGTGCTACACTGTACTAGCCATAGACTGAATTCATTTCTAAGGGGAGTTAGTTGCTGTTCGCCGCTAGGCTAGCCGTCTCGTAATTCATAATTTCCTCCCAACATATATGTAGCAGTATTTAGTAGTATGTCGCATCGATGGCACCACGGTAGACTAATCGTTTTCCTGTTAGATCTCATCCTCACGGAGACGATACCTCAAGATAGTTAGGGTTTGGTAAGGGTTTTAGTCGGGAAATTTTTGGCCCGGACCCACATTCTTGATAAGACCCTAGATAAGAAAAACTTCAAAACACAAAATTCTACCTGCCAACTGGAACCTCAGGAATATTCTGCCATTCTTGACCGCTAAAAAAATTCCCAGGCCCCCTCCAGTCGCAAGGAAAAAAAATTAAATAAATAAAAATAAAAAAAAGCTTCACCAACCACTCATTGAGAAGCAAAGAAATCTTTTTTTCCAAAGGTTCAATTCGGAACCTGTTGATATTCTCTTTCACTCCCTGTTTTTAATTCCTCACCGCATTGCCAGCCCATCTTGTTTTCTTCTTGTCTCCTGTTCATACTAGACTCCGGGGAAATCCCGGACTTCAATCGCCATGAATGTCTCAAGTCCCGTCACGGCCGTGCTTGACCGAGTCGAGTTTGGCTTCTTGTCAGCAGATGAGATCCGGAATATCTCAGTGAAAAGGATTCAAAACGAAAGCACATTCGATTCGTTGCTAAACCCAGTTCCTGGCGGTCTGTATGATCTTGCGCTTGGAGCTTGGGGAGATTCATTGTAAGTCGAGATTTTTGGCGTTTGTTATTTTTGCTTGGATTGAGGTTTCTTTTAAAAAAAGTTTTTTTTTGGCTCTCTAACTAGTTTTCTACTTCTCTCCTCTCATGCAGGTGCTCAACATGCCACTTGAATCAATTCCACTGTCCTGGCCATGCTGGCCATATCGAACTTCCCGCGCCCGTCTACCACCCGATCTTCATCGACCAGATCCTGGCACTCATCCGTGCCCAGTGCCGCTACTGCGATGGTTTCCGACTTCATCCCCGAACGCTGCACAGGTATCTGTGCAAGTTCCGACTCCTTATGTACGGCCTTCTAGAGGAGATGCATGCGGTTGACTCGATAGATGAGGAGTTGGGCTTCATCCCCACGAACCTTCAGGCTGTCGATTCGGGAAGCGAGGCCGAGGAAGAAGACATTATTTCCACTGTGGACAACGTTATGAAGCGTCGCGAGCGCTTTGTGTCCCGCGCCATTCGCGGCCGCAGATTCACGGTGGCTGATGTCATGAATAGCAAGCATGAGGGCTCGAACTATGCACGCAGGGCTCTGATGAAGGAATTCATGGGCGAGGCTGCCCGTACACGCCGATGCGCAACTTGCCAAGGAATCTCTCCCGGATACCGGAAGGACGGAGCTGTGAAGATCTTTGAGAAGCCTCTGTCCATGAAGGAGAGGGTCAAGATGGGCAGCAGCCGGCTTCAGGCTACCGACGCCATGGCTGCGGCTCGTGCCAAGCCATCTGCAGATGAGTACAACTCCGACGAAGGTGTCGCCGACGTTGCGTCGTATCCCGTCAACGGCGAAGCTGTCGAAATCGGTAACACCGAAACCGTTACCGTGTCCGACTCCGGTCTCTCCTCGAAGCAGCGATACCTGAACCCCATGGAAGTTCTCAGCCGTCTCAACAATCTTTTTAAGAAAGAACAAGACATTCTCGCTTTGCTTTACAACTCCAAGCCGACCAAGAACGCCCCGCCCATGACTGCCAACATGTTTTTTATTGAGGCTATCATTGTCCCGCCGAACCGGTTCCGTCCGGAAGCGAGACAGGGAGCCTCCCAAGTGATGGAGGCCGAGCAAAATTCCCTCTTCAAGTACATTTTGCGCAACTGCGAGCGTATCCAGCGGGCCGGCGCCGAAAAGGAAGGCGGGATGTCTCACCGGGAACTTGCCGAGCTGCAGCGGGGATGGATCGAGCTCCAAGGGTCTGTCAACGCCCTCATTGATCGGACTAAGAACCCCGCCACAGGTTCCGCCGCTCAGCGTGCTGAGGAGGGTATCAAGCAGAAACTCGAGAAGAAGGAAGGTCTCTTCCGAATGAACATGATGGGCAAGCGTGTCAACTACGCGGCTCGCAGTGTCATCTCCCCCGACCCGAACATCGAGACCAACGAGATTGGTGTGCCGCTCGTCTTCGCCACAAAGCTGACCTACCCAGAGCCTGTCACCAGCCACAACTTCCGCGAACTTCACCAGGCTGTCATCAACGGCGCAAACCAGTGGCCTGGTGCCGTAGCCATTGAAAACGAGAACGGCCAGCTCCTAAACTTGAGATGGAAGTCCCAGGACCAGCGCATGGCCCTCGCCAACCAACTTCTGGCGCCCTCCAGCGTTGGATCAGCCACTTCCAAAAACAAAAAGGTTCACCGTCATATAACCAATGGCGATGTCGTTCTGATGAACCGTCAGCCCACCCTGCACAAGCCGTCTATCATGGGCCATCGTGTGCGTGTCCTCCCTGGCGAGAAGACCATTCGTATGCACTACGCCAACTGCAACACCTACAACGCCGACTTCGACGGAGACGAAATGAACATGCACTTTCCGCAAAACGAGATTGCCCGAGCCGAAGCTCTGCAAATTGCCGATACCGACCATCAGTACCTGTCCGGAACTGCCGGAAAGCCTCTCCGTGGTCTGATTCAGGACCATCTGTCCATTTCCGTTGCCTTGTGCAGCCGAGACACTTTCCTCACCAAGGGCGACTACCATCAGCTCGTGTATGCCGCGCTGCGGCCGGAGCATGGTCACATTCTCGGAGACCGGATAGAGCTTGTGCCCCCCGCAATTTCGAAGCCTGTTCGCCGCTGGACTGGAAAGCAGATCATCACCACCATCCTGAGAAATATCACCCCTCCCAACTGCGGAGGCCTGTGGATGAAGGGAGACACCCAGTTGAAGGCCAGCCAGTGGGGAGCCGCTGGAGCCGAAGATGCCATTGTTCTGTTCCATGACGGTGTTTTCATCTCCGGTATCCTCGACAAGTCGCAGCTAGGTCCCTCGTCGGGAGGCATGGTACACTCTATCCACGAGGTGTATGGTCCTGCCGTTGCTGGCAAGCTTCTGAGCAGCATGGGACGTCTCCTGACGCGATATCTGCACATGAAGGCCTTCAGTTGCGGAATGGACGATCTAAAGCTCACTCAGCAGGGAGAGGATAACCGCAGAAATGCTCTCAGCAAGGCGTCTGGTGTTGGTCTTGATGTGGCGCGCAAGTACGTCAGTCTAGACGACCGAGATCCTCCCCTGTCTGGCAATGACGCCGAACTTCGTCTTCGTATGGAGGAGGTTATCCGCGACAGCACAAAGCACGAAGGTCTTGATAGACTTATGAATCAGCAAACCGCCGTGCTATCGTCGGAGGTTACCAAGCTGTGTCTCCCTGACGGTCTAGAAAAGCCGTTCCCTGCCAACCGAATGCAGGTCATGACAACATCGGGTGCCAAGGGTGGTCTGGTCAACGCGAACCAGATTTCGTGTAATCTAGGACAGCAGGTTCTTGAAGGTCGCCGTGTTCCAGTCATGGTCAGCGGCAAGTCTCTACCTTGTTTCGAGCCGTTCGAGACTAACGTGCGTGCCGGTGGATACATTGTCAATCGTTTCTTGACGGGTATTCGCCCGCAAGAGTACTACTTCCATCACATGGCTGGACGTGAAGGACTGATCGATACCGCTGTCAAAACTGCCAGTTCGGGTTACCTCCAACGTTGTATCATCAAGGGCATGGAGGGTCTTTCAGTGTCTTACGACTCCACCATCCGGGATTCCGATGGTACGTTGGTGCAGATGCTCTACGGAGAAGACGGTCTCGATGTTACGAAGCAGAAGTTCCTCACCAACTACGAATTCATTCTCCGCAACCTGAAGTCCGAGGCGTCACAGCTGCAGCTCGGTCAGCTCGAGGCTGATCAGCTGTTGGAACACAAGGCCGAGATCGTCAAGCACATGAAGAGCGCCATCAAGCACTCCAAGCCGCGTGACTCCCGCTCCAAGGACCCGGTCACCTCTATTTTCAACCCTGCCCGCACGCTCTTTGCCACGTCGGAGAAGTTCTTCTCTTCGATGAACTCGTACCTTTCAGATAACAAGCAAGGCCTTGTCGGCAAGGCCAAGGAAGCCGAGTCTGACGCTGCTACGAACAACTTTGTCGTCACCAAGAAACAGGCCGAGCTTGTGTTTGCCGCCAAGTACATGCGGTCCCTTGTTGAGCCCGGCGAGGCGGTTGGTATTGTGGCTGGTCAGTCTATTGGTGAGCCGTCGACGCAAATGACACTGAACACGTTCCATTTGGCCGGTCACTCCGCCCGTAACGTCACGCTGGGTATTCCCAGACTTCGTGAGATTCTCATGACTGGTGCCACCAACATCAAGACCCCCGGCATGACACTGGTGCCCCGCGAAGACATGACCAAGGCCGAGGCGGAATTGTTTGCCAAGTCAATTTCTATGCTTCCGTTCGCCGATATCCTCGACAAGGCCAGTGTCAAGGAGCGCATTACCAAGGGCCAGGGCCATGCTCTAGCCAAGGTCTTCGACTTCCGGCTTGAATTCTTCCCATCCAAAGAGTATAGCCCAATGTTCGCGGTGTCGGTCAGCCAAGTTTTGAGTGCTACTGAGGCCAAGCTGCTGCCGAGACTTTTGTCGATTACGAAGAAAGAAATCAAGAAACGCCTGAGTGACGGCAATGTTGTGGTTCCGGATATCGGTGTCGGAACCCGCCGGACTGATAACCTGGCCCAGGCTACCGCACCGGCCGATGACGAGGAGGAAGAATACAGCGACGACGATGAGGATGAAGGCGATGCCACCGAGAGCAAGCGCAAGGCCAATCGACGGGAGGCTGTGTCGTATGGCCCCAACGATGATGAGGACGATGAGATCCAGAACGAGCAGGCACGCGATGCCATGTCTGAAGACGAGGATGAAGGTTTCTCAGGCACGCCGCCGCCGGATTCCAAGCGACCAGGTAGCGACGGAGATGACGAAGACGTGGATATGGACGCGGTCAGACGGTCTAAGAAGCAGGCAGCCATCAAGGACAAGCGGGAGAAGCGGGCCAGCCGGGTTCTAGAGAAGTACCCGGAGGTCACGCGGTTCGTGTGCGACGAGGCGCAAGGGACGTGGTGCGAGTTCTCGTTTGAGTTCGATGCCGACACGCCGAAGCTGATTATGCTCAACCTGGTGCAAGACGCGATCCGGTCGTCGGTCATCCGGCAGATCCCGGGCATCAAGGGGTGCACATACATCGAGGACTCGAAGATCACCGTCGGCGGCAAGGAGGTCACCACGCCGGCGATCCACACCAACGGATCGAACATCCGCGAGATGCGGCAGCTGGACGGCTTCATCCAGCCGGACCGTCTCCACACGAACGACATTGCAGCGATGCTGGCCGAGTATGGTGTTGAGGCGTGTCGCAGCAACATCATCAACGAGTTGTCGGCAGTCTTCAAGTCTCACGGTATCGGTGTCGACAACCGCCACCTGAACCTGATCGGCGACTACATGACGCGCAACGGTGGCTTCACGCCGTTCAACCGCATGGGTCTGAGCGGCAACATCAGCCCGTTTACCAAGATGAGCTTCGAGACCACGGTCGGATTCCTCAAGGACGCGCTGACTGTTGGCGATTGGGATGATCTCCGCACGCCGAGTAGTCGTATCGTCATGGGCAAGCTCAGCCGGGTGGGCACGGGATCGTTTGATGTCATGACGCGGGTGCCGACTGTGCACTCTGGTGCCGCTGAGGTGTACGGATATTAAAAGAAAAACCCCCATGATTGCTTACTAGACGGATGAAGAGAAAAGTGAATGTTAAGTGAAGAGACTGCCAGTTTTTTTGGTGGTTTTTGCTTGTTCGGGATGTTGGTTTGAAGGTTTGACTGTTTTCGTCGTTTCTCTCCGGGGAGTTTCTGGGAGGGTTTTTTTTTGTTGTTATCTTCACTTTTGCGTTCTCTTCTTCTTGCATCGTGCGGGTTTTTTGCGCAGTTCTTCAGTTTATCACTCATTATCGTTACATCATATAAATAAACAACAGTTTTGGCATTGGAGCTCAAAATATCATCTTGTTCAGGTTACAGGTTCACAGGTGTCGGCGATAACGCTCTTGAAAAAAAAGAAGAAAAAAAAAAGCCCCACTAGTTATTGCCACGGCTTCCTTCCCAAATGGTGGTCGATCAGGCACAGTTGGTTGCCTGTCTACACAACATCTAGAGTAATATTCAGCGCCTAAAAAAATCAATAGGCCAGCAATTTGTATCAACGCAAAGTCGAGCCTTGCTCAAGAAATCCGGGAGGAGATTGGAAGGACAGGAAAGCGCGATGAGTTATGGCCCTGTGCGATGCGGTCAGCCAATTACCCCGAGTAGTAGTTTTTATCACGGGCTATGTTTCACAAGGCGGCCATCGCGAGTAGCAGACCAGAGTCTCAAAAATAGAAATATCGTCTTTGTAATGTCATAAAAACCGATTCCATTCCCGGTTACAGTATGCATCTGTACTGTTTAAAAACGATAGTGTACAATCCACGTGTGCAAAAGAAAAGCAGAGCACCGCAACAATAACGCCGTAATCCCCAACCCATTATCACCGATGATCCATCGTCAAGCATACCCGAAGCGATAACTAATCAACCACCCATAGCTAAGAAACAATTTAGTTGCGCTCTCCACGGAGGCGGCGGGCAAGCTGGATGTCCTTCTGTGAGGTTGTTAGTACGATGTACGGCAGGTGGCGGCGTGTTTGTCAAGGGAGTATATGAAGTAGTACTTACGGACTGGATGGTGACACGCTTGGCGTGGATGGCGCACAGGTTGGTGTCCTCGAAGAGGGAGACGAGGTAAGACTCGACCGACTCCTGGAGAGCGCCGATGGCGGAAGACTGGAAGCGGAGGTCCGACTTGAAGTCCTGGGCAATCTCACGGACGAGACGCTGGAAGGGGAGCTTGCGGATCAGAAGCTCAGTCGACTTCTGGTAGCGACGGATCTCACGGAGAGCGACGGTACCAGGCTTGTAGCGATGAGGCTTCTTGACACCTCCAGTGGAGGGGGCCGACTTGCGGGCAGCCTTGGAGGCGAGCTGCTTGCGAGGGGCCTTGCCACCGGTGGACTTGCGAGCGCTGGAAGGTGGTAAGATTAAAAGTCAGTAAGAGAGAACGGCGATGATGATAAAGATAAAACAATTATCGATGGCACATAATCATCGAAAAATGAATGAATCGATCAAATACTCACGTCTGCTTAGTGCGGGCCATTTTGGTTGATGGAAATGGATAAAAAGTGGTGGTGGTTGATGATGAAAATGTGTGGGTGGGTGGAAGTGGAGAGTGGAAGAAGTGTGATGAGATGAGATGCAGGAAGAGAAATTCCGAAGTTGGGGGAGGGAAGGAAAAGTATTTGTATGTGGGCGGTGGGGCGCTGGCTGATTGTGATTGTAAAAATAAAAATAATAATAATAAACGAGAAACCAGGCAGGGGAGGGGAAATCGGAAAAAGGGACACCAAAAATAAATGGGTCCCAAGCACTGTCGCAAAAAAAGAAAACAGACGCGTTCAGCGGAAGTAACATGCACAGAGGAAAGCGTATTTTCTTTAAAGTGATTTTAAAAACACACCGGAAAATGCAAGGCTCAGGGTGGGCCCGTGACATATTTATGAATGCAGAATTATCATTGGTCAGCCCTTGTGGCTCCTTTCTCCATGTTTGATATCAAGATAAAAAGCACAAGAGGGGGCCGGCCACACCGACTTAATGCGTATTGCAACTGTTGATTTCTGCCATGGAAGGTGGGAAGTCGCCATAGACGGTCGCTGCTGCCTCAGTTCAACCGCCGTATGACTCATCTGCTACTATCACGCAGGCTTTTCTTCTGCTTCCTACGAGTTCGGCTTACTACGGGTATAGAGAGAGTCAAGCAAAGATTCCACGCAATCAGGTGACTTCTCAGGTCTTGCTCTGATCAGAGAACCGGACTATGCCTAAAGAGGTATTTTCGCTCATGGCAGAAAGTGGCGGTGTCGTGAAAACCTGCATGTACTGAACATATAAAGGGGAAAATATTCAGTACTGACTTTGACAGCTCTTCCCCATTGAACCCACACGTCCTGCCGTGAAATTAAACAGCAAAAACACGTTACCAGAAAGTGTCCGCATGGCCAAGGGCATGATACGTGTTGAAGGTGGTCGACACGCGATTCCCAACTGTTCGAGTCAAATAAATCGGTGAAAATATCAACATAGTTGTCAAATGGCCTTTTCCGTGTTGTTGATCTTCCAGGCCCTTGTCAACGGAAGGAATCAGTTCTCAGCAGCGCCTTTTTCCCTGCTGGGGTACGTACCCATTTAATCGCGACACGACCTTTCCCGATTTGGATATTTCTGCAGTGTTGTTTTTTTGTCTTGTTTTTATTTCTGCGGGACTTTAATTTGATTGGCTGGCTGGCCTTAAAGATCAAGCTGACAGGTACGTACCTCCAGGCACGGCGTGGTATCAGAGTGATTTCCATCACCCGCACTCAGTCCTTTAAAGTTCTCCCGGACCGCCCACGTTTCGATTCTTTTTTTTTCCTCTCGCCCCCCTCTTCTATTCCTCCATCTTTCCCACACTTCAAAACTACTCTTTCCACCTAATTGGTCTCTCGTCACATACCACACACAACACCCACTTTCTTCACTCCCACAACAATCTAATCATCATGTCTGGACGTAAGTACTTTGATCTGATAACGGATTCATTCTTTTGAAAGATTTTTCCTTTCTTAATCCCCAGTTCTCTAACATGTTCTTTCTCTCTAGGCGGCAAGGGTGGAAAGGGTCTCGGCAAGGGCGGCGCCAAGCGTCATCGCAAGATTCTTCGTGACAACATTCAGGGTATCACCAAGCCCGCTATCCGTCGTCTCGCTCGTCGTGGCGGTGTCAAGCGTATCTCCGGTAGTAAGTTATTGCTCTGTTGAATACCTATCGCTCGTCTCGGTTAAACATGCTCTAACCTTTTTTCTTCCAGTGATCTATGAGGAGACCCGCACTGTCCTCAAGTCCTTCCTCGAGGGCGTCATCCGTGATGCTGTCACCTACACTGAGCACGCCAAGCGCAAGACCGTCACCTCGCTGGATGTTGTCTACGCTCTGAAGCGCCAGGGCCGCACCCTGTACGGTTTTGGTGGTTAGATGTTTCGTTTGTTTTTGCGAGTTTTGTTACGATTTACGTTCCGTTTTGCTTGTCCTGTATCCTGCGGAAACATGCAGGCAGGTCGGTTTAGCTTGCTGTTGCTTTTGTTTTCATTATGAGGGCTCTTGGGTTTGGTTGGGTCTGCAGTTGGGTGTTTGTTCCTTTGTACCATATGGGGAAGAGAATTCCACGGGTTCACATGGTTGGGCTTCTCACAGTAATTGATAACTGATTACATCTTCACTTCCCGTTTCTCGTGTTCTGCTCTTTGGTATTGTGTCCTGTTTACTACGCGTGTTTCGCGTGTTCGTGGCTGGTTGGTTCTCTTGCTCGTATTGTGTTGTGGCTCTGTGTCATGTTCATCCCCGTGGCTGGAGTTTGTCGTGGCGCATCGCCCTCCTGGTCTCGTCGCTACTACTCATGGACCTCGAGAACCGCCATCTCTTCTAGGTTTAGGCATCCAACCCTTTGCATGCTGTCAACAGCCGTGACGGTCACCTTTATGGCAACTCATCTCGAATATGGCGCGCAGCTTGATCACTACCATATCAGTCCGTTCGTGTTTACGTATCCGGCTCTAGAATATCGAGACAGGCCAGAATCTCTCAATTTCCCTTGATGCCCGTCCCTTGGTCGTCTATGCCTGATGCTCCTGTGTTTGACGCGGTGTTTAGTAACCCGGTGAGGTCATGGCTGTTTCGTTGTCTTCCATCTTGCGTGGTATTCCAATGTCGGTGGAGTGATCTCTGAGAGGAGCCTGTGATTGAACTGAGCCATGAACATGTGGGTGCAAGCATGTACGTGTACAAACAAGAACTATACCCGCATAGGAACGTAAAAATGATATTGGTCGTCATTATTGTGAGTGACGTTGGGACGTTGAATGGTTCACATTTCAATGCATCACGCTTGTGGACATGTTTCTGCGTGTGGATCGCTCCATATGTGCGATCGCGCTCCCACCAGGGGAGGAGCGAATGGAGGAAAATGACGTCATGTTATGTTTAGGGTTAGGGTGTGGTGGTGTTGATCGCTTCGTCTCGATGTGAGCTTCTTCAACTTCTTGCACGTGTTGGCTTACGGACGCATAGGTGGACTTTTTACTCTTGTTCGCTCCTATTTCATCCAATGCTTGACTTAACTTGTTTCTGGTTGTACGCTACCATCAATGACGACATTAATTGTGTTGGATGCTTTTTGTCTCTATTGCTTGGTCGGTTCAAGTTGACCTCGTGAATACCTTAACTAACATCCGGGATAGAAAGACGTCACATTCCATACGAACTAACTAGATATTACATACTAACCAAGTATCTTCTAGCGAAGAAAAACAAACCATCCCATGACCACGGTCTTGTAGCAGAGAGCTGTATCTGCGTTATGAGGATTAAAACGATACCTGAACACTACATGCAAGCAAACTATCTCATATCGACCTCTAACCTGGTCTATTAACAACAATTCTACAAAGCACGGAAACTTCAACCCAACAGGATCATACGGTACCGCAGAGTGCTATGGGCCCCAGCCATGGTGACGATATGGCTTCCTACGAATTGCCCAATGTGGAGTGAGACATCCAATATGGGAGTTGTGATGCGAAAGGAAGAACCATGGTGGACGGACGACGGGAATGCGAAACACAGGTGAGGCCAACAAGACATGGTCAGCGACATGCGGAGATGTCGGCCAAGACGAAAACAAGAAGTCGCTGATGACGACACTGGTATTACACAGGGCTGTAATCCGGAGATGGCCCCAGACCAGACCCAAAAGCTTTACCGGACAAAATCAACAAGTACCTAGTTTTTTCTTCTTCATCTTTGCGGCTGGCCTGTCGAAGAAGGGGGTTGAGAATGAGTACCAATCCCGCAGAGGCGGGGAGCGAAGCGAAGCGCGACCTATAACGCGAGGAGGGGTGGACGACAAGGATATCGCGCGACAGAAAAAAAACAGAAGACGAGGATGATCGCTAAGAAACCGGGACCTTAACAGGGAAAACCAACAGAACAACAAGGCAAAAAAAGAGGGCACAACAGTAACGGTCAAACCCCGTGATTGCATGGCAAAGTCTCGAGACGAATAACGAGAGATGACTATAGGAGGCCGACTAACGAATACCTAGCCCATTGCGCGATTGCTGCAAGGCCTCGACTTGCCAGATTAATTACACACGGTGGACAACGAGAGGAAAAAAGAAGAGAGAGGCCACTGGGAGCGACATGTGCGTCGATTCCACCAAAGAGACGAGATTTAGCAGGTGATAATATGCACAGTAAAAACAAATCTGCATGACACTACAGGGACGGCTAACCGGGACATGCAGGTTCTTGATGATTCTGACAGTCAAGAGCATCAACCTAGCCCTTAGAGACGATATAAGATGGAAATAACTATCGGACGCCGGGAAAAGTCAACTGAGGAGGGTTGTTCGAGAGTGGGATACAGCAGATCCCACAGAAAAGTGCTCGCCGAGGGCCCTTCAAGATGCCGAAATACCACCTCACTTGCTAGAAAGCAGGAGGGGGGCACGATGACCTAGATTGAGCGAGGTGTAAGTCTTCGTAGAAAAGCATGATAAGGGCGTGTGGTGTGGAGAGCATAGGGAAACAGGATCCAGAGCGGCGAGAACCTCGGGCAAGATGAACTTTCACTAATCCGGTGTCCCCCCAATTACCAACCAAGACGACACACAAGCAAAGACCAATCGCAAATCAAAAGACTGAAGATAGATGCCCCGTCGGCCGGTCGGGAACTTCACTGTACGGCGACTAAAAGTTCTATTATATTACTGGGCCAAGAGATGTCCGATGAAGGCAAAAACAATACAAGTCCCATGCATGAAGAATGCTCAAAGCCGCGATGTCTGACTGGAAGGTGAGATGAATGAAGAAGGACGAACTGGTGCTCAAAGAAAAGGGAGCATACTGACGACGACATAGGACGGAGCGGAGTGAATGAACAGCGACAACAACGGCCAGACGTGAAATCATGGCCGAGGAGGAACCTGACTCCGACGGACGAAGATTCCCTGGCTGCATGTATGCTGACGATGGCGAACACCCAACTGCCTCTGCCGCTACTGTCAAGGTCTGTACCACCGAGGATGCCATCCACTCAAGAACAAGCCAGCCATGGGTAAGTTGACGTGCAATTAATTTAAGATAGGAGAGACGAGTTGTCACGTTCTTAGTTCAACAATCCACCGGAAGGCCTTCCGCGTAGCGAAATAAAACAAAACCAAAACAAGAAGAAAAACTCACTTGGTGGGTTTATATGGAGCAGTGTGTTGCGGGCTATCCACCCACGTACATGATGCACACAGGTGGGCGATGCAATCAATGGTGGACGAAAAAAAGTAAGGGAGACAGACCATCGCATAGGTGGTCAAGATCGGACCGGCCACATTTCCAGCCACCGGACAAACAAGACTGAACATGATGCCGCCGGAGGGGGGCGAGAGAGAGAGAGAAGCTCTCCTCCGGCTTCGGGAGACGAATTGCTCAACATTGCCCGAGACCAGTCTTGATGCAACGGATTCTGTAATTGCGAGGAGCTTATCATTCTTTTGTAATCCCGTGATATATGTCGCATGGCCCTGACCTTTTACTCAGCGATGATGTCTTTTACATGCCTTTAGACGGAATATATGCAGGGGAATGAATGGGATTCCCGCGTCAGACAGAACTAGTTTAGAGACGTGCGAGTGTGAATACTGCGGGTATGGTGGGTTGAAATGTGCGAGACTACGTCATAGTGCATACCGAGACCCGCCGACTCAATGACCAACAGCAGCGTTTCCAATGAGCAAGGAGCCAAGGTGACAAGAAGCAGGGCCAGGCCAGGCTTGAATTTAAGCCCACTAAAAGCTCATCATCTTTTTGGATTTTGGAGTTACAGTATGACACCACAAGCACGTTGAAAAACCGAAAGAAGAAATCAATCTAAGTTTAGCACATTTGCCAGGGGACGGGAAATACAGGACCTCCTCGATAGAAACACAAAAAGTGGCAAAGATATGTCAGAAATCCCGAGATACGGGTGGATCAACTGCTCGTACATGTAGTGAACGACAATGCAGAATTAAATAACAACAATGCGATGTCGTATTTGGGAGCCGTAGGAAATGGTGATGTTTGATCCTTCCCGGGCTTACGGCACTTTTTTTTTTTTCCTCCCAGGAGAAAGTATTGCTAGACGTTCACATGCGGGCTTGAACGATCGGGGGTGTTGACGGGCTATTGCCTTATTGCCGGACTCGAGTGGGTCAACAGCCGGACATGAGGGAGGAGAAGAGGAGATAACTGAGACAACGGGAGACCGAGATGGCCAAGTCGGAGGATTGGATGACCTTGGAAGCGAAGTTCGAGGGGGGAGGGCAGGAGGGGGGAAGAGGGCAAGGACACGGACGAGACACACAGTTTGGCAATGTCAGGCCATGCATGGCTCGTCGATACTGAGAGACCTGAAAGTACGTGAGACAGCCATCATCAGCTGCCCAAGTGGGCTTGCTGGGTGGTCTCTCTAGACCATCTCGGGACTTGCACGCACCACCGAGAGAAGCCGGACCTTTGTCCTTTCCGAGACGGTAGATGGCCCTGTTGGTTTATTTTTTTTCGGTTCCTTTTTCCAACCCTCCAAAATAATACTCCGATATACCCCCTTCCTCATTATTGGAGCCCGCCCATGCCGACATGAAATCGAAAAGGTTGTCGAGTTGATCGACAATGTGCTTGCTGTGGTTCAGCACAGCCAGGTATTGTCGGATGCGTGCGGCAGGGAGGGTCGGCTATGAGGGGAAAAGAAAGAAGAAAAAAGAACATGTACGAGTAAAAGGGTTTAGGCTATCGCGTTATTTCGCGGCCGGCATGTGTTAATGAATCGCTGTGGTACCTCCGGGTCTGTTGTGAGATGACTATAGAAAAAGCTGCTGCATGCAAGAGCCGGTCGGAGGCTCCGAAAGATCGATCGGAACTGCGAATTCCACGTTGCATCGATTTACGCTGGACTGAAACCCGATGAAAGGGTTATTTATCTAACCACAATAAGCAACCTCGGAGTTGCCCTACGCTGCTGGCAATTTTTTTTTCCACCCTCAGCCAGCATAGTGAGGCGCTTGGACGCTCAGCCACACTTTGATGGGTCCTTGCACGAGACATTTCCCACGAGGCCTAACCCGGAACCTACCGGCCGCTGGGGAAAACCATCCAGCATCTCCAGCATCTGAAAGAGGGAACTGGAATCAGTTCTCGCTTCTGAGGATCAATCAACGGGATCGAAAAAGGCAGCTTGGAGAAGAAGAAAAAAGAAGGAAATAGATTACTTGTCTTGACGACATGGAGTTCCGCGTGACCATTCCCCCCTTCTTTTTGCTGCTCTCATGTTTCATTTGTAGCTGTAAATAGAGGCTCACGTGAACAGAATGCGATGGGTGTGATGTGTTCAAGATGAAAATGCCGATTCTGGCCAATCACGGCCGGGAAATGAGTGGGCGCCACTTTTTGCACTAGCCACTTGTCCTGCGTGGACACCACAGTGGAAGCCGCCGGTTTGTGTGTGCTCGGCTGAAAGATTTTTATGCTCTGTTGCATGGAGGGGCAGAGACGGTTAGTGGTGGCATTTCCTGTAACCTTGGATCTTTTTCCCTCCTCCAACTTGGCCCAACCCACCCACACACACTTACGAGTCCACACACACACACACACACACACACACACAAACACACCCACATACACGGGAAATCAAGAACGAAAAAAGGATCTGTCCGACTACCAAGGGAAGAGTCTACTGTATGTAGGCGCCACGTGACACACCCTCCATCTTCCCGTTCTGGAACCTCCAAAAAGTGGTTGGAATTGGGTGGATGGCAAATTTTTTTTCTTCTCTCGTCGGCGGCCCCGTGGCGCAGAACTACTACTTGCCTGTTCCCCCTGGCCCTTTTAGTCGTTACGTTCCTGCATATTGGCAACTCGCTCAAGCCGCCGGGTCTAGTGGTTAGAAGGCCCGGCTACGCGCGTTTCGATGCAGGCTTCCAGAACAAACGGAAAAAAAATCGAGGGTGAAAGGGAGAGGAAAAAGGAAAAAAACAAACCCCCTCCCCAATTCAACAAAGTTGGGATCGTGAGACGGCCAATTCCCCGTCAAGGAGGTAACCGGTTAGGGATAACCAGGCGGTGAACGAGGTGTTGTCGGTGCTATTACCGAATCCATCGACGGGACGAACCCCGAATCCTGCGAGATAGCAAGCAAGCAGCCGAATTGGTATTTCCGACCTGACGGGTAGGAAGGCAGGACTTTTACCAACAAGATACCACTATGCAACCTTGTTCGTATCCGTGTTGGGGGGTGTGATATGATTGTGCGAAGTGCGAATTTTAGTGATGCAAATACCAAGCACTTGGAATTGTCTAGCTCTGGCTCTGAGCCGTACCGGTGGCAATCAGTCAGTCAACAGTCAACAGCCAACAGTCAACAGTCAAAAGTCATGAACGGGGGGAGGGGCTGATTCAGTGGCTGAGAGAGTGAGGTCCTTGAGGTGATAGACACCCGAAAGTGTGAGTATACGTTACAACGACCGCTTCAGTCAGCTCGTATGTACTCAAACATAAAAACATCCATATACATACCGTCCATACGATATGGCTGCTGATAATGTCTTGGACAATCCTGCTCGGGCCTGGATCTACGAGGAGAAGCCCACCACCCCACCAACTTGTAAGAATTACTGCTTCTTTCTTGATTCCCCGGAGTTATAAGACCGAAATAGGAGAATCAGCACCCATCTTGCCATGCTCACGCTGACTCTGATCCACCTGTTCCAAAAGCCAAGATTATTATTACTACGGTACACGGCATATTGTATTCTAGAAAAGGCCCATCCGGCTTTATTTGATTGCACACCACCCATACAAAAAAAACCCCCCCAAATAAATATCTCTTCTGCACACCGACTGGACGAACGAGGAGAGAATGCAAGAAAGAAAAGAAATTCTCGCCCTTTTGACGGACAGAAAAAAAAGGAGACTGTCCAAAGCTTTGGGCCCTAGTGGCTAATTTATTCCCATGGTACCAATGAGAAAAAGGAGAAATAAGAAGAAAAAAAGGTCCCTTTTGGAGGGAATTTTGGGTCGTCGAGATGTCCATCTGTTGGAAGAGGATTGCAAAAAGTTCCATCAAATCCATATGCACTGACATGGTAATACTGTTAAGCACACTACTTTTTTTCTTCTTTTTTTTTCTTACACATTTCTATCTTGTTTAGGACTGGCGCCGGTGCTATTACAGAAACAAAAAAAAATATCGGCCGAAGAGACCCTAACGTATGATTCAGAGAGATCGGCCTGTTGCAGTTATCGATTCAGGTGTTATTTTAACAGGTTTGTATGGCACTATGGCTTGTATTTAAGACAAAAATCCCATAGCCGGCTCCGAGTTGCGAGCGCTGAGCACTGAAGCCGTTCAACACACCACTCCGGATACATGTACTGATATAACGAACCGTTTGAACAAACATGGAATGTATTGGGCGACTAGGTCGCGCCAGCGGCTTTTGAGGTCTGCAGATCACTTGCACCATTATGTGGTGGGATGACTCGGTTTTCCCCCTGTTTTCTCATCCCCCGTCTCTCTGCTTTGTCCTTTTGGGCTTTTATCCCCCCTCCCTTCGCTTGAGGTTTTACCGGGACGCATCTGAAATTCACATATAATGGATCTAAGATCATGGCGTGTCACCACCACCTAGTGAGGGGGGAGGGGAAGGGTCACATGATGGGTGCTTGTGAGCATTAACGAACACACGAGGACAAGAACCCGAGAAAATAGAGGGGGATAAAAGGGCAAGGGCAGCACGTAAACTTTAATTGCAATGTAGCAAAGAATGAGTTAAATACGACAATTAGGCGAGGAAACGGCCTAAGCATACGAAGATGCCGTCGGCCAAACAGTCAAACAAACAGAAAAGACAAACACAGGTGTGTGGCTGTACCGCACATGCACACTATACCACTTACTCGGTACAGTACATCTATTCCCCCCCCCTTTAAAAGTCGACCAACTTCGGCCTGAAAAGACAAACAAAAACTATGGGTCTAGTCTAGGTTTGGGTGTCTCCGGGGAGAGCGAGAGAGGGTTACACACGCGGTGGTGTAGGCGCAGGAAAAAAAAAATTTCCTCTCCAAGATGGGGGTAGCGACAGTTCTCTTTCGGGCTTGGGGCCTTAGGTAGTAAAGTTGGTCTTTAGGGAACTGAAAAAAGAAACGAGGACCGTCTATCGCCGATGTGGCCTGGTGTGGTGGTTGTTGTGCGGGTATGCACAAAAGCGAGGGTTTCGCTAGAGCCGACGTCATCCTTACTTTTCCGGAACGTCACACCCCCCCTGGCGCGCTGAGCACCAATGCATTGCAAGCTGGCAGTGAACAGGAAAAAAAAAAGAAAATGGAAAAGTGGCTGCCATAGTTGCTTCCATTGGTGATAAACGTCCAGCATCTTCGGACCTGACCGTAGGGGCTGCAGAGCGGCATCTGGCATACGAGCGTGCTGAAAGTTCAGCAGACTGCAGGCTGAGAGTCGAAACTGGGAGACTTCCAACAAACGGCCTCCAAGACGGGCCAACAGATTGATTGATGAATACGAGAACAATTCTAGGGTGGATTTTAACGAGTTTCGCACGAGAAGGAGACATGGAGAGAGCAGGGTATCGGGAGACGGGAGACGGGAACCGACTGGAAGCAAGTGGAATACAGGAGAACCACGATGAGAAATCCCACCACACCCCTCCTCCCCATATACAACCAAGTTACAGCGCATATCGACATCGACTCCGGCTTTAAAGGCTAGCCGGCGGGCAGAGGTGAGTGAATCCCGAGTTGTTTTCTTGAGCGGATCGGAGATGACCCAAAACACCAAATTCAAGAAGCCAGTGGAAGACGATAGTAGCACCAGGAGACACGAATATATCCGCGGGCTCGGGTATGGGAGAATTGCAAGTGAGATTTGGATGCCAATTTGATAGCAGGCCCGGGGAGAAATAGCAGGTACACTACTACTAGCTAGTAACTACTATGTACAGTAGACGTTAGCAATGTTAATTCCAGGCGGGTTTTGTCAACACCAGGACTAATCCGCCGAGTTTTGGAACTGGATGGCACGCACGGAGGTATCTCGCAGAAGATGCGATAATCTGAAATACTCGCAGACATCTGTGTGTGTACCATTTAAGTTCGTAGGGCAGGTGGGATTACTCTTCCCGCAGGATGGATTGATTACTGGATTCTGACCGACTGACTGACCATGTCAGGTTCTTTTCTAACATGTAAATATTCGACATGCATTACAAACCATTTCCTCTTCCCAAAGACCGGAATTTAGTGTCTTGAATATTTGATACTGGGCTGCGTGTAACTGCAACCCCCCGGCCGAAAGGCTGTGTGAAGAGAGAATAGTCAAGGCCGTGAAATGGGCTTCCTCTTCTCCCTCAAAGAACACACAGACGGAACCGGGTGACGGAGGAAGCCCGACACGAATCACTGCTCGACCACCGCCCATTTACATTACGCAAGGGAAGGGGGCGGGGGGGGAGAATACGTGTTTCCGTCTCTTTGTTGGGACTGTTTGACGTCGCTGTCCTGCTGGATTTAAAGCCGTCGCCGAGTCTAGGTGGACTTTAAGGGCGCTAAAGAGTACTGAATATATTTTCTTTCTTTCGTTCAGACTCGGGTTGGTAATGAAATCCGTGAAAGGAAGTTCAGCAACCATTGACCAAAGTTCAGCATCCATGGAAAAAAAAGGTGAATTGAAAAAAGAAAAAAAGAAAAAGAAAATAGAAGGGCCTGATTTTTCCCGGCATTCGGAGGGGCCCAATTCCTCGGTGCTGTGATCGATTACGACATTTTTACACACCCACACACCCCAGGATTTATAGCCGCCTTAATAAACACACCCCCCTACCGGACGCTCTAATGGACCTTGTACAGCCGGCTTCCCACAAAAAGCAAGCCCGTCAAAGTACCACTCCAGCTCAATGTACCTACTGTCAGACTGAACCGGCCGCTGAAGCTGAAGTCCTTACCTGATTAAAGGTACTTGGCTATCTTTCGGGCTAACTGACTGGACTGACTGGTTTGTTACACTATACCAGCGTTTTCTTTTTATAATTCCTTGTTCTTGGTGGGTGTACTC
The DNA here is from genome assembly GCA_001510565.1 of Knoxdaviesia proteae. NCBI lineage: Eukaryota > Fungi > Ascomycota > Sordariomycetes > Microascales > Gondwanamycetaceae > Knoxdaviesia > Knoxdaviesia proteae. The sequence continues at coordinate 202,383 of LNGL01000004.1, forward strand.
GTAGTTTTTCCGTAGCGAGCATGTCATATTCTGAATGGTTCCTCGGCCTTCTCGGCTTGGCCTGTCTAACTCCATCGATGACCGTTTTATTACTATTTTGTTATTTTTTAACCCTATTTTATTATTATTATTTTTTTTTACTGCACCATCCCACACTCTTCTGCACATCACTTCTTTTTTTTATTAGTTTTTTTTTTTACAACCTTATGACTCGACGACTACTTCGTTGCTCTCCTGCATCCCAAGCCGTCACCACCACTCATGCGAAAATCGACAACAAGTACATAAGGTGGCGAGGGCCTCGTCGTGGCGGTCCTGGCCGCTGACACTTTCCTTTTCGATTTCTTTTTCCCCATCTATTCCACTTTGCTAACACTTTCAACTTGAACTACTACCTTGCTCTTCTTCAATCTTGATTCTTCAATATCTTACCTACACTTCTACCTGTTCAACCTCTTCCGTCTTCTGATCCTTCCATCTTCACAAACTTCCTTATAGAAACACACTTACTATACGGTCTCAACCGTCACGCCACATCCAGCATCTCTAATCACTGTATATATATATATATATACACATTTCCGTAGATATATATTTATATATCTGTCCTCTGCCTCTCACCCCTCCATCTATCGATACTCGCGCGACATCTCCCCCCTCAAACTTCGTCGTTGACTCGTCGTCGCCAGCCAACATCGACCGTCCAGACGTCTTCGTCTCCTCTCGCATCTCCGTCCACGTCTTCATGGCCGATTTGCTTCCACCCATCTCATTCAGTAACCGAGACAACTCCTTCCACGCTCCTTACCCCCAGCAACCGACCTTCCCGTCTTCTCGCCAAGTCACTACTGAAGCATCCGCCTCAACCCTTCCCCCCGCTACCTCCGACTTCGACTTCGACTTCGACTTCGATCTCGATCTCGATTCCATCCCTTCCGCGGCCACCGCCTTTGCGAGTACCCCTCCGAGCTTGACCCCGTCGCCTCTGATCTCCTCCGCCGCCGCCGCCCACTCGCCGCCTTCATTCTCCCAGCACCACTACCGACCGGCCTCGACTGCCGCATCGTCCCCGAACGCTTCCGCCTACACATCGGGCCCGATGCAAAGCGATTCCTGGATGCTGAGCGATCTCGCTGCTTCCCAGATGTCGACCGGAAGAATCTCTCACCACCAGCGTGCCTCGTCTCTCTCTTCGATGGGCTCTGCCGGCCCCGCCTCTCCGTACAACAACAACACATCGAATCCCCACGTTACCGTGGCGGACCCCAGCAACGATGTATTCTACGACATGCACGGTACTGCCCAGGAGCCTTCCTGGAACTACGACTCAATCCACAACAAACCTGTCATGGGCGGTCAGGATAAGCTCTTCGGTGCCAGAGCCTCTAACGTCTATCCCCTCTCCATCCCTGATATGAGTTATACGTCCACTCCCACCGGCGGTATTGGTTCTGTCTCTGTGTCCCAGGCCCCCAGAGACCGCGCTGCAGTGGCAATGGACTTCGTTCCCGCCACCTCGAGGTCGTATCCTGGCTCGGTGGCGAGTTCTACCATTGGCGGAGACTCTCCGGTCACGCCCTCTCTCCCTGAACCAGATGATGACCGCAAGAGACGAGCTGGTATGTGCACCCCCTTTTACCTGGTCACCAAGAATAATAATAATATCCTTGATGACGAACCAACCCGACACCCCTTCTCCCGCCTACTTAATACTATGCATGCCGCCTCTGGTGGCTGCTCCCTGGCCTGTGGACCCTCTTCCCCATCATATACTAACACTCTGTCCTATTCTTCCTCTCCCATTTTAGCTGCTCTCGGCCACGGGTTTTCCAGGAACGCCATGGCGGAAGTCTACGGCTCTGACGATGTTTATAACACCTCACACCCTCAGTTCGCCGTGACCTCGGCCCCTCCCCTGCCGGGACAGATGCCCGTGTCACCGTCCAACGACGTGTTCACTCAGCGCCTGCGTGCTGCCAACCAGCATCTACGCGTGTCGAGGTCCCCCGTCTCTGCCTCCAGAGACCGTTCTCCCTATCGCCAGGGCTCGCCTCTTACCCAGGTGTCTAACCACGACTTCGGTGCTGCTTCCGCCCTCCAGTTCCAATCTGCCCATCGCCTTCGAGAGCATGCTAAGGTCCAAGATGACGCGCGTCACTACGAGCGTCATGTGACAGGCTCTCGTATGGGCCCCGACGATACTCCCAGAACCATCTCCCCCAAGGATTCTGTCTTAGAGTTCGGCCCTGATTCCGAGGCCGACGCCGACTTCCCTCTATTTCCCAACCAGCATGTCAACGACTTTGACGTGCCTGGCTACCGCCATCCCCAGTTTTCCAACGGTGCCGGCCAGTATCACGTCAACCCTCACCCTCACCCCATGCCCTACCTGTCGTCGCCACACTATCCGACAAATGGCATCCACCAACCCCAGCATCATCATCAACAACAGCAGCAGCAACAACCTCAGACTACCTTCTCTCAACAGTACCCGTATGCGCCCCGCCCGCGTTCCGGCCATGATGATTCGTCACCGCATTCTCAGTCGGTGATGTCAGACACGCCCACTCCAATGCTTGCCCAAAAGCATGGGGATCTCGGCCTCCAGGGTGGAACCTACTCGTGTACCTATCACGGATGCAGTCTTCGTTTCGACACACCTGCGCTCCTACAACGCCACAAGCGTGAAGGTCATCGCCAAGCTCATGGCTTGAATGGTGTTCGTCGTGGTGCTCCCAGCGCCAGTGTTGCTACTGCTGCTGCCGCTGCCGCTGCCGCCGCCGCATCCCTCGTTGGCCCCGATGGTCTCCCGGCTAGTCTTATTAACACCCAGAACGGTCCCCACAAATGCGAACGCATCAACCCCAGTACTGGCAAGCCCTGCAACACGGTGTTTTCTCGGCCATACGATCTCACCCGCCATGAAGATACTATTCATAACGCACGCAAGCAAAAGGTGCGGTGCGATCTGTGTACTGAGGAGAAGACCTTCAGTCGCGCCGACGCGCTTACCCGCCACTACAGAGTCTGCCACCCCGATGTCGAGCTGCCTGGCAAGCATCGGAGACGAGCCCACGTCTAACACTGTCACATCTTTTATCCTGCTTATGCTTTTTGCTTTCCCTGTTTTTCTTGCTCTTTTCAACAACTTTTCGGGCACGGATTTTTCACGCACTCGCATTTGAAACTCTTTATGTATTATACGGAGGTATAACCCTCCCCGGAGGAGGGGCGTTACTCTCTTGCTGTTCTGGGGCGCGAGTGTTTGCACTTTCCTCTACTATTCTTTTTTTCTTTTCTCAACTGAATTTGTCTTCCACTTTCATGGTGTCGTGACGGGGGTGGAGGGATCTTCAAGTCAGTGGGGAAAGCGCATCATAGGTTTGACAGGGACATTGGCGCTCTTCCTGCAGGGGGGACCCCAGGATTCGAATTGGAATTTTTCTTGTTGCATTTTCGTCGTGCGAAAAAAGAAAATCCAATCACGGAAATGGCGTCATATGGTTTCTGAAATGATTCATTTTCGATGACCAAGCCACTTTGAGCAAGCTTTCAGAGTGACGTCACAGTCACTCCCCTCTGTCGTCGTTTGGATGCACCATTTTCACCTCTTCCCTGCCTGCTCCCTTCGCATGTTTTCTTGGCTTATTTTTTTTGTTGTCGTCTTATAGAACTGAGCTCGGCAATCATTTTGTGGCCTCCACATGATCAGTGCGAGGCTCCTTAACGCTGTTAATGCCTGTCATGTCACTTTTTGTTTGGGTTCACGGGCCTGTTATTGGGAGGGACCTTCATCATCAGTTTGAGTTTGGGGACTCCGATTTGATGCACTTCTTCCACCTGTCTTGGTTTCTCTTTTCTTTTTTCTTGCTATGGATTGTTATGGATTGTTATGATGTTATTGATACTATAGACTTTACTGCAAACTCAGGTGGCTTTACTTGATTAAATGGCAAGGGGGGCAGTTTTCATAGCGACGGTTTTTCCGGCCAATAGAGAGCAATTATCAGATTCTGAAATCTTCGGACGTAACATCATTTCCCATTGCCCGTATAGTGAAAATCAGTAAATTTGCTATATTAAAACTTTTCGTCTTTATGAATAAAAAAACCCATTAACTTTTCATTTTCCTCTTGGTTGATTTTTTTTAACCTGGCCAGACTGGCCTCCTTTGTTTTCCTCCGTAAGCCCCAAATGAAAAAGCAAAAAAAAAACCCCTCTGCAGCTTACTTTTCTGTCTTGGTTCCCAGCACAATACTTCTTGCATCGGAATAGAGAGGGGTGATTCCAGTCCACGTTTTAAACTGCAGGTTGATTACCAGAATTAGTCGGATTTCAAAGATACGAATGAACTGCCAAACCAGAAGGACCTCTTACCTGGTACCAGCCTTGGGCTGCGAGCACTTCCAAGCCGGGAATCGTTGTCCAGCTGCGCCCGCTGGAATGGGCCAACTGCATCAGCGGCGTTAACGCAGGCTTGTAAGCCATGTCCACGAGGATATGCTTCTCGCTGGACGTGGCGGGAAGTTGCAGTAACTTGACGAGGGTCTCCTGCATGGAAACCTCAATCGGTCTATCAGCAGGAATTGTGCTGACAATGACACTTGGCGCACCGGCTTGCTTGTCAATATCTTCGACCGACTGCAGCGGGAGCAAAGGAAACTTGGGACCAAAGGAATCAAGCAGATCCTGAACTCCTTGCTCGCTACGAGCGACTAGATAAACCGGGGAGTAGCCCAATGAATTCAACGCAAATATCGCTGCCCGACTGGTTCCTCCGGATCCGACAACAACGGCCGAGCGCTGGGGGCTAGGTGAAGACGGCAAGGCATTGGAATCTTCCGGGCTACTACCACCAGGTTCTCTAGCAGACTGGATGACCTGCACAATTCCCTGCCAATCTGTGTTATCTCCAAGAATCTTCCGGCCACCACATTTCCCAGTCCCGCCGATTGGCACCAGCGTGTTAACAGCACCGATGACTTTTGCAGAATCGGACACAACATCGATGAGATCCATGATATCGAGCTTGAGGGGGATGGTCACTGAAGCCCCGCCAAACCCAGGAGCTCTGACAACATCGACCAATGAGCTGGCATCGTCAGTTTCCTTCAACGCATAAGAGTGAGGCAGTCCCGTCTGCCGAAACAAGGTGTTGTGAAGAGCGGGTGAACGCGAAGACGAGATCGGTTTACCGAATAGATAAAATTCCAGGGGCTTAACCTCGCCAAGCAGGCTCAACGCTGTAAGAATCTCTGCAGAAGATAGTTGCCCCGGAGCAGCCTTCATGGGCAACGCCGGATGTGAGACTGGAGTTAGGAAGCCTCCAAGAACACGGCTGAGTCTTCCCTTCTCGCCCATATTCAAAGCAATAATGGGAATATCGTGGGATGCTGCCATACGAGTCTTGAACTTTGCCAGGTCAAAGTTATCGTTCATGTCGTGTGCCATGCCGATCAGTTTCACAATATCTCCGATTTGGATAGCCTGGCTGTAGAATGTCGTCCAAGACCCATTTCGCCATGATAGTGTCCCGCGCGGATCATGATGCGAAGCGATGATCTTCGAGCGAGCCTTGAATGCGAGAACAGCCTCCCGAACTGACAGTGGCAGGGCTAGTTCAATATCGATAAATTCCACTGCCAACTTGGATGCGAGACGATAAAGGCTCAGAATAGCATCCACGTCGGCATCTGGAAACTGGCCGCCTTGAGATTTTGTTCGCACGGTGAAAACAATCGGGAGGTCTGTTTTTGACCGGAGTAAGGCGACCTGTTGCGCAACGAACAAGGGCTCAAAGCTTCTCAAAAGATCGACTCGCAACTCCACAGCATCGGATCCAACGACAACCTTTGGGATTAGTCCCAAAGTTACTGGGTCGGAAAGGTCGGGGAATGTTAGAGACACGAAGAAGCTGTTCGATTTTTGTCGAAGAGCTGGAAGGGGATGCTGCACTCGAAACATCGCTGCCACAGTTGTCCGGAAATCACTCGGCGGTTCATACCAATTCTGGGAGTCCGACTTGTACGGACTGACGTACATGAAGTTGCTGCATTCTTCATACCAACCACACCGTCGCTCAAACACCGATCGGATGTCCTCTCCATATGCCGGGCGTGTTTTGTCGGCGGATAGGTATTCAACGATACTGTCAATATCCCGCTGAATCAGTAAAACATGGCCACCAGACTTTTTATATGAGGCAAAAAGGTCTCTGGCTTCGGGATTTTCGACAATACCACCCCCACAAGAGAATACATATCCGGTGCCTTGATCTGACATGACGTCCCGGAGAAGCTGAAGTTCTGCCTTGCGGAAACCTTCCCAGCCGAGAGTTCCTTGGATCATTTGCTTAACCGTAGCGCCATTTCGGGACTCCAATTCGCGATCCAAATCAACAAACTGCAGGCAAAGAAGGTCGGCAGCCCACTGCCCCGCCGTGGTCTTTCCAGCACCTCTCATCCCAATGATGAATACCGAACGACGAGAAGGAGACTCGGTGCCCTTCAATTCGGAAACTTCACCCGTCTCCACAATCGAGTGCTCAGAGGGAGTCTCCCCTCTACCTTCCAGTTCAACCTTGAAAGACAACGACAAGGTGTCCCACCAGCCTGGCCAAGTCTTTCCAACACATTCCCGCTCGGTAATAAGAACGGGCTCGGAACAGGCTACCGCTAGAACACTAAAGCTCATTGCAACACGATGGTCGTCATAGCAGTAAACTCCAGCAGTTCCAGGATTCAAAAGGGTGTTGAAGGGGCGGCCGGTAATCTGAATACCATCGTCTAGCTCGCTGGTCGAGACCCCAAACTTTGCAAGTTGTTCCCCCATGGCTGCGATTCGATTGCACTCTTTCACCCGTTGGTTGGCGATACCCACAATCGAGGTGGTTCCGCTTGAGACCGCAGCGAGAACTGATGCGGTTAGAAATGCATCAGTCATGGGCTCCATGTCGATGAGTTTCAGAGCCTTCAATGTGCCAACTTTAGGGCCCGTGACAGTGGTAGAGGTTGATGTCTGCTGCACATCGCAGCCCATGGGACGGAGAACTTCACACGCGAAGCGAGCATCGCCTTGCAATGAGCTGAAGCCAATGTTTGGAATTGTGCATGTGGTTCCAGTGATGGCAGCAAGGGCCAACGGGTATGTTGCAGAGCTGGCATCACTTTCGATAACATATTCCGCAGGATTCGCATACTTTCCCTTGGGAATGAAGTAAGTATCGGCCTCCGTCGTCGACTTCGTTACAGAAACTCCGAATGCTGTCATCATGGCAATCGTCATGTCGATATATGGCTGTGAAATCGGTTTGCCCCCAACAAGACGTAATGTCACCGCGGATTTGGCGTAAGGAGCTGCCATCAATATTGACGACACATACTGGGATGACACTGTAGCCGCCAGTTCAATAACTCCTCCACCAAAACCTCCCGAGGCCTCGACTTGTAGGGGGAGGCTTCCCTCACGTCCCAGGTACGTGATTTTGACCCCGTTTGTTTCAAGGGCCTGTACCAGAGGGCCAATCGGTCGAACCTTCATCCTATCATTTCCCGTGAGAATTGTCGATGTAGCATCAGGCGTACGCTCACAAAGAGTTGCAACAGAGGTAAGAAATCGAGATGCCGTGCCAGCATTTCCAAGGTAGAGCGGCTGGCCACTTGCGTGGAGGCTCCCACCTTTGCCATGAATAGCCAGCGTTTCACCAGCATCCTCCCACGTGTAAGAAGCACCGCCGAGCTGAGAGATAGCCGACAGCATAAACTCAACATCATCGGAACGCAGAAGGTTCTTGATTCTGCAAGTTCCAGTTCCCAGAGCCGCCAGCACCAGTGCTCGGTTGGACACGCTCTTGGATCCGGGCGGAGTTACAACCGCTTTGAGGCCAGACGGGACTCCAGATGTGATGTTGATGGATGGTGAGAGGACTAACCGGATGATGTCGTCTTCCACTGCAGATGCTTGCTGCTCGTGGGTTTTGCCAATTGACGACAGCAGGACAATCTTCTTCGTGGCGCCAGCATTTTTCTTGTCAACTGCCATTTTCTCCAGTAAAACATCAATGGGGCACTGCTTCCCGGCAGTCAATTTCACCACTCTTTTGTCTGTGATTGATGTTGGGAGGTCATAACTAGCAATGCACTTGGCCAGTCGAGCAACAGCCGCAGGCTTAAGAACGCCGAGATATCGGGCAAGCTCCGCTTCCTTCACCATACCGATAGACACAGCCTCGCCATGAAGCAGTTGGGGGGTTAAAATAGCCTCGATTGCATGCCCGATAGAATGGCCAAAATTGAGAAGATTGCGTAGGCCGCCCTCCCTCTCGTCACTGGAAACCACCTCCGCTTTAACACCGGCCGAACCGATGACAATGCGTTTCAAGATGGCCCTGATGGACTCGAGACGTCCAGGCCCTGTACTGGAGGAAGACTTGACTGCTCCAAGAATCTCAGCGGCGTTGTCCTCAAGGGCAGAAAATTCGGCTTCGTTCCATATCGCTGCAGTCTTGATGACCTCGGCCATCCCGTTGATAAACTCGCGGACGGGAAGAGTGTCCAGAAATTGCAAGTCAATGTAGACACGCTTTGGCTGCCAGAAGGCTCCAACTAGGTTCTTGCCGACAGGAGTGTCGATAGCGGTCTTCCCGCCGATAGAGGAATCAACCATCGCGAGAAGCGATGTCGGGACTTGCACAAATCGCACCCCGCGCATGAAGGTCGCAGCAACATACCCAATCATGTCGCCAATAACACCGCCACCAAGGGCGATGATCACCGTGTCTCTTGTGCATTGCTTCGATATCATCCAATCCTCGATGTCGGCCTTGGTTTCTCGGCTTTTGGTGGTTTCGCCGGGGGGAATTGAATATGTTAAGAGCCGACTTAACAGGCCCTTCGAGGTCAACGCAGACTGGAACCGCTCAATAAACCCAGGGACATAGAGGTCGTACAAATTTGTATCGGTGATGAGAACGTATGTAGATGTTACAAGATTTTTCACTAGGTCATCGATCACGAAGGTGTTCCAGATATCATGATCAATGATGATATTCTCTTCGCCTAAGATCCGGATTTTGGTCGGGCCAGGCCCGTTGACTGACGCCATAGTTATGGCACGACAAGCTGTATAAGGTGATGATAGGAGTTAGAATAGTAAATTAGGAAGACGAAGCGAATGCTAAGGTTTGAAGTTGGTTGTACCTACTGATATTGATTATGTTAGACAGGTTCGTTGCATCTTAGAGAAGGAAGAGTCATAGCCCGATATCGGGCAAAAGAAAACGATAAATATTTAGTAGCCCTACTTAGCTTTATAAAAAAATAACGAGTAATATATTATTACTAACTAAGCCGGCTTTGTGATTTCTAAGTATATAGTAGTATTTAGTTTAAAAGACCAATAACTAAATTATAATTATAAGGTATATATAAAGAGATATATATATTAAAAAATATATGTTTTTTTATTTTATAAAAAGTTTATAAAAATTTGCGGTATATATACGTTTTATAAGTGTTTACTAATAATAGTTTTTAAGGTATTTATATATCTTAGCTATATATATATTTAAGTACTTTTTACTAGGTATTATTCTTATATATTTACTAATTTTTTAACTTATTAGTAGTTTATAAGATCCCTTTTCTTAACTAAATAGTCTACGATTTATTTATAAATAGAAAAGGTTAATTAAAGGACTACCCGCGCCACGCACCCACTAAAGTGGGTGCTCTACACCAAGATGAACCAATCACTAAAATAAACCACTCTCCTTATTTTTAACTATAGAACTTCTTCCTCTTCCTACCTCTCTATTCTATACTTTATTTTCCTACTTTTTATATTATTTAATACCTTATTTAAATAGCTATCTAACGAACTATTATATAAGAGGTTATCTAGTATAACTTAGATAATTTAGATAACTTTCTTCGTTCCGTTCCGAAGCGCTTCGATATCCTATACCCTACTTTTATACGCTATTATAATAAGTATATTAATAAAAAGCTAAAGTAAAAGTAAGTAACTTTAAATATAAAGCTTATTATTAGTAAGGAAACTATTATTTATAAATATATTAGTTAGCTAAAGTAAGTTAATTTAGTTATCTATTAAAGCTTTATAACTAAAGCTACTAATAATATACTTATTACTTATTTCTATCTATATAAGTTCTAGTTTATTAGAGAGAACTAAGTAACTTACTTTATTAAGAGATATAGATATCTAGTTATATAATAAGCTTTCTTAGATATTAATTAATACGTTAATAAAGACTTTCTTTATATTAAAGAATACTTTTTATTACTTATAAGATATTATTTAGATTTATAGAATTACGGTATTAGATATATAGAATATATTAAATTAGAGTTAGTAAAAGCTAGCTTATTATTACTAAGAGAAAACGAGTTTAATATAGCTATACTAGCTAATAGAGAGTTAGCTATTACTATTAAGGCGATATCTTAATAAGACGAGGCGTTCTAAGTAAATACGTCGCTTAGCTCGTTCTAGAGCTAATAGTTAGTTATAGCTAGGTAGTACGCTTACTATTAAAGACGTATAGGAGCTTATTATATAGCGGAAGGAGGATTAAGAGGTATAGGTAATATAAGTAGTTAAGGTAACGGAGGAATAACTATATAGACGTTTTAAGCGTATTATTAACGAAACGGCACTTAGAACGCGGAAATAACGTACTATAAGTAAACTCGATCTACTACTTATCTATAAGATAGGAAAGAAACTAAGATAGTTAAAGAGATAGGTAGTTATAGCTAAAATAAAAGCTATAGTTGAAAATAAGGAGAGTAGTTTATTTTAGTAATTAGTTTATTTTAGTATAGAGCACCTACTTTAGTAGGTGCGTGGCGCGGGTAGTAATAAACCTTTAACTAGAGAGTATATTTTAGATAAATATTTATTAAAAAAAAGAAAAAAGCTCCCGCTTAATTATAATATATATAATAAAATTAGTAATATTATTAGTTTAATAACCTATATTAGAATATATAAAGGGATAGTTATAGAAGTTTAAGCTAGTATTAGAATAACACTTTAGTATTTTCTTAAAAATAAGTTAATATTATAACCTTTTAAGATAACTATATAGAGAGAAAATATAAGTTCTAAGAATTAAAAGGTTTTAAAAAGCGATTAAAGATTTTATAATATTATTTAACTTATTAATAAAGTTATATTATTTAAGACTAAAAAACGGAAGAGATAAAGTTAAAAACTCTTTATAAAGACTTAATATAGTTAGTATTATAGGAATAGGATCTTCTAGAAGTAAACTAAAAAATAAGTTCTTATTAAGAATAAGCTTTAATAAGAACTATAGCTTAATACTTAAGAAAAGGACTTAAATTAATAAGTAAAGATTTATAAAGATATTTAACTAACCTTTTAAAAGCCTTAAAAATAAGATAAAGAGTAGAATTAAGTTAGTAACGATAACTAACCCCTTTATAGAAGAAATAAGAAATAGTATCGTTAATAGCTTTATATTTAATAGTTATAGTTTAAAGGAACTAAATATAAATATAAATATATTAGATATATCTATAAAGTTAAGGGTTAATCTATTAATAAGCTATTCTAAAAAGATAAATTAACTAAAAAAGAGCTTAGGGAACGCTCCTATCGTCGATATAATATATGTTATTATAAAGGTATATATAAACTATAAAGCCTATATTACGGTTTTTAAGGGGAAGTCTTTTATAAGAGATAAAACGAATTTAAACTAGAAGTATTAGTTATAAAGGTAGGTATATTATAAGGTTAGAGATCTTTATTAGTCTATTCTAAGTTCTACTAACTTACGGAAGTTTCTCCTCTATTTATATCCTTTATTTTTCTTAGCCCCTTTTCTTTTTATCTCCTCTCTTACGTTAGAGTTAGTTCTTATAGCTAACTCTATCCTTATAGAGTTTTCTTATAGGTATAGTTTCTAGGATCTAGGATAATCCCTAGTTATTATTATTATAATCCCTTTATAGAGCTCTAGGGTTTAACCTAACTTCCTAGGTTCTATATCAAAATCTAAATCCTAACTATGTCTTAACTTAGTGTTTTTACTTATCCTATTAATTACAGCTTTTAGTTCTTTATTCTACGTAAATTCGAAGTCCTTACTTAATACTTCTACTTATATTATTAGTTATAGTTTTTATTATTTATTCTATATAAGATCTAACTAAGTCTTTACTTAATACTTTTACTTATATTACTAGTTATAACTTTTATTATTTATTTTATATAAGATCTAAGTCTTTACTTAATACTTTTATTTATACTACTAGTTATAGCTTTTATTATTTACTCTACGTAAGGTCTAAGTCTTTACTTAATACTTTTACTTATATTATTAGTTATAATATTATAATTTACCCTTTCTTTTAAGAAGCGACGTTTTATTACTATCTCTTAGTAATTTCTCTATTCTACTAATATCTAATCCTCTATTTTCTATTCCTATCTCTTAGAACGAGCTAAGAGGCTTCTATAATACTTAAGATAGCGGTTTAGTTATTATCTTATTTCCTTTTAGAATATATATTAATAGTCTAAGCTTCTATAATAGCTTTTTTTTAATAGTAGATTTTTTACGTATATCTACCCTCCTCCCCCTTTCTTTCTTTAAGGATAGGATTCTAATATTTTTTCTTTCTCTTTTCTATCTTATCTATTACCCGCGCCACGCACCCACTAAAGTAGGTGCTCTACACCAAGATAAACTAATTACTAAAATAAACCACTCTCCTTATTTTTAACTATAGAACTTCTTCCTCTTCCTACTTCTCTATTCTATACTTTATTTTCCTATTTTTTATATTATTTAATACCTTATTTAAATAGCTATCTAACGAACTATTATATAAGAGGCTATCTAATATAACTTAGATAATTTAGACGACTTTCTTCGTTCCGTTCCGAAGCGCTTCGATATCCTATACCTTACTTTTATACGCTATTATAATAAGTATATTAATAATAAGCTAGAGTAAAAGAAAGTAGCTTTAAATATAAAGCTTACTATTACTAAGGAAACTACTATTTATAGATATACTAATTAGTTAAAATAAGTTAATTTAATTATCTATTAAAACTTTATAACTAAGGCCGCTAATAATATGTTTATTACTTATTTCTATTTATATAAGTTTTAGTTAATTAGAGAGAACTAAGTAACTTACTTTATTAAGAGATATAGATATCTAATTATATAATAAGCTTTCTTAGATACTAATTAATAAGTTAATAAAGATTTTCTTTATATTAAAGAATATTTTTATCACTTATAAGATACTATCTAGATTTATAGAATCGCGTTATTAGATATATAGAATATAAATAAGATTAGTTTTTAAATTAAAGTTAGTAAAAGCTAGCTTATTATTACTAAGAGAACGAGTTTAATATCTAGCTATACTAGCTAATAGAGAGTTAGTTACTATTATCGAGGCGATATCTTAATAAGACGAGGTATTCTAAGTAAATACGTTACTTAGCTCGTTCTAGAGCTAATAGTTAGCTATAGCTAGGTAATACGCTTACTATTAAAGACGTATAGGAGCTTATTATATAGCGGAAGGAGGATAAAGAGGTATAGGTAATATAAGTAGTTAAGGTAATAAAGGAATAACTATATAGATATTTTAAGCGTATTATTACTAAAACGGTACTTAGAGCGTAGAAATAGCGTACTATAAATAAACTCGATCTACTACTTATCTATAAGATAGGAAAGAAACTAAGATAGTTAAAGAATTAGGTAGTTATAGTTAAAATAAAAGCTATTATTAAAAGTAAGGAGAGTAGTTCATTTTAGTAATTAGTTCATTTTAGTGTAGAGCACCCACTTTAGTAGGTGCGTGGCGCGGGTACTTACCTAAAATATACTCTTTATAAGAAGATTTATTACTAATATTAGATTCTTTTCTAATATAAAGACCTATATACTTTTAATTATCTTTATTTAATTTATTTTAAGCTAGCTATTAAGCGTAGTAGCTTATTTCCTTTTAAGATTTTAACGTAGGCCTCTATTAATTATTATAAAGCGTTTCTAAATCTTTTAGTTACTATAAGTAATTATATACCTTATTATATATAAAGGGTTATTTATTTTATTTCTTATATTTATATTTAGTAATTTCTTTATATTATCTTAGTTTTTATTAAGTATTCTTTAAATTTCTTTTTAGTTCCTATATATTATATTTAGTATACTATCCTTTTTACTTAATTAAGTAGAAAAGGTTATTACTTTCTTTTTTTATATTAATAATTTATTTTACTTCTTATTCTTTTTTAAATTCCTTTAGTTCTAAGAGAGTAATCTATAAGACTTCTCTATATTAGGCTTTTAATAACGTAACTAAGAAAATATCATATATTTATACGTATTTTTTAAGTAATTATATTTTATATGTAAAGCTATTTATACTCTATATAATATATATTAATACTCTAACTAGAGCTAGTTTTTCTTTTCTTTTCTTAAATTAGAAAACTTATATATTTAACTTTATTATATCCCTTAAATAATAGGTTTTTAGTATATACCTTTTATTATATCCTTTTTCTAGTTTTCTAATATATATTCCTATAAATTCTAGATCCTTTACTAGATATCTATAAGTTTCTTAATTCTTTTTTTAATTCTTATAACTATTCCTAAGAACTTTACGTATTCTACAAGCCTAAAATAATATCGATATAGGGCCTTAAATAGTAAGACTCCTAAAATCTAATTTATATAATAGTTTCTTATTAACTTTACGCCTCTAAGAAATTTTAGCTAAGAGTATAGGTCTTATCTATAGTAAGCTCTTAGATAAGTTTCTAACTCTTAGAAGGTCCTCTCTATAATTTTAGCGTTAGAACTCTATCGGATTACGGTCTATATAATAACTATCTCTATAGTAGTGATTTTTCTTTTCTCTATTAAATCCTCTTTTATTTTCTATATTCTTTTATTTCTTATATTTTACTCCCCCCCTTCTTTCTTAGATAGGACGCTAGATTATCTTAGTTAGAATACTTCTTCTAAGGTATCTAACGTATCTAATATATGGATTTCTTACTCTATATAATACAGCCTCTTTAATAAAGCGTTTATTAAGTTCCGTAAACCTAATTAATACTTAATAATAAAATAGAATTCTGAAAGATTTATTAGCTATCTAGCTAAGCGGCCTCTAAGATCTTTTATAAGTAATTTTATAATATATTTTAGTATTATATAATTAATTAATATTTTAAATAATCTTAATAAGCTATATAAAGAGTATATTTGATATTTTATATTAAATATAATTACTTATATTTCTTATTATCTTATAGCCTATTTTATAAAGGTTTCTAAGAGCTTTTATACGAAGTATCTAATTAGATACTATTTCCTATTTTATTTTTATAATAATATATTTAATATTACTTTTATAAGGTATCTATTTCTAACTTTATAAGTACTTTTACGTCTTTACTCTATAGAACTAGAGCGGATAGGAATACTTTTTTTAATATTCTTAACGTTAATTTTTATTTTTCTCTTTATTTTATAAGGGCTCTCTTATTTTTTTATCTTTTCTTTTTAAGAGGCTTTATTATAGGTATTATTATATCTAAGTATTTTAATATAAATTTTTAGTTATAATTTACTTATCCCGTTAATTACTATACTTTATTTACCGTTTTTAGTACTAGCTAATCTACCATAATCCTAAATCTATCTAGAATTATTCTTATTCTATATTTTCTAATAATAAATCTTATATTTTATTTTATCTTTAAAGAATTTATACTTAGATATTTTTATATATAATTTAAGAGTTTATAATCTTTCTATAATTATTCTTAGATACTTCTTATAGTCTCCTTTATTCTCTAAGAATACTAGGATATTATCTAAGTATATTATATAAAAAATATTAATATAGTTAGCTAAAGCTTAGTTTATTTAGTTCTGGAATATACTAACGGCTTTAGTAAATTTGAATAATATGACTAGATATTTAAAATACTTATACTTTATATTAAACGCTATTTTCTACTTATCTCTTAATTTAATTTAGATTTAGTAATATATTTCTTTTAAATCTAACTTGAAAGATACTTCATATTTACTAAGTTACTTATTAATTTCTCTAATTAGTAGGAGCGTAGTATTATTTTTCATAGTTATATCGTTTAGGCCTCTATAGTTAATATAGATATAAATAGACTTATCTTTTTTTAGAATAAATATTATAAACGTATTAATAAGGCTTTTCGAAAGTTTAATTCTATTATTTTAAAGGTTTTTATTTAAATACTCTCTAAGTATACTTATTTTATATAAATTATATATATAGTACTACTTAATAGTTATTTTCTTTTTACTAAATTAATAAGATATTTAATATGTTAAAATAAACGATATAGTTTTATAGTTTTAAGGTTAAAGACGCTATAGAATTCTTTTAGATATTCTAGGAACTAAAACTCTATAGCCTCTAAGTCTTCTTCCTCTTCCTCTATTTAGTTTACTTAAACGAACCTTACGTAATAGATATTATTCTTAAGTTTTTTACTTATTTCCTTACTAGTTAGCTCTTTTATATCTAGCTTTTAAGCTTTATTTCTAAATTTTAACTTATTTACTTTTAAGTTTATAATAGTTTAGACTTATAATAACGTATTTCTAAAATAAGAATCTTAAATCTTCTTACGGGTCTTTTAACTATAGTATATCTAAATAGGATTTTTCTTTTTATATTTATAGTAGATTTTATTTTAATATCTATATCGTATATATAAGCTAATTTAGGGTTTTCTTATTTAAAAGTTCTTAACTAAATACTTTCTTCATTATAAGTAAGTTATAATTATATTATTAACTCTTTATTAATTAAGTATAAGTTAGCTCCTATATCTAAATCTATTTCTATTTCTCGTTAATATTATTATATCTTAATCTTATATTTCTTTATTAATATACTATATACCTTTTTAGTTATTAGCGTTCTAAGCCCTAAGCCTACTAAGACGCTTTATCGTTTTCTAACTAATAGTAAGGAGATCTCTTTTTTTAACCCTATTAATAGTAATATTATTTTAGATATAAATAACCTTTTAAATAGGCTTTAAGTTAGGGGTTTTAGCTTATAACGCGTTTTCTTTCTAGTAATTACTTCTTTTATAAAACTATATAGTTTTTAAGTAATATTTAAGTTATTATTTAATACTACAAAGTAATAGTCTTCTTTTTTATAATTAGTTTTCTTATAGACTTTATATAATAGATAAACTATCTTAATTTTCTTAAATAATAACTATAGCTTATCTTTAGTTCTTTTAATAGTTATAGTTTTTAATATATTTTATTTATAAAGCTAATAATTTTCTATTTTATTAGTAATTTCTATAAAAGAATTAAGATTTTTAAGGAAATCTTCTCTTTTATAATTTAATATTAACTAAATTTAATAAAAAACTTAATAGTATCTATAATTTCTTTAAGTAATTATTAAGTTTTATTCGATCTATATTAGAAATAATATTAAAGTATCTAGCTATAAAATCTATTAGTTTCTTATTATCTTTATACCTAAGTTTAAGTAACTTGAGGCTATATTCTATAAGTATATTCTTAGATGATAGGTATATTTTTATAATATACGTTATTAACGCCTATATATTAAAATTCTTTATTTATAAAGTTAGCCTTAGAATAGTTATTTTACTAAGTAACTACGTTAGTCTTTATAATTATAAAGACCTAATCTAAGTATTTTTCTTTAGGGATATCTAAGTAATCCCTAAGTTTATATTAAATAGTTTTTTTCTATTAAGTAATATATTAGGTTTACGATTTCGCTTTAATCTTCTCACCCTTATCTAGAGGGTTTCTATAATCTCTTATAAATACCTTAACTAGTATTCTAAATTTAGCTTTTATATTTTTCTAAATTATTATAAGAGTTTATATAGTAATTTCTAATTAAATATTAGTAAAATATTTCATACCTTCTATTATAACTTCTTTAGCTATAATAGTTTTCTTAAACTTTTTTTATTCTTCCTTAATTATATCTTAATTAATTTCGATAGTATCAATATCTGTAAGGGATATTTCGTTTATAAGAAGATAAGTATCTAGATAATTTAAAGTAATATAAAAAAAAACTTATTAAGTATTAGGGGCTATAGTTAAAGTAAAGGATTAACTTTAAGTATTTTTAGTTAAATCTAGTATATCTTAAAAAAAAAGAATATAATTATAAAACCTATATTATATATTTTAAAAGGAAGTCTTTTATAAGAGATAAACGAATTTAAATAAGAAGTATTAGTTATAAAAGTTAGGTATATTTTAAGGTTAGAGATTATCCTTAGTTTATTTTAAGTTCTATTATCTTATAGTTCCCCTTTTATTTATATTATTACTTTCCCTACCCCTTTCTTTATCTCCTCCTTATATTAGAGTTAATTCTTAGGGCTAACTCTATCCTTATAGAGTTTTCTTATTAATATAGTTATTAGGATCTAGAGTAATCCCTAGTTATTATTATAATCCCTTTATAAAGCCTTAGGGTTTAACTTATCTCTTAAGTATCTTAGGTTTTAACTTTCATATTAATTAGGGGTTAAACCCTTATTGTTTAAGGTCTTAACCCTTACTTAATATTTTTACTTATACTATTAATTATAGTATTATAATTTACCCTTTCTTTTAAGAAGTAATATCCTATTATTATATCTTCGTAATTTTCTATTTTATTAATATCTAGACCTCTATTTTCTATTTCTATCTCGTAAAACGCGTTAAGAGGCTTCTATATTACTTAAGGTAGTAGTTTAGTTTTTAGATTATTTACTATTAGAATATTTATTAATAATCTAAGCTTCTATAATAGCTTTTTCTCTAATAATATATTTTTTAGGTATATCTACCTTGCCCCCTTCTTTCTTTAAGGATCTAGTTTTTTTCTTTTCTTTTTTGTTTTATTTTATATATTACCTTCTTTATTCTTAATATCTCTTATGAAATATCTTAAATATACTTTTATTATTTTATTATAGCTACTACTAGTCCGTATAGGTTTCTTAATTCTTTCCCTTATTCTTATAATTATCTTTAAGTACTTTACGTATTTTATAAACTTAAGATAGTATTTATATAAGGTTGTAAATAATAAGATTCTTAAAGTCTAATTAATATAGTAGTTTCTTATAAACTTTATATCTTTAAGAAATCTTAATTAAGAATATAATCTTATTTATAGTAAGCTCTTAAATAAGTTTCTAACTCTTAATTAGGCTTTTTATAAAGCTATCTATTTATAAGTAATATATAAAAGATAACCTCTTCTTAATTTACTTTATTTTATAGAATTCTTTTTAGAATTTTAAAGTAAATAGTTTATTTTATTTAGATATAATACTTTCTAATATACTATATTTTATTTCTATTTCCCTATATAATATTTTTATATATTCCGCTATAATAAATATCTTTATAGATATTATAAAATATATTAATTTTATTATATAATCTATTATAGTTATAATTAAATTATATCTCTATTAAGTTAAAGTATTAATTATATTTTATAATCCTATGATAAAGTTAATTAATATTTCTTTTTAAGGTATCTAATAAATGAAATAATATTACTTAACTATATAATATATGTTCAGGTTTCCTTATATTTTAATACTTTATATAACTTTATATATATTTTGTTACGTCTTTTATAATACCTTTCTAATAAAACCTTTCTACTATTAACTTAATAGTCTTTTTGTTATACCTAGTACGTATGTTATTATAGTATTATTTTATATTAAAGTATAGCTTCTATATCTTATATATACTTTTCCATTATAGTATTCTTTTATTGATCTTACTTTATAACTTAATATTCTAAATCTAAAATTTATAATTCTTAAATTCTTCTATAAAACTTCTTAACTAACTATATAAAGATTTTTAAGTTATTTAATAGTTTTCTAAGGTATGTTATTTAGATTATAATTTTATTACTTAACTATTTTCTATTTAAAAGGCTTTCCTTAAAAGGTCTTCTTTATAGTATTAGCGTCAAAACTTTATTAAGTTATAGTTTATATAGTAACTATCTTTATAGTAATAATTTATTTTATTTATTTAGTTTTCTTTTATATTTTATATTCTTTATTTTTTTACGTTTTATTCCCCCCCTTCTTTTTTTTTAGATAAGTCGCTAAATTATCTTAGTAAAAGTATTTCTTTTAAAGTATCTAATGTATTTAATATAGGGATTCCTTATTTTATATAATCTAACTTCCTTAATAAAATGTTTACTAAGTTCTATAAGCTTAGTTAATATTTAATAATAATACAAAATTCTTAAAGATCTATTAGCTATTTAGCTAAGTAGCTTTTAATATCTTCTAGAAGTAATTTCACAATATATTCTACTTTAGTATTATATAATTAATTAGTATTCTAAGTAATCTTAATCAGCTATATAATAAATATATTTAGTATTTTGTACTAGATATAATTACTTATATTTATTATTATTTAGTAGCTTATTCTATAAAGGTCTCTAAGAGCTTTTATAAGAAGTATTGAACTAGATATTATTTGCTCATCTTATTTTTATAATAATATACCTAATATTACTTTTTATAAGGTATTTATTTCTAACCTCGTAAGTACTTCTACGTCTTAAGTCTATAGAACTAAAGTAGATAGGAATACCTCTTTTAATACTTTTAGTATATTTCTATTTTTCTCCTTAATTTATTAAGGCTTTTTTAAATCTTCTTCTTTTTCTTTTTTAAGAGGCCTATTATTACTATTATTACATCGAAGTATTTTAATATAAAATTTTAGTAATAGTTTACTTATCTTACTAATTATTTTACTTTATCTATTATCTTTAGCGTTAATTAATCTATAATAGTTTTAAGTTTATCTAGAATTACCTTTATTTAGTATTTTTAATTATAAATCTTAAATAAGCCTTTTTAAAGAATTTATATTTAGATACTTTTATATATAGCTTAAAAGCTTATAACTTTTTTATAATTAATCTTAGATATTTCTTATCGTCTTTTTTTATTTTTTATTTTTTGAGAATACTAATATATTATTTAGATATTTAATATAGAAGATATCTATATAGCTACCTAAAGTTTAGTTTATATAATTAGTTCTAAAAGGTATTAAGAATTTTAGTAAATTTAAAAAATGTAAGTAAGTATTTAAAGTATCTATATCTTATATTAAATACCATCTCTTATTTGTCTTTTTGTTTAGTCTAGATTTGATAATATATTTCTCTTAGATTTAACTTAAAAAAATACTTTATATTAGCTAAGTTATTTATTAATTTCTTTAGTTAATAAGAATATAATATTATTTTTAATAGTTATATCGTTTAAACTTTTATACTTAACAGAAATATAAATAAACTTATCTTTCTTTAAACCGAATATTATAAACGTATTAATAAGTGTTTTTAATAGTTTTATTTTATTATTTAAAGGTTTTTATTAAAATACTTTCTAAGTACAGATATTTATTTTATATTAGTTATATATATATATTATTATTTAGTAGTTATTTTCTTTTTGTTAAATTAATAAGATATTTAATATCTTTAAGTAAAGGATATAGTTTTATATTTTTAAGGTTAAAGATACTATAGAAATAGAATTCTATTAGCTTTAAGTCTTCTTCTTCATCTATTCTGTTTACTTGAACGAATCCCATATAGTAGATATTATTTTAAAGCTTTTTATTTATTTCCTTATTAATTAGTTTTTTTATATCTAACCTTTAGGCTTTATTTCTAAATAATAACTCATTTACTTTTAAGTTTATAAAAACTTAGCCTTATAATACTATATTTCTTAAAATAAGAATCTTAGGTTTTCTTAAAGGTCTTTTAACTATAATATATCTAGTTACGATTTTTCTTTTTATATTAATAAAATATTTTATTTCAATATCTATATTATATATAAGTTATTTTAAGGTATTTTCTATTTAAAAGTTCTTAACTAAATACTTTCTTTCTCTATTATAGATAAGTTATAATTATATTATTAACTCTTTATTAATTAGGTATAAGTTAACTTTTATATATAAAATTATTTCTTATTAAATTTATTATATCTTAATTTTATATTTCTTTATTAATATATCATATTCTTCTATAGTTATTAGTATTCTAAGACCTAAACTTATTAAGATACCTTATTACTTTCAAATTAATAATGAAGAAAACCTTCTTTTTCCTTATCTCCTTTAGTAGTAGTAATATTTTAGATATAAGTAACACTTTAGGTAGGCTTTAAATTTAGGTTTTTAACTTAGTACGCGTTTTCTTAATAACTAGCTTTCTTATAGTAACTATAAGGTTTTTAAAAGTCATAAAGTTACTATTTAATATCATAAAGTAATAATCTTCTTATTTATAGCCAGCCTTCTTATAGATCTTATATAGTAGATAGGTACGCTTAATTCTTTAAGTAGTAATTGTAACTTATCTTTAATTCTTTTAATAGTTATAATCTTTTATATATTTTATCTATTTATTAAGCTAATAAATTTTTATTTTATTAGTAATTTCTATAAGAGAATCTAGATTTTCTAAGAAATCTTCCTTTTTATAGTTTAATATCTTATCAATTAAGTTTAGTAAGAAACTTAACAATATCTATAGTTTCTTTAAGTAATTATTAAACTTTATTAAATTTATACTAGAAATAATATTAAAATATCTGATTATAAAGTTTATTAGTTTCTTATTATTTACGTACTTAAGTTTAAGTAAGTTAAGTTTATACTCTTTAAATATATTTTCAAATAGTAAATATATTTTTATAATATACGTTATTAACGCTTCTATATTAACTTCTTTATTTTTAAAGTTAATTTTAGAATAGATATTTGATTAAATAATTATATTAATCTTTATAGCTAGGAGGATTTAATTTAGACGGTTTTCTTAAGATATCTAAATAGTCCTTAAGTTTACGTTAAATAATTTCTTTCTATTAAGTAATATATTAAGTTTACGATTTTACTTTAATCTTCTTAACTTTATTTATATCTCTTATAAATACCTTAATTAATATCTTAAATCTAGTTTCTATATTTTTAAAACTATTATAACAGTTTATATAATACTTTTTATTAGATATTACTAAAATTCTCTATAACATTTATAATAACTTCTTTAACTAAGAATCTTCTTAGATTATTTTTCTTTAGTTATATATCTTAATTAACTTTTATAGTATTAATATCTATTAAAGATATTTTACTTATAATAAGTTAAATATTTAAATAACTTAAAGTAATATAAAAGGAATTTATTAAATATTAGGGGTTATAATAAAAGTAAATAATTAACTTTAAGTATTTTTAATAAAATTAGAAAATAATTATAAACCTATATCATATTTTTTAAAAGAAAGTCTTTTATAAGAAATAAACGAATTTAAATTCAAAGTATTAATTATAAAGGTAAGTATATTAATAAGTTAGAGATCTTCTTTAATTTATTTTAAAACCTTTTATTTATTTATATTACTCTTTTCTTAACCCTTTTCTTTATTTCCTCCTTATATTAGTTAATAAACTAATAGATAGTCTAGAATTCTATAAAAAATAAAATATATCGATATTCATTATTATAAAGTTAGAGAAGTAATATAAAAAGAAGATTACTTTAATATATAAATTCAAGGGATAATACGGCTAATAGCTTTACTAAAGTATTAGACCGGAATAAAGTCTTATTATTTAGAGATAGACTAGATATAAAATAAGAAAATCATATATATATATATATATATAAGCTAATTTTAATATAATAAGGAGTTATAGGCCTTATACTTAAAGTAATAAAAATAAATAATAATAAACAAATATATTAATTAATTAATATATACTTTATAAGGGGGTATAAAGTTTATAAGGAATAATATAATAAATAATTTTAAATAATTATAACTAATAACTATAACTAATACTTAGTAAGACGTTACTAAATAATTATTATATAATAATAAAATATAAATTCTTATACTAATAACTATTACTTATCAGGAACCCCGTTATATATAATAGAAATATATATATATAAATATATTAATAATAGAAATAAATAAGTTATCGTATAACTGCTATATAATATGCTATTATATAACTAAAATATTATAGAAAATCTTTTTTCTTATATCTAAGAACGTATATATATTATTATAACTATTAATAGTTTAATATTTCTTTTAAGCCTATTATTATCTAATAATTATTTATCAATTTGATTACTAGATGATTATTATTTTATATACTAAATACTATTATATTAGTATATTCTATAACCCCTCCTATTATTCTATCTCTTCTAACTACCCTATAAATACTACCGTAACCTATACTATATATTAATATAAAGCGTTATAATATAATTAACTATAATTATAGAAAAAAGCTTTCCTCTTATATTTAATAATATATATATCTTATTAATTCTTATTAGCTATTATTAGCTACTATTAACTATGATTAATATTATTATTAATAACTTATTACTTTTATTATCTTAATTATTATCTAATTATCCTCTTATACTAAATACTATCATACTAAAATAATCTATAACCCCTTCTATTATTCTATTTTTTTTAAATTCCTTATAAATACTATTATAACTAAAATTATATTAATAAATATTTACGGTTATAAATAATATATTAAGTATTAAAATAAACTTTTGATATTTTATTAATTTTCTTTTTTTTACTATTAAATACTTAATTTATATTCTTTATATTTTAATTTATTCAATTAAAGTTTTTAAAAAAATTCTAATAATTTTTACCTTAACTTAATACTATTTATAATAGGATTAGACCTTTTAGCCTTTTCACTCTACTTTATCCTACCTATATAGCTTTTTAAATACCTTATTTTCATTCCTTACCCCACTACTTAGAATATGCTATTATAGTCTGGCATATACTCGGTAATAAAATCACGAGTAATAGGCAAAAGAGCAGGTTACTTTCTCCTTTTAATGCTATATTCTATTCAAACTTCTAATCTCAGCCTATATACTCAGAATCAGATAACAACATGTCTTCAGCTACTCTATCAAAACAAGTTCCCTTCAATAATGTTCATGTTCTTCCACAGTCACCACAGCTCATAGCACTGCTCACGTGAGTGCTCCCTTAATCCGACTTCTAGATGTCAAAGCTCAGTCCCTGTGCAAGTCGTAATACTCATTTCTTTCTAGCATTATTCGAGACAAAAATACTGAAAGAGGGGACTTTATATTTTATTCAAATCGCATCATTCGACTACTAGTTGAAGAGGGCCTCAATCATCTTCCTGTTATCGACCATGCCGTAATCACACCTACTGGTGGGAGCTACTCGGGGCTCGCTTTTGAAGGCAAAATATGCGGTGTTTCAATTATGCGTGCGGGAGAGGCCATGGAACAAGGCCTACGTGACTGCTGCCGTGCCGTACGTATCGGAAAAATCCTCATCCAACGAGATGAAGAAACGTCAACACCGAAGCTCTTCTATGATAAGCTGCCGGAAGACATTGCTAGCCGATGGGTTCTTCTTCTGGACCCGATGTTTGCAACAGGTAAAACCCCCCAGCTCTATCCCTGGTGACCTAGTGCTGACCATATATTTACTTAAATATTTTAGGTGGCTCGGCTATAATGGCCGTTGAAGTCTTGAAGTCTAGAGGAGTTCCAGAGAATCGAATTTTATTTCTCAACCTGATCGCAAGCCCTCGTGGGATCGAAAACTTCTCCCAGAAGTTCCCTTCACTGCGTGTTATTACCGCATTTGTTGACCAGGTCAGTATGCCATCACTTAACCACTACCACCACAGAGAATATTTGACCTAACATGTAACGCGCATTTCTCGTAGGCTTTGGATGATAAGAAGTGAGTGAACTCGCACCCGGTGCTTCTCCCGATGAGTGTCGCCGCGGTCATAGACACCGTATCATGTCTACCAGTCTTTGTTTCAGCAAATCACTAACCATATAAATAGCTATATTGTTCCCGGCCTAGGCGATTTTGGCGACAGGTACTTTACGATGTGATGGATGCATACCCCGAGGATGAGGTAGTTCATGATATGCCTGGAATCTGCCATCACGGGTCGCAGAACGGTGATTTCGGCCGGAGGAATAAGTCTTGAGGAGAGTCCGATTCGGTGTTTCAAATATAATACATATGGATTATCCCGCTTTCAAGTTCTTGATCAATAATCATCGTCGACGCCATCTTCCTCCGCATACTTCTGTATTCCTCGTGATGCAGTGGGGATTGTCGAACTGTGCCCGGCAGGTTTAGCGACGGACTCTGTTGTGAAATTGACAAGTTAATTTGATACTATTCTCCGGCCCCGGGGTGGGGGGGTTCGGCGTGGAGTTTCATCATACCTGCTGCATCTACCCATTCACTGTAGACATCGACTGGAGCGGATAAGTCTGGTTATTGAGGTCGAAGATATCAGTATGCTTAGTAGTATTACCCAGAATGCTTAGAGAAAGTTATGCCTACAATTTATCGAACATTGAAATGTCTGGCCGCAGACGCTGCAGTTTAAATAACCGACACCAACTTTCTTATCGAGTTTAACAGATATGGAACTCTCATGGTTACAGAATAGACATGTGAAGGAGGTGGGCAATGGGTCCGACTGTGAGAAAGGATTTTAATTAGTGAAGGATCGATCATAATGCTAGAGGGGAGACTTCAAACCTTCTTCGGTCCTTGGGGTTTGCTGGCACTCTTCCTCTTTCCCATAGCTTATAAGGTTTCACTTTAAGGGAGATATATGAGAGTGTCACAGATACTGAAGACTGTAGTATACCGAGAGGATAAGAATCTAACTTTAATAAATTAATTCTTTTCTAGGTTCCTAAGGATAATTATAGTATATTATTACTTATCCTTAGGGTTAATATGTTTTATAAATTAGCTACTAATATATTAGATACTAAATAATAAAATAAACTATTATTAAACTAAATAGAAATAAACTATATATAGAATTAAATTATATTCTAAATAAATTATTATTTTAATTATTATTATTAAAACTATTATTATTATTATTTACTATTATTTACTATTATTTTAATTATTATTACTATAATATAACTATTATTATTATTTATATCTACTATTATTATTATTAACTATACTATATTACTCCTAAAATATACTATTTTATTATAGAATAAATACTAAACTCAACTACCCCTCTATTCTTCTTGAAATAAAGATTTATAGCCTGGAGTTTGTTATCATATCGAACGAAAGACTAAATTCAACCTAACATCCTATTTCTTATTTTCCCCCTATTTTAGTTACTAATTCAATATGTCTGATTCAACTCAATATAGTTCACCGGAGTTTATTAAGGGGGTAGAGAAATCGCAACTCCAGATTCTGGAGGCTATTGATGGGCTCACGAAGCAATTTACCCAGCTGGCTTCCCTTGTTCAGGGCCCTTTTCAGCCAGAAGATGATCATCACGAGACACCTGCAGCCGATATTCAGGACCCCTCCGTGGCCACTAAGAAGAGCGTCGAAGTGGAATCGTCCCCGCACCATGCGAGCTCATCAAACTCGTCGAGAATCATCCTGACGTTGGTCCCTACCTGCATTAATCTCCTGCACCCACCCCATCTGTCCTAGAACGTATCTGGTGTTGACAATGTTGTTCGCTATCTAGAACTTATCCTAAGCAAATAGGAATAAACCCACTGCCAATGTCCTGGGGACATCCGGATCCTTTGCTTCGAGGCCCAATTGTAGTTTCCAGGGCCCCAACTACAGTTCGCCGCCGAAATGGTTTGTGATTTGGACTCTCACCTTCCACTGCTACTACTCACTCCTGACCCTGCGGTTGAACCTGTCTCTATTTGACTAACCGTGCTTCAACCTCCAATAGCGATCGGAGGTGAGATCTATGTTCTCGTAAAACAACAGTGATATAGGCAATGCTGCTGAACCAAGTTTCTCACTCTACCCTCTATTCTAGCTCAGTATGTGTGCTTGTTTCCTGCTGTGAGAGAGTTAAGACTGACCCAGATCACGTATAGTGGAGGATCATATTCCGTCTACTATGCTCTTGCGGTTGCCAGTAATGAGCTTCCGGTCAGCCACAGGTATGTGTGTCCAGGATTCCAATGCCGTACCCTTGACTTTTTCTACGGATATGAAGCGACGCGCACATTCCCAGTGATGCGAATGAAAGCTAATTTGACCAACTCTTCAGACCCGACTACACCAACAGCGAGCCTGCCGTCCAACTTGGCCCTTTTCCTCAGTGGAGCGACCCGAAGAAAATTGTGGCCATGGATCCTTGGGGTCACTTGTCGCCCTGGATTTTTAAGGATATCATAAACAAAGATAACGGTACCTACTCGGACACATACAAAAATTCCAGAACAGTTTATGCTTATTATAGACCTGGATCTTGGACTTGTACACTAACTTCAAATCACCTAGTTGATATTCGCCCGACCATCGCTGTAACGAAGGCTCATATGAAGGTAAACTACCTAGAAACTGACAAACGGTGTAATGTTCAGAGTTACTGACCGACATAGCTTCCGGAACTCGAAGAAAGTGTGCGCAGCGGCCGCCTGTGAGTCTTTCTTAACTCAACCATTTGGCCCCGGTTTTCAATGTATACTAATGGTCCTGGCTTTGAACGCAAGTGTTCCTGATGGGAAAATCTGCCTGAACAAGTCTGGAGAGCTTGCTGTTACAAAGTTTGCAGTCGAGCCCGTAGGTTTCCCCGCTAGAGTTGACCCCATTCTATCTACCATTAGTGAACCAGGCAAATCATTACCTGCTTGTGAGCTATGATTTTAACCGATTCTTAGGCCTGGTACCTTCCTGGAGTTGCCGAGAGATTTGGAATCGGTACGTATGAGACATCCGATTTGAACATGGGGGTAGAGAGTGTTCTTGAGGCTAAATCTGTGTCTAGACGAGTCGACGCTGCGACGTTCATTGTTTGAAAACAGTGGTGGCAGCTATCCGGAGGCAAGTTTCATCCACTAACACTTCATATTTCCACATGTTCTAATCAATATATTTCTTTACAGCTTATTACAAGAGGGGACATAAAGGTCTTCTTACCGCCAATTGGTATGCTTTTCCTAAATGGTTTATTTATTATCTGCGGTGCAACTGCTAAGACCAAGTTCAATGACAATAGGCGGCCTTACTGTGTACTGTTTCGGGGACCCGAAACATATGTCTGATCCGTCTCGGCGTCTTGCCCTACGTATCCATGATGAGGTATTGGCGTTGTGGCCTTATTCCCCGAGAAATGGCCAATACTGACAGGTGCTACAGTGCAACGGCAGTGATGTGTTTGGCTCCGATATTTGCACGTGTCGGCCTTACCTCATTTTTGGGATTGAAGAAGCCGTGAAAGAAGCCCAGAATGGAGGGAGCGGCGTCGTCATATACTTCCGCAAAGAAGGCCGTGCTCTGGGCGAGGTGACGAAGGTTCGTATTCAATTTCTTTTCCACAGCTGCTCGCCGTGAAACCTAAAAACAGTGATGCCTCAGAAGCTAACGTCTCATTACACATACATAGTACTGTATGTTCTGTCCTTCCGGAAATTCTAACACGGTGAGTCTCTCACATATATAGTACGTACTAACCTTACATATTGGATGCAGTGGTCTATAATGCGCGGAAGCGCGGAGAAGACAAGGCCTCAGACTATTTCAAACGCACGGAGAACATCGCTGGAGTCAAAGATATGCGGTTCCAGGCTCTTATGCCAGATATTCTGCATTGGCTTGGTATCACTAAAATCGACCGGATGCTGAGTATGAGCAAGTAAGTAAATCACGATAGCCGTATCGACTGACCTTGAACCATAAGTTGTACCCTTCACTAACCCAATTCCAATCTAGCATGAAACATGACGCAATTGTCTCCCAGGGGTATGTATTACACTCCCCAGCGCCCCCCCCATAGAAGTCCTGGAAGTGCTAATTAACATCCAACAGAATTCCCATTCATGAACGAGTCGAGCTCCCTGAAGAACTCATACCCGCGGATTCCCGAGTGGAGATAGATGCGAAGATCACTGCAGGTATGACCCCCGTGTATGAAGAAGCACTCCGCCTCCTATTTTGTGCTAATATTGGCGATAATAGGATACTTCACGACCGGAAAGAGACTTACCGATGATGAGCTGCAGGCTGTCCAGGGCAGAGTTTGGGAAGAGTAAGTTTTATCTAATTCTGGCATTTCCTTACATTATTATTATTCGCTACTAAGTACTAACTAAGAATAGCATCGATCATTAATGGCTATTACTTGCTGGGCATCATGTCTTTGCTACTTATGCCACCTGGGGGATCTGCTGGAGAAATATAATCGGGGAATTTCTTTACAACAAACATACATGCATACATACAACCACTGAGGTTAAACCGAAATAGATTACAAATGCCACGTTGTGGAAATTTTGGGGGGGCCGGTTTTCGGTTGGTGACACAAATGCCACGATAAACGAAGTCCAGAAGGAATTCGTAATACTGGGGGTGAGTTTGCTCCCACGGCCGACGGTAAGGAGACCTCTCGGACTTCGAATAGTCGATAGACACCGAGAGGCAAGGATGTGATCGCAATAAAAATGATGAGACAACGATACTCTGGCTGTGGTCCAGGAAGTCCAGTAAAGGGCAGAGAGCAGACATGAGGGCAAGATGGGCAATTCTGGAACTTGAACGATTCTTGACGGCTGGCTCACCACTCTTGGGTCTCCTCGAGGCGGAGACTGCACGTGTGGAGCGGCGTTTGCCCAAAGCATCCGGGAAAAAGAGGAGGGCGAGGACGAAATCCGTCCTTAGGTTGACTCATTGCTTGACGGGAGGCGTATTGCTTGATAGAGGACTCTGAATTCTAGAAGGCCGCGACCTGCAATGGTCAAAAGCGAGTGTTGTCGCCGGGGTGTTTGTTTTTTTTTCTCTTGGCCAGCCAGCGTATCGAAAACCACAATCTTATCGATAAGATAGTTTGCCACTCCTAATGTGGTTCTGGGGCTGACATAATTCTTTCGTTCGGTTCTTGGTCTCAGCCAATTGAATCGTTCATATCCGCCCCACCCCGAATTTTCTCAACGCACAACTTGCCCTAACTACTACTCAAAATTATTTCCTGTTCCCAAATTTCTGTTCTTGACTTTTTTCCTGCTCTCAAACCAAACCACCAAACCTCAAATTCACGATTGTCCATCTGCGCGCTCAAACAAAGCCAAGATGGCCGTTGGAAAGTACGGGCTATACATAATTCTCTGCAACGATTATCCACATTCTAACCTTTTGAACTGTGCAGGAACAAGAGATTGTCGAAGGGCAAGAAGGGTCTCAAGAAGAAGACCGTTGACCCTTTCTCCCGCAAGGATTGGTATTCCATCAAGGTATGAATATATCGTAGTTGAGACGAACAAGTTGTGGTGTAGCTTATTAACATATCATCTTTACAGGCCCCGAGCCCGTTCGTCGTCCGAGAGTATGTCAACACCGAATTTCTCTGGCACGAATCCTTCGACACAAACTAACCAAGTGTTCCAACTCTAGTGTCGGAAAGACTCTGGTGAACCGCACCACTGGTCTGAAGAATGCGAACGATGCCCTAAAGGGCCGCGTGCTTGAGGTTTCGCTGGCCGATCTGCAGAAGGATGAGGAGCACTCGTTCCGCAAGGTTCGCCTCCGTGTCGACGAGGTCCAGGGAAAGAACTGCCTGACCAACTTCCACGGTCTCGACTTCACCTCCGACAAACTCCGATCGCTCGTTCGCAAGTGGCAGACTCTTATCGAAGCGAACGTGACTGTCAAGACCACCGACGACTACCTGCTCCGCCTGTTCGCTATCGCTTTCACCAAGCGCCGCCCGAACCAGATCAAGAAGACTACCTATGCTGCTTCTTCTCAGATCCGCGCCATCCGCCGGAAGATGACTGAGATCATCCAGCGTGAGGCGTCAAGCTGCACCCTCACTCAGCTGACCACCAAGCTCATTCCCGAGGTCATTGGCCGGGAGATTGAGAAAGCTACTCAGGGAATCTACCCTCTTCAAAATGTAAGCAAACATGAGAGCAGCATTCCCACGCTTGAAATCTTTAGGCACCTAGGAGGGTTCAGGGCTAACGTCTCATTTCTATGTCTCAGATTCACATCCGGAAAGTGAAGCTTCTCAAGCAGCCGAAGTTCGACCTCGGAGCGTTGATGGCCCTTCACGGAGAGTCATCCACGGATGAGCAGGGCCAGAAGGTGGAGCGGGAATTCAAGGAACGTGTTCTTGAGCAGGTTTAAGCCTCCATATCTTCTGCTTTTGATGGATTGGTCTTCATAAATTAAAGATGGCGTTGTTCCACTGATGGCGGGAGGTCCCGGTATCAACTAGGTTATTTCGTTCATAAAATACACTTTCTTCTGGGTCTTTTTTTTTCTCTATGTCTAGAACAGAATGATGTACTCCGCTCCTTCTCCGTCTTCTCAATATTGTGAGGAACTAAGAATCACCGGAAGACATGGACTGAGCTTGAGCATTGAGCATTGAGTGAGTGTACACATGTGCATCTAGCATAATAGCCTGTTATCAAATGCAAGCTTGAGGATCAGGCCTTCATACCCGGACTAGAATTTCTAACTCTTTTCTTCTTTTGAGCTTTAAGATCAGTTCTGTTATTACATATTTATAGAAACTAAGGTCTCGATGTATTCTGATGCAAGTTCTATCTGTGCTGAAGACCCGAACTTGGATAGGGTTTAGTGGCGAAGATTGCTGTCTTGTGCCAATCCTTGTCTCAAGGAAAAAGAAATCCCTAGGGCCATATTGGCCAATAGATAGACCCCGATAACATGAAAAGAGTGGAACTTACGGTTTCGGTATTTATTTCCCCCCCCTCTATAATAGCTATCCAGATTGCCCCTCTATTGAAGGCTATTGGAAGGGTTCTAAAAAAGAAACGCGGTTGACTCACTCACTTATTCTATCCTCAAGATCTACAATTCTAGTCACCTAATTTTCTTCTCCGTGAACATTCACAGTCTGCTTCTATTCTTCAAACTGATTTACCAACAAACACAACCTCACGCGCCAAGATGTTGGAAATTCAAGATTTCATCATTGAGAGGCAAGTAGTGTTTCTTCTAATATGCTTTTTTTTTCATGTGAGGATGCCCAATCTAACAATTAATTCTTTATAATGTCTAGAGGTGGTGACCCCGAAAAAATTCGCGAGTCCCAGAGACGCCGGTAAGCAGTCCTCTTCCGATGGATGGCCGTTGATAGCGATATCCAGTCACTCACAGGTTTTACGTCTCTAGCTATGCCAACGTTGAGATTGTTGATGAAGTTATTGAGCTCTGGAATGATCACCGGAAGAGTAAGCTCGTTCTGCCAAGAAGGCTTCTCCAAGTTGTGCTTTTACTCGTTCCTGAATCACTGCTGACATCTCCCAAGCCCTTTACTGTATGTCAAATTTCTAGAATCGACTTCGGACCTATTCGCCTCAGGCTCTTTGCAGGTATCGATCTTCTATGTTGATGGGAGATGGATGCTAACCATGACTTCGGTACACAGCTGCGACCCAGATGGGAAGCCAAATAAACGCAGTCCAGAAGGAGATCGGTCTCAAGAAGAAGGCTAAGGAGGATGCCACTGAACTTCTTCAACGCAAGATCGAACTTGAGAAGACCAAGAAGGAGCTTGCTGCTGCTGCCGCAGAGAAGCAGGCTACCCTCAATGCTAAGCTCAAGTCCATTGGAAACATTGTGCATGACTCCGTCCCAGTCTCCAATGACGAGATCAACAACCAAGTTGTCCACACCTGGGCCCCGGAAGGTTTTGTTGTTGAAAAGAGAGATGTTCTTTCTCACCACGAGGTTCTTGCACGCCTGGATGGATATGACCCTGAGCGAGGAGTAAAGGTCATGGGCCACCGCGGATACTTTCTCCGAAACTGGGGCGTGTTTTTGAGTATGTTTAATCTAACATAAAAACCCCAGAAAACTGTTATTTGAGTTTGGTAGCTAACATCTATCACAGACCAAGCTCTAATCAACTACGGCCTTGAGTTTCTCAATGGCAAGGGCTATACCACACTTCAGGTACCATGAGCTCGCACTTGATGGGAGGGTTAGCAGTTACTAACTATACCGTTTCTCCTCAGACTCCTACCCTAATGGTCAAGGACTACATGGCGAAGACGTATGTTTATCCCATCATGCCATGTTATCTCGGATTTATCACTAACTTTTCACAGGTCCCAACTCTCTCAGTTTGACGATGAGCTCTATAGAGTGTCTGATGGAGATGCTCAAAATGATAAATACCGTGAGACTTGAATAAATCCTATTCCTCGATCATAATTCGATACTAACATATACGGCGTGGTTAGTCATTGCTACCTCTGAACAGCCTATTTCTGCATACCATGCTGGTGAATGGATTGCCACGGCCTCCCTTCCATTGAAGTGAGTGCATAATATGTTGTTATGTTCACTTCTATTACTAACTTTCTCAAAAAAAACCCCCCCATAGGTATGCTGGATATAGCACATGCTATCGCCGTGAGGCAGGCAATGGAAAAGATGCCTGGGGAATTTTCAGAGGTAACCTACCACTTGTCTTATTTTTATCATATAGCCTTGGGTACTAACAATATCTCAATAATATATAGTCCACCAGTTTGAAAAGGTAATATCCGTTTAGAGCTAATATATAGTGCAAGATCTTCGTACTAACACGATATACTGGTCTTCTAGATTGAGCAATTTCTCCTCACTGAGCCGGAGAAGAGCTGGGAAGGTTTGTATCCTATTTAGTAACTCTGAACATATAACACTTGGACCCTAACTAATCATGATCACATAACAGCTTTCAATGACATGATTGCTAACTCTAAGGAGTTCTACGAATCTCTGGGCCTGGCCTACCGTGTTGTTGCCATTGTCTCTGCTGAGCTGAATAACGCTGGTTAGTATTTTATATCACATCCGTGATTCTGATCAGCCTTTGAACTAACCTTGAATTTTGAAATATTATATAGCTTCAAAGAAACTTGATCTTGAGGCCTGGTTTCCGTAAGATATATTAGCATGTTATCTCTATTCTGAGCTATATTAACTAATTATAATCACAGGCATCAAGGTGATTACCGGGAGCTTGTCTCCTGCTCAAACTGCACCGACTACCAGTCCCGGGAGTTAGATATCCAATATGGAGGTTTGTATATTTATGCGCACTTGGTTGGTTATTGACCTGTACTGACATCTGATTTCACCTAATAGCTAAAACCCAGACTGGAAGTAAGTCATTAACTATGCTTCAATTATGACTGAATTCTGTCTTGCCTATTATATACTGATTTTTTTAATTTTTTTTTAGCACGGATAAAATATGTTCACTGCCTGAACTCGACTCTGACTGCAACTACTCGTACCCTCTCTTGCATTATTGAGAATTATCAGACTCCTGAGGGTATTCGGGTTCCTGAGCCACTTCGGAAGTATCTACCGGGATCTCCGGATTTTATTCCGTTCCAGAAGACAGCTTAAAAAATCCTGCTTTTATTCTTTTTTTAGTTAGGTAAAAATAAACCTTCTATTTTTTATTATCTTGATAGGATAGAATTATAGTAATATATAGGATTTAAATTAAATCAAATTATATATATAGTTATTATATATAAAAAGTTTATATAAGAAATCTATCTAAGAATAGTATATAGTATAAGATTTATTTTATACCCTTATTTATTTTTAAATAACAGTTTACTCTTTATGTACTATTTATTCTATTATATCCTTTTTATAGAGCTAAACCTCTTTAGCTAATTTCTTGTTTTTTTATTAACTTTATATTTCTATATAATCTATACTTATTTATATATATATCTACCTGCCTACTACTTACCTCTATATGCATACCATGATTATGAAATGAAGAAATCCCTTAGAGAAGTTTTTACGAAAAAGCCAAAGGGCAACCAAAATGATATAATACCAGGTCAAGCTGAGTATTCTACTAAAAGACTTGGAGTAAATATAATCTCTTACCCTTCCCTCTCTCCTAAAGCATATCTTGGGTATAAATGCAAAATATCTCATCCACTAACCCAGCAAATAAAACAGATATCAAGCCTTGGGCTATATGCATATGAGAGGCAGATGCCTCGATGGCTAGTAACACTTCTGACTCGGGATGGCCCTATAGTTCTAGAGAATGTTATTAGCCATCTTAGCAAGAGTATCCAGCATAGGAAAGCTACCCAGTGTACATTCCTCTGTGATATTTCGGTAAAGCAAGTCTTCAAACTTCAAAGAGAAGGTAAGCCTCCTCTAGCTAATGATAAGCTTAGAGTTCAGAATGACCTCAAAGGCTTTGAAGAAGGCCCTGACATAGAACTACAGGAAACTTTTGCGGGTATCGGAGTCTTCAAATGATGCTCTTATTTGTGCTGGACAACTCTTTGCATTCAGCCGGGATATTAGGGCCCCAAGTACCCTCCATCTTCCAGATACAGGAGTTCATTGAGAAGGCCTGGGATTCCGGGATTAGTCCCCACGGACGAGTTGAGACAGGAGGGATCTATGGCACTAGAAAGTACATTGGGACTTCAGAGGTAATTAAGCTCTTTCTGGCTCTCTCCTATCTCGCTAATTTCTCTTCCTCACAAAGGCACAAGCACTCTTCATTCTTCTAGGCATATCGTAAGTTATGCTTCTCTCCCTTCTCCGGTCCTCCCAAACTTTCAACTAATCCTCACTCCTTCCAGCCATAAAATAAGGCAGTTCAGAAACCCCCAGCATGGAGAGTCTGCTCGGCTCTTGTTGAGAGCGGTTTGGGATTATTTTGCAGCAGTATCATCAACTTCGGATAACCATGTACCTGCTGTAGTATTCACGAACCTTCCGCCTCTCTACCTACAAACTCCACGTAAGTAACCGGGTATACCGAAGATTTTCGTTGATTTCTTTGTTGGCTAACAATAGTCCCAAATCAGAGCATTCCATGGTCGTTGTTGGGTTCTTCATAGATAAGGAAGGCTCGGGCCATCTTCTCGTGTTCGATCCAAAATACCACGACAGTGATCACTTCCAAGACCTCTTTAGAAGCCAGGGTGAAAAGGAAGCTGATGAATTACTGCGTTTATATGGCCGCGGGATGGACTATCTCAGCAAGTACAAGGAGTTTGATCTTTTAGTTCTCTCTCCCTCCCCCTCTCTGTCGCCAGATGGAAGCTCTTCACAGAGTTGAAGCCTCATGCAGATTTCCCATTTTCGAACCAGCTCTGAAGTTTCTTAAGCGCCAAAGCCCTGTGTGAGATCTTGTTCTTTTCAGCCTTATCCATCTCCGCAAATCTATATTCTCAGCCGGTGTTAAAAATCAGGGCATAGTGTTTTGCTTTCTCATTAAAAATCACTTACGTCTGTCCATTATACTCAAACACGGCATCCCAGCCTGAGTACATTTTTCAAGTAAATACCTATTAGTTAGTAATGCCGAGGTTGTTTTCTTGAGTGACTAGGTCCTCATACCGAATACTGGGGGGCCTCTGGGTTGCACAATCATGCCCTATAAGATACAACCTGTTAGCAAAAGAACAAAAGACCCAGGCGAGAAGTGAGGCACCATACTGATACATCCCCATAGAGAGAGAGAGAGAGCATGTGTGTTTGTATGTGTATGTACCTTCACTCTTCCCTGAAAAAGAATAGGATCACATCCAGGCCCTTCTGAGTAGCCAAAAGTGCAAACGGCTTCAGCAGACTTGTCATCATATGCGGCAAGCATGTTATTCAAGCCCACATGGCCAATATCAGTCATGAACCATTTTCTAGAGTGTCACATGTGAGTATATAAGATCTTTATTTAGGTCAATATATCATCAAGGTTTCCTAGTGATCCTTTTACTGACATATACGGGCCCGGTAAGCCATTCATTGCCGTGAAGCATAGGGCAGTGTCTTCAACTAGAACGGGGCCATTTGCCTATGATTATTTCTAGTTAGAGTGTGGGAATCAGTTATACTAGTGGTCCTAAGGGGTTAAGGTATGTGTGATGAGTGTTAAGATCATACATAAATTGCTGCTTTCTTGCATTTCGCAATAGTAACTTCTTCAATGGATCCCTGGATTTCTTCAAGGTCCAAAGCCTTATTCTGGACATTGATTGAGTCACTCAGTATAGACTGGACCTCCCGAAGTTTATTAGCATTTCCTGTAATAAAATTGATGGTGGGTCTTATAGAAGCCATCTTTTCTTGAAGGAAAATGAGAGGGAGGGAATAAAATAAATAGCTGAATGAACCTGATCTGATACAAGGGGAACAAACTTAAGAGATAATAAAGATTTTCAAGGGCTAAGAAAAGGAGGGGGTCTTTTTGCCTGGATCCATACTTAGGGTTAGATACTCTTTTCAAGTATCCTTCCTAGAGGAGAGGGTATTGCACCACGACTAAAGAGCTTAATATACTGGAAAGGCTGAAAGGAGCCAAACAAAATAAGCCTGATATCTAATGCTTTTTATTATCTTCTTTCCACTGTTTGATCCAGGACTCTATTCTCTCAATATTCTCATCCATTTCAGTAGTTGAATTGCTGGTCAGCTCAACAATCATGCTTTCGTTGAAAGCTTCATGGGCCTCCTGGAGCAGAACATCCATGATTTCAGAATCCAGATTCTCCTGTAGTTTCACCTCTGCGTAGTTGCGAGCTTTTAATCGGTCATAAAGCTTGGTGGGGTCCACCCTCAAAACCACAACAAGATCAACCCAGTCCTCAGGGAAGAGGTCACAGGCATGCCAGTCGATTATGCAGCCGCCTCCGGCTAGCTCATCTTCCATGGCATCAAGTAGCTATCAGATATACATGTTTCATTGCATTAGTATGTTTTATAATTTACACGGTGGTTCAGAGTCAAGAAGCAGAAAGCAGGAGGATCTAAAGTGGGGGAGAATGGGAATGGGGGGGCCACCGACCTTGTCTTCGTCCACAATCCAGGAAGAATATTCCTCATCCCAGCCTTCATGGCACTCCTTATCCTTCACAATA
This sequence comes from Knoxdaviesia proteae, assembly GCA_001510565.1. NCBI lineage: Eukaryota > Fungi > Ascomycota > Sordariomycetes > Microascales > Gondwanamycetaceae > Knoxdaviesia > Knoxdaviesia proteae. The sequence continues at coordinate 241,523 of LNGL01000004.1, forward strand.
TGGTTGACCGAGACATGCCGTAAGCCAGTTCGCTCAGCCAGGATTTCACAGTGGGTTGTTTTCCCAACTCCTGGTGTCCCGGTGATAATGATGTTTGGGGAAGACCGCATTGCCACCAATTTAAAAACAGTTGGTTGGCTCTGTGGCTCTGTAAAAGAAGAAAACAATAAAGTAAAAGGAAGAAGTTAACGTGAAACCAAACCTAGAAAAAAAATCTATTAAGCGAATGGTGTGATGTTAGTTAAGATAGAATCTTGAAATATGTTAGTAGATAGATAAATAGGAATGTATCTATATTTGTATATATGTGTTAGATAAGGGTAATTATAAAACCTTAACTTACTCTATCTACTAGAAGATTATCTAGGGTGTTTTCTCCTTTTAGTAGTATAGTATAAGTTTAATAAATAATTTTCTACGAAGAGAGGTTATCTTGAGTTAGAGGTCCTATAGAAGATTATAGAGGGAATCTTTGCATTAAGTCTTAATATTAAAAGAAAAAAATTTCTTAGAAAAACTTTGCCCCCCTTTATAATAACACATATTGCCTTTTCTAAAACATATATAATAATAAGCCCACTACCAAAGCCGCTAAAGTTAGAATTACATATTTAAGAACTTCAAATAGTACCCTCATATATGTTCATATATATAGGTAGGTATATATATATATATATATATATTAGAAGCTAACCAGCTTATATGCATACAATATGGTCTATCTTTTATTTACTTAATGAAACTCAATATCCAACTACTCCCTCCCTTATACACTACACACTTATCATTAATAGTAACAGAAATAGAAAATAAAAACAAAAACTCGGAGTTCATCCTAACCAGGATAGCAACAAAAACAAAAAACAGAAACAGGAAAAAAAAAAAAGAGGAAAGAAACAGCATGCGCTTCAAAATACATCCCACCAGGAACACATCATGGCCACCACCGGAAGTAACGACTAAGGCCTGAACGCTCACAGGAAGAGAAGAGAAGAGAAGAGAAGAGACGAGAAAGAAAGGAAACTCCCAGGCCCACGCCTAAATTGTAGTAACTATACTACAGTCAGGTTAGAATCATGGTCTGAATACTTGCTCCAGGAACGGGCCTATGTTTCTCTCCTCCTAGCAGTTATGCCTTCCATTTATGCAGTGCCAGAAAGGGGCCTTTCAGCTCCAGCCATATTGGCAGAGTCGCGGTAGCTGAGGACAGCAGTGTTATCCTCATTTTCCTCCTCTTCCTCAATGCCATCCTCAACATCGTCTTCCTCATCGAACTTCTCCTGCTGGGCAATGGCTTGTGCCGACACGAGCTCGGCAAGACGCTTGAGGCGAGGAGTTTGGAGCCCTATGACGAGTGGGAGAAAAAAAGTCAGACATGAACAACACTTCGGAGTGGGTATCACAACGGGAACAACTTACAAGAGGGAGTGTACGTCTCAAGAGCCGTGATCGGGCGAGGATCGGGGATCTCGTACGGGCCAGCGTCGTCCATGTCAACTGCCTGGAGCAGCAGCACGTCGCTCTTCTCGGTAACCTTCGACGCCACGGCCTTCATAATCTCGCCGTCAATGGGCTGCTCATAGTCAGCAACGAGATATTGGTTGAGCAGTTTCTGGATCTGCGTGGGAGACAACCTGTTGACAAGGGACAACCGAAAAAAGAAATTATGGTCAGTATACATGAAAAGACTCGGTTTAGGGGGTGGAATCCCATGAACGCTTACATCCAGCAGATATCCTGAATAATCTCAATATCGTTCAGGGTGGCCTTCTTTAGCTGCAGAAGCTTGGTCGCTTGCTATAATTACCACAAGGAGAACGTCGTTAGCTTGCCACCATACCCAAATTTGCAGAGGTTGGTTGAACTCCGAAACCCTCCCAGTTGTTTGCTAAATACTAACCATAAGATGCTCTAGCTGGAGAGTACCCTCAGGCATGCTGTGGCTCTTACACCATTCCTCAATACGAGTAATGTTGTAGTTGATCTGCAGACCACGCTTCCACGAAAGGAAATTGCGGCGCATGAGAAGGTCGTTAAAGGCCGTCACACCAACCAGCTTCAAAAGCTCGGTGATAGCCTGTGTAATGACAGTATCCTCCATGTAGTAGGCCTTCATAGCACGATACACGTTGTTGAGAAGGCTGAGGAGATTGTCCATGCTGTACGTGGGGCTGGAGCTGGATGGTAGGAATTTTCCCAGGAACCGGTTGCCCTCGTTGGTGACAAAGCCGGGGAGAGACTGTGACTCAATGATAGCCGGAATGATCATCTTGTGAAGCTTCTTCTTCAGGATCTTCATCCAGGTGTGGTAAATGTTGAACTCCAGACTCTCCAGATCATGCTTAACAATCTCCAGAAGACGGTCATACTCATAGTTGCCCGACTTCTGCGCCACATACCAATCTTCCGCAAGGAAGACGAACGAAAGCATTTCGTGCACGTTGGAGAGCCAGAAAGCTCCCGGAGTAATAGCCTCCTCTTCGTCGTTCTGCATCACCTCCTGCTGGATCGACTGCATGACGTTGGCCAAGAACCGCTCAGACTCCTTGACAAATCCATTGTTCCACATCTCCGAGGTGACGAGGTTGATCAGGTAAGACGGGTAAAGGACCTCCTTGTCGCTCGGCAGCGTGTTCGAGCTCGGTGAGGGGATCTTCAGAGACCGGATCAGGCCCATAGTAACCTCCTCGTTCAGGCCATCCTCATCGGAGAGCAAATTCTCCAGCTCCATCTCAATGTTGTCAACACCGGGAATGTATGCCACGCCAGTGATATTCTGGCGAGGTCCCGAAGGCACAGCCATCGACATGGGCCGAGGGTTATAGGCAGCGCTGAAGCGGTCCAGTTCGCGAGGTTCGGCACCAGCGCTTCTTCTCTTCGGCTTCTTAGCAGAGACAAGGTTGATGAGGCCAGTGCCAGCAGGTTGGGCGGCAGCAGCGGCAGCTCCATTAACGAGCTCTCCACTAGTAGGTCCGGCCCGGCGCGCCAATTCAAGCTGATCCTGGAGATCCACAAGCTGTTGCTTGAGGGACACGTTCTCGTTCTCACGCTGAGAGCTCTCCTGCTTAGTGTTCTCCAACTCGGCACTCGCGGTACGAAGCGATTCACGCAGAACCCGCTCCTCTTCTTGAAGACGTTTGATGTTAGATGTTGACTCCTCAAAGTTCAACTGCAACTTCTTCATTTCATCTTCAAGAGCTTGTAACCGAGCCACGGCGATACCAGCCTGATTAGCCTCAGTCTGCAACTCTTTGGATCGGGCCTCCAAAGCGTTATGGCGAGTCTTCCAGGCGCGGATTTGGCCTTCGTAGTTGTCCACCTGCGCTTGCAGAGACTTGTTCTGCGTCCGCACCGAGCCCAGAGACTGTGTAAGCTCGACGACCTTGTTCTCAAGCTTGTACGAGATTTGCTTAAGATCGCGCGCCTCCTCGCGGATCTTCTTGTAGTCACGACGAGCCGTTCTTCCGCGCCACAGATTCTGGATGATGACAACGTTCTTGCGGTATTGTCTCCAGGACTGCAACTGACGACGAGATCTCCACGCACGCTGAATAACCAGAGCAGCGTTACCCATCCTGGTTTCCATAATCTCCTTGCGGCGGAGGAAACCCTTCGCGGCAGCTTGGGCCAAGATGACATTGCTCCGAATGGCATTGTACGCCCGGCGCTGCTTCTGGCCACGCCAGAATCTCTGGATAGTTGTGGCAGCCTTGACGGTGCGGAGCTCCTGGGCCTGTTTCCGGGCCAGGTGGCCTCGGAAAGCGGACTGGAACGTGATAGTGGACTCCCGGATCTGGAGGAAGCGACGGCGGTAGTACTTGGCACGGAGATTCTTCTGTATCAACACAGCGCACTGGTTGAGACGGTTAGTTCGAAGGTTTTCCAGGAAGGCCAGCATACCGGCACGGAAGAAGATTTTAGTCAAGCCGAGCTGGTATTTGTCGAGACCCTTGCCCGTGCTGGTACCGAGGGCCTTTCGGAGGATAGCGTCGGCCATCTGGCGGATCTCGGATGTCCATTGGCTAGAATGCACGAGCATGTAGTATCGGAGGGCAAATTCTTCGTAGGTCCATCGAGTAGGGTATCCGGCACAGCTGATTCGGACCGTTTCCAACACACCGCAGGCACGGAGTTGGCTGAGAACCATAGGGCCTTCGAACTTCCAAGCCTCTTTCGCCTCGTTGGGTTTAATGCAGCGAATGTAGTGCACATCGGTGTTGTTGATTGTGTTCATAAGCTCAATGAGCGAAGATCTGAAGATACCGCCCAGCGTCGGCTTCCGGTTCACAGCGACACCAATCTTCCTGCCTGCGACCGGCTTGACCGAGTTCGTAGACGCCGACGCGACATCCTTCTCACGCACAGCCGAAGATTCGTCGAGAACTTGTCTCAGGAACTTGTTCGTGGTCGAGCGCAGAACCGCCATGTGTTCATCGGGCACGGTGTCGCGATTCTTTTCGATGAAGCCTTCCGACTCGTAGGTCACGTCAATGGCGTAGTGGCAAACGGTAAAGGCCGACTTCCCGAAGCGAGGAATTTTGTAGAAGGCATGTTTTGATGTTCCATAGTTGTGGTGGAGCTTGTTTACAAAGCTCTGGTCAGCTCCCATCGGCAGTCGAGATTCTTCGTCAAGGAGTGACAAAATTCCCATCTTGCCTTCGATGAGGTCAATACAGGGCTGGTTGTCGGAGAAGTCAATAAAAGTCCAGTCGATTTGCTCTCGGAGATACTCTTCCTGCTCCAGTTTGAATACATGCTGGTTGAATTCCTGTTGCAGCTTCTCGTTGGCGTAGTTGATGCAGAACTGTTCGAATGAATTTTTTGCGAAATGTTCGAAGCCGTAGATATCAAGAACCCCGATGAACGACGACACCCTGTTCAAAACTTCTTCTGTAGCCAAGCTTCGGTTGATAACTTCCACGAGCCAATCAAACAGGCTGGAGTAGATGTACTTGGCGACGGAATCACGAACAACCACGGCCTGAGCCTGGCTCAAATTAGAGATGATCTTTTCTCCGCGTGTGATCAACTGCTTCTTGACAATCCAGCGAGCAAATTCAGGAGCATTGACACCAAGAATGTCGCAGGCCAAGATAAGCGAGGGCTCGGTTGCAGGCAGGACACTTTCAGTTCGTGATGCGGTAATCTTCACGTTACCCAGATGCAGCAGACCAGCCATAATTTTGAAGATGTCTTCTTGCTGGTCCTCGGAAACACCAATGGTTTTCAGAGACGACTTCGTAGCTTTGAATTCGGCCTTGTCATCAACTCCGTCGATGGTTGGCGAGTCACCTTGATTTAGGTAGTCAAATTGCTCGACGGGAAGGAGGCTCAGTTCGCGACGTTGTTGGTCCGAGGCACCGGCGACTAGTTGGTAGAAGATGTGGTAGTTTCGTTCGCGAAGAGGTTGGAAGACCAGACGAGACCGCTCAAGAAGGTAAGTTCGGATTTTGGCACCGATAATCGTAGTCTTCTTGTCGAACATGATCTCAATGTACTTTCCAAATCTCGACGAGTTGTCATTTCGGGTGGTCTTTGCGTTTCCGAAAGCTTCCATGATAGGATTTGTCGCAAGAATCTGCTCCTCGGTTTCACTCATTGCCTCTATGCCCTTTTTCGATCGCGAGCCGGGGCTATCGGGGGACTCTCTGGTGGCAAAATATCTCATGATGTACTTCGCACTGACGGTTTTTCCGGCTCCGGATTCTCCAGACACGACGATTGTTTGGTTCTTGGTGCTCCGAAGCATATCACTATAGGGAAATAAGGCCGAGGGTGAGCAGAAGGAACCTCGATTCACGGGTTGGGAGATGGAACTTCCAAACTTACATGAAGGCCTCTTCAGCAATGGCGAAAAGATGAGGAGCCTGGGTAGCTCGCTGCTTCCCGGCATAAACTTGCACCATGCCTGGTACATAAAGAGAATCGACTCTGGCGAAGGGGTTCGTAGCAATGAGAACGATACCACTGTAGGTATAAATCTCTTTTTGTGCATATCGGAGACGAATTGCTTGTAGAACTATTTGACGTTTGACGACGGTAGAGTTAGAAGTTAAGTTTTGAGTTTCAAAGGGGGGGGGGGCGTTGAGATATGAATTATTGAATCTGTGGAGATTTGGAGATGTACAACTCTAAAGACAGGTTTGAAAGAGAGAGTCGTCGTTCCTCCCCTCTCCCCTCAAATTGTCTCCGAGTCACGATGTGTATTGGGCATGCTGTATATGCAAATAGATCGTATAGGGTGGTCTCATCCTTACCAGCGGGCTCGTTGAGATGGGATAAATTGGTGAGGTCGTCGCTAGCTTCCAGCATTGCCGGATTCATCAACGGGGGCAGCGAAGGATCGGAGTCATTTTGAAGGGCCTCTTGCGAGACTGTGACTGTTTTTGTCTGTAGACGATTGTACACGATGCAGGGTTAGTTTGGAAGGATATGCAACAGAAGGGAAATAGGGGGAGGGCGAGAGCATTGACACCCGAATAGCAAATGTCCCAATGGACATCGGGGCTAGGAAAGTATGTAGATGATCGCAATCGAGTATATAGAAAGGGCGAGATTATCTTACCTCTCCATTTTCCAGCTTGAACACCAGATTGACATTGCTGCCATTCACAGTCTTCGAAGTGAGTTCTGAAGCTATCCATCCCTCGGTAGCATCAGGCTGCCATGCTCGGGTACCAACTTCGTAACTCTCGGTCATCTTTCGAGGATGAATTGGGGGAGGGGGAGATTCAAAATTGATCACGTCGGTTCACCAGGTTGAGAGGGGTGACGAGAAAGGAGAAGGGAGCAGAGACGAAGAGAGGCAGGAAAAGATGGCGGATCAAGAGGCGGTCGACGCGTATGTGCTAGGAACTAGTGAGGCGGATTCTATTCAGAATATGAAAATTGAAAGAGGAAGTTCCAGCTAGGAAAACCAAGTCAACGAAAGAGGGAGAAGAAAATGTTGAACATTCGTGGAAACTCAAGAGCCTGAAGATGGTGTGGCTGAATTATGGCTGAGCATGAAGTCCAATGAAGCGGACTGAATCATTCCGTGTCGTGTTGTTGGATTTCAGATGTTGAACAACGTTGATGGAAGGGGGAAAAAGCAAAGAAAAACAGAAGATAAAAGTCCAGGGGCGCGTTCGGGGTTGAAGACGGCGAAAAAAGAGCCCCAAAAAAATCCCCCCATATATCTATCCGTCTCGCAATGAAGCTGGCCAGGCAAATATGCATGTACAGTAAATGCACCATAAGACTTGGTAAGCTCTGGTTTAGGGGGTCCGGGCAACTATAGGTCTCGGTAGGTTACTTAGTATGTATGCTCCTTTAAACTTCAGCTATAGTCACCCACGAACATTCTCTCATGTTTTCTGATCCTCGTCTGAGTTGAAACCGAGACGGCAGCCACAGAGAGCAGTACGATTAGGCATGATTAGAGAATAGACAAGAAACAGTATCCTGTTTGTCAGAAGTTTGTCTGGAGGAGTATCCATATCAGACAGCTTGAATCTTCAATTCGAGACCTGTATAGTATGCCATACTGTAGATATATTTCGTATGCAGTGTTGTAGAAACTCCAAAGTCCAAACTCTACAGTACTTCCCTGACTATGTCCAGTACTGGTAAACTGAGTTGCGAAACCCTGTTCGTTAATCTCGGTACCTGACCACCTGTTACCTACTATGACACTGTGTCCCCCCCCAAAATTACAAGGCGCTGTGACGAGACTGCATTTGTTGATATTTAGTATCACGATCTCTATGTATGTCTCTCTTGGACAATCCACGGAGGTAGGACGGTATGACATGTGAACATATACTGTACATACGTACTATGTATTAGCACAACGTGGTGAACTGTGGCAGGACATATATAGTATCGGTCATTCCGCCTCATCTGCTCACATGTCAGTCTCACACCTAGATAAATAATAGGGGGGCGCAGTTTATAGTGATCATCGTAAGTCTGATGTGGAAGTGGAAGCAGGGGAAATATGTACAGTGTACACAGATATTCAGGAGGTCTGCGCTTAACTATCTGCTGATGGCGGTGTGTTGGGTTACAGATACCCCGTATAGCCATGACAAGCAAGTCTTTTTGGTAGCTTGACATCCCAACTCTTCCCCCAGGAGGGAATGGAAACGGAAGAAGAAGAAAAAGCCCACTTCGGGATCCATCCGTCGACTTAATTAATACTATACTTAACTCCCTCTCCACCTGAGAGCTAATTTTTGTGTTCCTGAATCCTTTTTTTTGGCCCGACCTACCCCGTCAGGGGGTTGCCCAAGCTCTGGTGATGATTTCTTTGCCATGTTATGGCGTTATTTTCCAAATGGTTATCTTTTCTCCAGGGTCAGGCTTGCTGTGATTGGGCAATCTGTCGTCGTTTCATGCTTGCATTGACGGAGAAAAAGAAGCTGGAAGCGAAAAAAAGGAAAAGCAAAATGGGAAGATAAACACAGTTGAGTTGGACTGTCTCCGTTCAAGGATGGTATTGAGATGCAATTCCACTGCCACGTACTGTCACTCAGTACTGTGTACTGTATACACGACACCTCTACATAGGAACTCCGAAAGACCAAATTTATCAATCCCAAAATTCTTGTCACAGTAGTGATCTGATATGTCGAAGGCATGTTTTGGTAACACAGAACTCTCAGCATGCCACACCAATCAGTGGCTTCAAGTTTCACTGATTCTGTGAAGGGGGAATTACCCGGTTGGGGGGACAATCCCCTCCATGGAAGTTTTTTTTTTTTTTTTGACAATATGTATATACAGTATATACATAAACAGAGATCTTCCATTGAACCGCATGTTCCCCTAGGTGTGACCGGGGAATTAGCTCTGGGCCTCTAGCCTTGTGTCTTTGCAGATCGTTGGGATGTTGGTTAGGGTTGGGGTTTGGTGTCCACCTCCGATCTCCGTGATCAACTGAGAGCTCCCACTCAACGGTATCTATCGTGAATGAAGCTAAGGTGGCCCATGCTAAAGTTAGACATGTTGGATATCATCAATGCATAGTCCCACCATCACCTGGTCCAACCAAGAAATTGAACAGCGGGGTGCGTGATGGGGGCTTGAGTCACTCACCCAGTAACATATTGCCTCTTATATAGCTGAGTCACCTAGTGCTTTTTTTTTTCCCGCTCCGAAGTTGGCCCAATAAACGCTGTGGTTGACATGTTGAACCGATGATGCCATGAAAGCCTTTCTTTCCCTTAATACTTTCGTAGCTCCCCACCACCAGGACGATCTCATAGACAGACCATCTTCCCTCGACCCAAAAGCTGCAACCCTCATAGGTCCCCCCCATAGTCGCCACCACCATGACTACCAGAGAAGACATCACATATTTCGGCGCCGGGCCGGCCCTTCTCCCCACCGACGTCCTTGAGACCGCTTCCAAGGCACTGCTGAACTACAACGGCACCGGTCTGGGCATTGCCGAACATTCCCATCGCTCAGAACTGGCCACAGGAATCATCCGAGCTGCCAAAGCCGACCTGACAGCATTCCTGGATATCCCCAGTGACTATGAGATCCTGTTCATGCAAGCCGGTGGCACTGGCGAGTTTGCTGCCACCTCCTACAACCTTGTTGGCTCATGGGTGAGCAGACAGCAGGCTGCCATTGTCCAAAGACTTGGGCTTGACGAGGAAAACCCTGAAGACAAGGACACACTAGTCACCGAACTCCAGGCTGCTGTCAAGAATAACCTCAAGTTGGACTACGTTGTCACTGGCGGCTGGTCAGACAAGGCGTCCAAGGAAGCCGCCCGGCTCATGGGCCCAGAGTTTGTCAACATCGTAGCTGACTCCCGAAAGACAGACGGCGTATTCGGCTCTATCTCCGCCGAATCCACGTGGAATCTCTCCAAAGACGCCGCGTATGTCTACTACTGTGACAACGAAACTGTCGATGGAGTCGAGTTTGCTTCGTTTCCAAAGGTGCTAGAACCCGCCGCCGATGGCTCTGGCCCGATTGTCGTTGCCGACATGTCGTCAAATATCCTGTCGCGCCGTGTCCCTGTCAAGAATTTCTCGCTGATCTTCTTTGGTGCCCAGAAGAACCTGGGAGCCACCGGTGTCACCGTGGTGGTGATAAAGAAGGATTTGATCGCGCCACAGCCCTCCCCTGAACTTATGCGGAAGCTCGGCCTCCCCGTCCCGCCGATTGTCTTTTCATACGAGGCAATGGCAAAGAACAACAGCCTTTACAACACACTGAGCATTTTCGAGTGAGTCACTGTCCCTACCCACCTCCCCAAAATGGAATATCCCTGCAGAACAAGTGATTGTGCTGACAGCAACATGCAAACCTCCCCAAAGTGTCTATGTGGCCGGCCTGGTTCTCAAGAAGCTTCTAATCACCTTTCCCGACAAGGTTGATGGCCAGGAGGCTCTCGCCAACAAGAAGGCTGCGGCAATCTACTCTGCACTGGAAGCCCATCCTAGCGTATACACCATCGTTCCGAAGCAAGCCGTTCGTTCCCGCATGAACATATGTTTCCGCGTGGATAAGGGGGGCGACAGAGCCGCTGCCGAGGCCCAGTTCCTCAAACAGGCCACCGGCCTCGGACTTACTGGCTTGAAAGGTCACCGCAGCGTTGGAGGAATCCGGGCGAGCAACTACAATTCGATCTCCCTAGAAGGAGCTGAGAAACTCGCTGCCTTTATTGACACATTTGCATCTCCCCAATGAAACTTGCAACTCTGTAATTTGGATGATGGAGTGTCTCATAAGAGGCAAACAAAAAGGAACTGCTGGTACTCGGAACATGGGGCTGGGGTTTAGGATGATGACTGAAAAGGGTTGGTTCTTTGATTCATAAAATATAACTCAAATAGATATTAAATACCACGAACAGTATGGATATATGGGTACCATTGGTAGAGAAGTTCACGTAGTGGCTCCGGGCCAAACAAATTCCTCCTTTTTATTTTTTTAGGAAAAAAAATCAAGTTCCTATCTACAAGGGGAAACTCCATTAAACTTTCACAACCCCCTTAGTAAGACATGACCAAAAGACACAGATAGAGAAGTAAATCGAATAAGACGAGAAGGAAATCAGAGGAAAGGAAGGACCATAAAATGAGATTGAAGACATAAATTAAGACACATGAAATAAGAGGGAACGGGGACAAGACATGGAGAGGGAGCAAAGCCAGAGAGTGGAGAGAGAAGTCGGATGTGAGTTAGTGTGAGCCCCAAGTTGAGGATTGGGCCACCCAGAAGATGACCAGAAGGGCCAGAACTGAGTATTCCTGCTTGGGAATCAAGCTCAAAACTCCAAGAATAGACTGGGAAAGAGAGGAAAAGTTTTCAACCTGTAACTGTTTTCATTACCCTTGCTATTTGACTGATCAGTCATGTGCAAGAAAAGCCGGCTTATCTGCACCAAGCTAGACAACAATTATTCTTGAATGCAAGTGCGACGACATATCAACTCAAGAAGGAAATGCAATCAAAAACATTGAGAAAAATGAGTGCTGTTGAAATATAAGAAAACCACTGATTCAAGGACACGAGCATGGCGATAGTGGGGGCCGAAAATTTCCAGAGGTTCCGGAAGGGCATTTAGCTCTGCTTGCAGTCAGCAGCCTCCTGCTTGGGCTTGCCAGTGCCATCCTATAGAAAAAAAAAATGTTAGACGACGAACACAACCTCCACAGGGAATGTAGTGGTAGATTGGAATACCGGGGCGGCGGGGTTATACACTTACATCATCGTCATCAGAGTCATCGTCATCGTCCTGGTCATCCGGCGAATCGTCATCATCGTCCACATTATCGAAGTCGAGTTCGTCGTCTCCTCCGCCCATTTCTTCATAGGCCAGAGCCTCACCGGTGAACCAGTCAATGGCCCGGGGTATCAGGCTCTCCTTGAAGTCCTCGCCGAGTTTGTAATCTTCGTGGAGACGCTCCTCAAGTACTTCGTCGACATCCGCCTCGTCATCATCATCGGCAGGGAGCTCCGGAGGGGTGAAGAAGTTGAAGAAAGAGTCTGTCGGGACGGTCTTCTTCACAACACGGGTCTGCTTCGTGTCTAATTTTGGGCACACACAGAGATAAGTCGGTTAGCATCGGGGAGGGGAGAGAGAGAGAGAGAGAGAAAGAGAGACTTCAATGACAAGCATCGGACGTAAAGATAGGAATAAATTGGGTTGGGCTTACTCTTGTTGCGCTGCTTCTTGCTCTCGACGCGGACGGTGAGGTTCTTATTTGCCTTCCAGTCAATCTTGTCACCCTCGCCATGGTCGAAGATGAATTCACCACCGTGACCGTTTCCGGTTTGGTAGAAGTAAGACTTGGACAGAGTCTTGTTGGTGAAAAACTCATTTTCGGAAAACTCGAAGACAATGCGGAAACCAGGCTTCTCCAGATACTCCAGTCTAACATCGACCAGGTGTTTCAGAGCGGCCTCATCGCGGTCGGTGATCATCTCCGAGAGAGCAATGTGGTTCTTCATGGCCGACAGCCAGAATTCGGGAATACCAGAAACATTGGCACCGGCTTCGGCATCCTCAGACTTATCGGCATCCGGGATCTCGTCGTCCTCGTCCTCTTCACCAGCCTTAACCTCCTCCTCGGTAGGTTCGGCCTTGCCGTTGACAATGGCAGCACGCTTCTCGTAAAGAGGACCGAACTTCTGGTGATACTTCTTTTCGAGAGCATACACCTCCTGTTGGAACTCGGCCTCGAGCTTGGACTGATCATGTTGGATGCCCTTAAGACCGGCGACACGGCGACGAACTTGCGGGGGAAGCGACTCGATGTAGCCAGATGATCGTCCAACGAGGCTACCGAGCTTGCCCTGGATCATTTGAACAAGCTGGGGGTTCTGGGCGAACAGAGAGCGTGCAGCAGCACGGTCAAGGTCCTCTGGAATGACATTAGTAACACGCACCACCAAGATAGTTACACATCAGAATAAAGGGGCGGATTTGAAGATTGTAGCATGTGCAAGGGAAAGGGAAAGCAAGACGCATGGATGGGAGGCGGTGAGCATGTTTCGAGGTCGGTGAACAGGTTTCAAGAACACTTACCCTCCTTGATACTGGCGACACCAGGCTGCTGGGCATGGGACGAGATAGGAGCAGCGGTGGAAGGAGTGTTTTGAGGGGTACTGGCGAGAATGGAGCCAAATGTTAGTTAAATGCTGGGTCACATTTTGCAAGACAAAAACGAAGATGCATATGGTCGGTCGGGCAGGAGATAAATCAGAAGATCGGGGAGGTCTGGCGAGGGGATCTAACTTAGTGAGAGGGGGAGGGGAGGGGAGGGGGAGGGACAAGATCAAGAAAACTTACGGGGCCGCGGTGTCGAACCGCTTGTTGCGAATGGGCTCAGCCATGATGGAAAACGATATGGATGAGTAGATGAAGAAGGAAAAAAAAGTGTACTTGGAGAGAGAGGTGGTTTTGGAGATGTGGGTGGAAAAGAGGAAAGAAAAAGAATCAAACAAAAATTTGTGATGGACGAGAGAACCTTTGCCTCCCTTCAAAATGTAAGGTGGGGAGGGGCAACAAGAAAAATTGGCTTAGGCCCTTCTTGGGCTTGTGAAAGAAAGTTGTTGGATTTTGGTAGGCGTTCAACTGTGGGGAGATGAAGAAGTACATAATACTTCAGTTTCCGATCAATAAGGCCAGCTTTTGCACCAAATCTCTGCTAGGGGCGGTCATCATGATTTTGTACTAGTAACACATGCCCCGATACAGCATTTTTGTTGGCTAACTTAACCCTCTGTTTCCAGTGAACCATCTAAATCGTGAGTATATCTTAAGTCCGGAGTCAGCGCACACACAGATAGATTTTTCCTCCCCAACTAGAAATGAATTATGTGTGAACATAATCACGTACATACTTAAGTTAAGTATGTATATAAAACATTGACGGTGGCTTCCAGGCCTTTCCTTTCCTTTTGGTTCGCACCTATTCTTCTTGTGACGCGTATAGTATGCACATTTTACGCCATATAACGCCTGTGTTCTCAACATATAGATATTGGCTCCGATTGTTTTAACTCTTAAACGTGTCTAAAGTACAAACCTCAGGGAGCGTTGCAATTTATGTTCAAAACAGATAATAGCGATACTGTTTCTTATAGTTGTTTGACACTTCGATGCGCGTCTCTGGGTTTGAACCCTGGAAATGTGTGCAGGTTGAAGTAACTTGGGATTGCTAGTTGCTGGTATGTAATTATGAGGTATAGTCAACTACGGGGGCGGTTGCCATTTTTTTTCCCGCCTTAGTCCTTAATCAGCAGGTGCTTATCGTCGGGATCGGGATTTTTCTTACTCTTGTGCTTTGGAGCTGTGATTCTTTGACGACAATATTTCTAGCCTGCCATCACATCTCACATTTCCCTTTCTTCTTCTTTATTTGCTGATTTGTTTTGGCCGTGTGATTTTTTTCCCTTCAGAATCTGGAGCTCTCATTGTCTGAGCTACATACCGTAGCCATAATTCTTATTCTTCTTTTGCCTGAGCTTTTCTTGTTATAGACTGAGTTTCTCTTGTTTGATCCAGAAAAATATACTTCATTACTCTCTGACTCAAGATATTCGCATCTCCTCAATCTCTCTCCATCTTGTGTGCATATGACCACGTGCATATACAACCACACCTAACCCCATCTCAGCGACGGCTAGGAAGAGTTGAGATTGCTGGCCTTGAATGTGCTTACCCTGATACGGGCAGGGTGGAATTTATTTTGACTCGGACCCCGATTTTAGAGCTGCTCTGAGCCATGTCGGTTCCCGAAAGCCCTTCAGAATTCCGGCCGGCCGGAAATGGCACTGCGTCTCTGTATCAAATCGGGGTGAACCCGAGCCGATCAAGCATTTTCGAAGATGTGGAAATGGCCCATGAAGAGGTGTGTTTCGAACCCTCTAGAGATGATGCCTAGCTACCCTGTGTGCATCTTTGAGTGCAGTGCCTGTATATGCGCGCACACATACACCAATTGGCTAACCAATCTGCCATTCATAGCTGTTTTCTGGGCCAATCGCTGAAAGTCTTCCTAGCAGCGTTTCAGCCTTTTCTCATCGCCGTCAACGTGCCGATTCCATTGCTAGCTTCTCTTACTACCAAGACGACGATGATCTCCCTCATCATGATGGCCGGCCTAGGGATCTTGGCCGGGACTTTGACGACGATGACCTGGTTCTCGACGACGACGCTATTTACGAGGACGCGGGCTACGACGACAGGGATGAGTATCCCAATGATGAAGATCTTGACCGGCCTCATGGAGTAACAGCTGGCGATGACTATGCCTTGCAACGCCACTCGTCTATCATATCGCGGGCATCGGCTCACTCGCGACTGCTTACTAGAAGAGAGAGTTCCACAACTGTGGCCAGCGCGCGTCTCTCAGGCCGCAGAAGTCAAAAGATTCACTTGACAAACGAGGACCTGACAATTGTAATTGCCGGGTTTCGGACTAGCCGTGTCCGCTCTCTGATTTATACATGCCTATGCATTCTCACCTGCGGCATTGCTTTCCTTGTGCTCAGATGGATGCCGCGATGGTACATCTGGATTCTTGGCTTGCCAACCTCACTTAGTACCTGCGATTGGATGGTGGTTGAGGTAGGATGACCACTCCCATGCTACGCGAGTCAGACTTGTGCCATTTTGGCTAACCCCTACCCAACCATAGAATCAATGGGGCGAGATTGCCATTCTTGATGTTGATCGTCGCCCATATGGCCGCCCGTTATCAACCGTCTTTGGAAGTGCGGATAAGGCTCCCTCTTTCGACATGGATGATGATCCGATTCTCTCAGAGTTGAGGGAAACTACCTACCGATATGTCCGGTTTTTCTTCCACCCACTGAAGGATAAGTTCGTTTTGTTCACTGGATGGAAGGATCCAGAATGGGTCGATCTGAAATCTGTCCGCTCCGGTCTTAGTAGCGAAGAGCGTAGTGTTCGGGAGGCTGTCTTCGGAAAGAACATGATCGACATCGAGATGAAGTCCATCCCCCAGCTTCTCTTTGATGAGGTATGTAAAAGGAGAATTAATGATAAGCATTTAACCCGATCAGCTACTTACTGAATGGATCATCTAGGTTTTCCACCCATTCTATGTCTTCCAACTGGCGAGTTTGGTTTTGTGGTCTATGGACGCCTACTACTACTACGCAATTTGCATTCTTCTAATGTCTGTGGCGAGTATTGTCACCACTCTCGTCGAAACTCGCGCTGTATGTGCTCGGGTCTCCATATCTCTTTTTGCTCTGTGTATTCGCGTTTGCTAACGTTGATGTCTTCACAGACCATGAAACGCCTTCGCGAGGTTTCCCGATTCGAGTGTGAAGTCCGCGTTCTTAGAAACGGTTTCTGTATGTTGAACTCTCTCCTGAAAGCACTAAACAGTATGGCGGTGAAACCTGTCTTTCTTACGCCCACCTCTACAACTCATAATAGGGAGATATACGTCATCCAGCGATCTGGTTCCCGGAGATATTTACGAAGTCAGCGACCCGGGACTGTCCCTATTCCCGAGCGATAGTATTCTCCTTAGTGGAGATTGCATTGTAAACGAGAGCATGCTCACTGGTAAGAATCTTCAAAATGCATACGGCCGGATTTTCTTCTTTCTAGACACGGGGCGGCTTTCTAACTAACTGTCGATTCTTTTTGTTTCATGTATAGGGGAATCTGTTCCCGTCTCGAAAATTCCAACTAGCCATGATGTTTTGCACAAGCTTGACTTGTCTACCTCCACCGTTGCTCCAGATGCAGCGAAGCATTTCCTGTTCTGTGGAACCAAAATTGTCCGAGCCCGACGCCCCCAAACAGATCGTGAAGGCGATGGTGCCGCGCTCGCTCTTGTGGTTCGCACCGGCTTTAGCACAACCAAAGGAGCCCTGGTTCGGTCGATGCTCTTCCCGAAGCCGTCAGGCTTCAAGTTCTACCGTGACTCCTTTCGCTACATTAGCGTCATGGCTATCATTGCTGCCATTGGATTCATTGCATCGTTTATCAACTTCGTTAGGCTTGAGGTGGCATGGCATATCGTTATCGTCCGCGCTCTGGATCTGATTACCATTGTTGTACCGCCTGCACTTCCGGCAACTCTTACGATCGGAACCAACTTCGCTCTCTCTCGCCTCAAGAGCAAGCAGATCTTTTGTATCAGTCCTCAGCGGGTCAATGTGGGCGGAAAGCTCGACATAATGTGTTTTGACAAAACTGGCACATTGACTGAGGATGGGCTTGATGTCTTGGGCGTCCGTGTTGTTCTGCGCAACACGAATACATTTTCACAAATTGTCACGCGCGCCAAAGACTTGCTTGCCCTAGAACCTGGAGCACAAAGTGCCACCGATACGCAAGCACCTTCGAAGGCAATTCTTTTCGCCATGGCAACATGCCACTCCCTGAGATCTGTTGATAACGAACTCGTTGGAGATCCTCTGGACTTGAAAATGGTCGAGTTTACTGGCTGGTCTTTCGAGGAGGGAGAACAGCGCGCGTCTGAACAAGATATGGATGAACAAAGCGGACTTTCGCCGTCTGTCGCGAGACCCCCGAGTGACTTCTTTCCCGGAGAGGAGGCTCTGTCACGCTCCCTGGTAAGTGATCAAGCTTGTTCTCTTACTCGGATAGACCTAACCTGTTATAATACGTCTGTTTGCTGCTTTCTAGGATTCGACTGAACTTGGCGTTTTGAAATCCTTTGAGTTTGTGTCACACCTTCGACGAGCCAGCGTGATTGTCCGACAGTTTGGTCAACAGTCGGGAGATGTTTATGTGAAAGGAGCACCGGAATGCATGCCTGCTATTTGCAGACCTGAGAGCTGTATGATACCCCCCCCCCCTCTCTCTCTCTCCCTCCCTATTGGCATTTTTTGGTCATGGGGCTGGAAGATATACTGACCTGTTGAAAACCCATGAAACAGTTCCGTCCAACTATGACGAGCTGTTGTCACAGTATACACATCAGGGTTTTCGAGTCATCGGGTGTGCAACCAAACATATTCCTAGGCTCAGCTGGGTCAAGGCGCAAAAGATGACGCGCGAAGATGTTGAGTCTGAGCTTGACTTCCTAGGGTTCATTGTGTTCGAGAATCGACTGAAGCCAACTACAGCAGCCGTACTATCCGAACTCCACTCAGCGAATATTGGCATCGTTATGGTTACCGGTGACAACATTCTCACAGCTATCAGTGTGGCAAGAGAGAGTGGACTGATGGACCGAACCGCCCATTGCTTTGTCCCCCATTTTACAGGAGGTAAATTTCGATCATCATATCTTCGGGGTGGATTTTCACGTTTCGTACTGGAGGATGGACAGGTTGTATACTAACTGATACTTGTCTTCCCCTGATTTAGTTGAGCGAGGAGTAGATGCAAGCGTACACTGGGAGAGTATTGATAATCCTCAGCTACGCCTCAATTCTAGCACGTTAATGGTAAGTATAACAATTTCCCGCTGATATCATCCACTCGCTAATTCTCCATACAGCCGGAACCTCTTCCACCTTCCTCAGATGCCTCTCTGCCCTACGATGTAGCTAATATTCGGAACTTTACACTGGCTGTGAGCGGAGACGTTTTCCGCTGGGTGATTGACTATGCTTCACCCCAAGTCCTCCAGAGAGTAAGACCTTCCACCGTATAACCAGTGTAGCTTCTACGCGTGGACTGACTTGTTCTTTTAACAGATGCTTGTTCGTGGCAAAGTTTTTGCCCGTATGTCCCCCGATGAGAAGCACGAGCTGGTTGAGAAGCTCCAGAGCATCGACTACTCCTGTGGATTTTGCGGAGATGGTGCCAACGATTGTGGAGCTCTGAAGGCGGCGGATGTTGGAATTTCACTCTCTGAGGCTGAAGCCAGTGTCGCTGCACCGTTTACATCTCGAGTGTTTGACATCCGCTGTGTCCCGCAGGTTATGAAGTGAGTCCTGACATTTCATCTGCTTTCGCGTTGGCGGAATCGGTAGACTAACACACACTTCTATTGCTGGTAATTGTAGGGAAGGACGCGCCGCTCTGATAACCAGCTTTTCTTGCTTCAAGTACATGAGCTTGTACTCGGCCATCCAGTTTACTACTGTTAGCTTTTTATACGCCAGTGCTTCCAATCTGGGCGATTTCCAGGTCAGTCTACATCTGGTTGCTAAATGCATTTACCTGAACTGAGAAAATGTCGCTGACTGGCAATGAACTTTTTGATATAGTTCCTGTTTATCGACCTCTTCCTGATCTTACCCATTGCGGTTTTCAGTACGTCAGCCCTCTGTGCTTTGAAATGGCCTCATCATGCTGTAATTTCTAATTGCTATGCATCCAATCTTCTTTACTGATACTCCCTCTCTCTCCCTTCTTCTAGTGAGCTGGGCTGGCCCTGCCACCAAACTCTGCCGCAAACGACCGACGGCCAGTCTTGTGTCCCGAAAGGTCCTTGTTCCTCTCTTAGGGCAAATGGCTATCTGCATTGCTATCCAGACAGCCGTCTACGTCACAGTCAGGAAGCAGCCGTGGTAAGTTATCTTGGCCGTATACCCTCATGTCTCTTTGTACAGGGGCCTAAGCTGACTGTGGCGATTGCCAAATTTCAGGTTCATCCCTCCAAAAATCAAGCACGAAAAGACGAACATTAAGAATTCAGAGAACACCAGCTTGTTTCTTATCTCATGCTTTCAATATATCCTGTCTGGAGTTGTTCTCAATGCAGGCCCTCCATTCAGAGAGAAGGTGTGGAAGAACTGTAAGTTTTTATTTTACCCTACTGGAGGGGTTCAAATCTCGGCTGCTACTATTTTTTCTTCCCCCGTTTCTCAGCTCAGCTAACGGTCTACGACACCAGGGCCGTTCCTCGTCACCGTGTCGATTGCACTACTGCTCACTATCTACATGGTCGTTGACCCTTCGATGAAGATCAAAAAGTTCATGCAACTCACTAAGATGCAGTGGGACTTTGAGTTACTTCTCATTCTCCTGGGCGGAGTCTATCTTGCCGTGGCTTGGATCTTCGAACTGCATGTTTTCACGTGGCTGACTCGGGTGATGGGATCACTGTACCATTTCATCACGAAGAAGGCCAAAACCAGAAAGCAGTACAAGGTGATCATTGATGGCATGAAGATGTAACACCATTATTTCATTGTTTTTGTGATGTCATTTTCGCGGCGGAGCCCTCCACGTGGAGGTGTTTAGGGGGTATTGACAGAAGTGAATCTGCTGAGGGACCATGCATCGCGGTTGTTCCGGTTCGTTGAGCGTTTGGGCGATATCCATAATTACTACATTACACTCATACATATATATATATATATATATATATATATAGAGGTCTATATCTACATTTGAGGTGGTCACATCTGGCATATCTACTCTTTCCCACATTATTGGAAAAGATAAAAGATACACTGCTAGTGTACTAAAAAAAAAAGGTCATAGAAATATGCCACGACTATAAAAAGAGTATCATACAAACACCCTAGTCTTCCTTCAGAGAAGAGCTATGAAGGCGCAGAGAAAACCGAAGAAAACACCCAGCTTCCTAGGCCAAGCCGGCAAATGCAATTGCAAAATATACAAACTCCAAAGACTCTTTCAAAGCTGAAGTTTCGAATCTCATCACTTCTTCCCTTTCTTCTATACCATCACTAACCCGGATGAAACGCCTCGATTGTGATGTAATGGCTTGTCATGGGATAGATTTTATTTTGTGGAAGAGCAAGTCGAGTTTAGTGGTCCCAAGGGTGCTTCCAGCCAAGGAGAACAGCACCTGGAGATTGATTCAACAAAAAATCAGTTTCTATGATCCAAAGCTATGCAACGGGAAAGGGAGCTTTGAGGGAGTGTGTGTACTAACCATCCTTCTTTGCGCGGTACATTAACTATGTACCGGAGGAGAAACAGACAGAGGCACAACCACGTTAGCCAGGAACCAAACAGCAACATAAGAAGACAATTGGCCATTAAAAGTGAGATTGGCGAACAAGAAAATGGGGGAGACTCGGAAGGAGGCAAGAGGGCGTGTCATACGAAGAACCACATGCCGGCGCCGAGCGCGGTGGCAGTGAAGCGATACACCATCGGCACATGGGGCACCGGGGGTTTCCGGCCGGCGGGGTAAGGCATGGCGAGACTGGGACGGGATTCGAGTTGGAACTGGCATAAACTGGAGGGAACCTGCGGAAATCGAGAAAGCGAGAGGGGATCGAGAGGTTAGTTTGCTGAGTTGTATTGTGGTCCGCTTTGTGTGGCGGTAAGATGCCCAGTTGGAGCATTTGGTGGAAGAAAACTGCAAGTACACACTGGAAGAAAAAATTCACCGGGCTAGGAGAACACGGGTCAATTGAGAGATCCGAAGCTGCGCAACACTTGAGAGAGATTATCGAAGCACGATCGATCACTTTCAGATGAAGCGATTTTCGAGAATCAAACTCAGGTCTTTGGAGCAGCGCCAGTTCACCAATCAGACCGAGAGGATTGGGGACGAAAGCATGACTAACGGACTCTTTCATTAGCGATCCTGGACAAAATAACCCTAGGACCACCTATTAACCCTACATAAAGTGACAGGGGAGAATAGGGACTCGTGCCCGCGGTATCGATAATGCTGATGTGACATCTTCGCAAAACAAGGCGGAGGGGAATGATTAGAGCTAGTCTGCTAAATGAAAGTCCAACTACTTACATCTTAGATCCCAATTTGACGAGATATATCAACGGTTGCTGTGCAATATATCAGTTTTTGATGCCCCCAAGAAAAAATCTTTCCCAGACAACTCCTTCCATTTGACAGATATGCTGAAACCGGAGGGCCTATACTGATTCTCCTTCTTCCGTTTATCAATCTTTCTGGCTTTCTTTTGCTGCAACCATCGTTTTTGTTCTTCAAAGCAGCTAGCTGCTCCATTTACTCTGCATATATTCTTCCTATCCTCTCTCGCTCAAATCCATTGCCTTATTGCTACTGTCTCAACGTTCCTTGTACAGGTATTAGACATCACTACTTTGGGGTTTATCTAGGATTCGGACTCTTTCGGAGCGCAAAACCTACGATGGTGACGGCTCCGAATTACGGGACGAAGTCCCCGACAATTCGGCGAATCTGTGAGTATCAAATCACTGGTATCGCGTTATTCTTCTTCGTTCTCGCTCTAATATCAACTAATACTTTGCGACCATAGTGAGAGAAGCGAAAGAGCTCCGAGAATCACCGTCCCCCGATTACACCGCCGTCCCACTGGAAAATGATCTCTTCGAGTGGCACTTTACCTTCCGTGGGCCGCCAAGTTCAGTTTACGGCGAAGGTATCTACCACGGTCGCATCGTCCTCCCACCTTCATATCCGCTGCGACCACCGAGCTTTCGAGTCATGACCCCGAGCGGACGCTTTGAGGCCAATCGCGAAATCTGTCTCAGTATAAGCGGCCATCACGAAGAGACGTGGCAACCCGCATGGGGGGTTAGAACTGCGCTTGTTGCGTATGTGAACATTGCCCCTGCCACCAGTTTATTTCCCGCTGTATGATCTTCTTATTATCTCTACTAACAACAGATGCCATTTACAGTCTTCGCAGCTTCATGGAGACTGACCCACACGGCCAGCTCGGCGGCCTTGAGATGCCGGCGGCCTCGCGCCGCCGCCTCGCTACCGAGTCGCTTTCATATCGATGCCCATCTTGTGGCCGGACCAACCTTGAGATCATCCAGGAGTGTGAACAAATCTCCTCGTCGAATACCACCGCTCCCCCCCCAGCCGACGCAGTTATTCCCGCCGAACTGAAGCTGGAATTCAGGGACGAGATGGAAAAGCCAGGTAGCGCAAAGGAAACGCCTCCGACTTCGGAGGAAGAAGTCGAGTCTGCTCATCTTGCTGAAGGATTTGTGCAGACAGTTCCGCCACAGGCCCTCACACCGGCCCCCGTCGTGGCGCCGGCGGTTCTGCCGCCACCGGCTCCGATACGTCCCGCTAGTTTTGCCATGCAAAACCCTCTCAGACCAACGCCCACCACGCATACTGGAGACGTTCCAGTGTGGATAGACGTGGCAATTGTTGCTGTAATCATGGCTTTGGGTGCAGTTGTGTTGAAGATTCTCATGGGATACTAGGTTTTTGCGCGCGGAACCGACTTAAATCTCTCTCTCTCTCCGGCGTCTAGTGTGGGGGAGTTTCCGACTTTGGTTATGAGGTCTGTTAAAAAGGAAACGGCCTTGACGGTGTGTGCCTCTGACGCTCTTTGCATGGTACTGACACAATGCAGACTAAGGGATTGGAGAACTACTGTTTTCCTCTTCTTCCATGAAGATAGATATCTTTATTACTTTTTTTTTTCTGGATGTACCTATTCACATAAGATTCCCCCTAGGTACAATCATGAACTAAGCAGCGACATTAGATACAGTCGTGGGTGGCCCGTGGAGGGTTGAACTCTCTATGCCGAATGGTCCCAGGACGAGTGAAATAGTAGTCCAAAAATGAATACGCATCATTCTCCGGCGCCCCGTTACGGCGATACTCCTTCTCATGGACACCTTGAACCCTGACATGCAATGTTTCCTCAGTGAATGAGAATCTCGGATCCACCAGGCGCGGACCATCATGCTGAGGCTTCGTAACATCCACTCCGTCAAGATTCTGCGGGATCCCAACCGTGGCCGGCGGGCTTGGGAGTGCAGGGAGAGGCCACGTCGGCTCATCGTCCTGACTGTACTCGCTGTCAGAGGGGTAGTGGCTGAGCGATGGCCGGCGGTCGCCATCGTCCTTTCCCGACGGGTCTTCGGGGGCGCAGGCTGAAAGATTCAGCAGGTCGACAGATGGTGTCTCGGTGGCGGATGGGTGGGGGAGCCGGACACTTCGGCGCGGCTCGACCTCGAGGCCGGGGCTTGTAGATCGCGTGGTGGCATGTTGCGCATGCATTTGCAGCAGGTACTCGAGACATTCGCCGTCGGTGGGAATATTCATGCGGGCTGTGGAGGTGGAGGGGCGGTCAGGCTCATGGGTCATCTGAAAGCTGTTGACCGGGTCTGCCGGCGGCGCCGGAGCCGGAGATGAAGATGGGCGGGGTTCCGGTGGAGAAGACCAGTGAGGCCGGTGGCGGAGAGTGTTTTTGACTTCAGTGACGAGTCGGGATGACCACGTTTGAGTCCTGGCTCTCAACTTGGGATGTGGTGATTGCATTTTGGCAATGTGAATCTGAAAGTGAATATGAATATGGATGTATATCCTGAGTGAGTATCAAGCTGGCTCTTGAGATTCGAAGAACAAGAGAAATGCTTGATTTGACTGACTTGCGGTGGTGGATATAAGTGAATTTTGAGAATAATTCATTTAAGGACAAATAACAGGCAAGGTAGATGAAAGGGAACCAAAGCTTGCATAGCCAGCCTTTCAAACAAAGGCGGGAGAGCTATTCATACATATCTTGCTGCGCTTTGTATATGTGAGTCCATTCCTCCCTAAAAGCACAGAGCAAACAAGGATCACAGACCAAACAAGTCACCCCAAAAAGGACATAAAACACTAAATATAGTCTGGTGATACCCAGAACAAAGAACTTCAAGCTACTTACTTAAAAAAGTGATGAAAGAAACTCCCCCCTTGCTATATGATTCTAATATATGATAAAAAAGGGGAATAAGACAGCCATTCTAGTATGCAGAAAAAAGAAAAGAAAATAGGGATATGATCATGATGTGTATACCGGACACTGGAAAAGAAAATCACAGCCCAACAGTAACAGTCATACTATTACTCAAGACCAGAAGCACTGGCGGTAAATCCATGCAAAGCACCTCAATATCTGAGAGATACAAGACACTCGCTGCCTCATCGAGACTTGTTCCGTCGGCCGGGATCGGCAACGTAGTAAAAAGAACCGCGGTATCGCGGCTATTTTGCCGCATGATCTCGTTCAGAATCAAATGCTGCGCCCGGCTCGGCAGGTCGTTGAACGAGAGCGCTACGTTCTGGGTAGAGTACGGCGATCCATCGGCTCCTTCGGCACCGGCGTCATCCGACTCATTGCCGCCGTCACTTCCGCGCGATGCCTTGCGGTACGAATTCAGCACGTCGGCCACTTCGATGAACGCGTCGTCGGCAGTGGCCGGATCAACTGTCGACATGGCTGACATCTTGCGCCCGGCTCGGCCTTGCTGATAGGTGGGCTCTAGAAACGAGACTTTCGCTGATTGTGACTGTTGATGTTGAGCGGAGGGGGTACCGAATGAGGTGGATGGGCCAGACCCAGCCCCGCCTTCGGCTATGGCTGTCGAGGCCTCCCGCAACCGGCTGAACGACGACTTGCGCGACAGAGAAATCCTTTCGGTATCCGGAGCGGCCACTTCTAGGTGGCTCCCGGCAAACATGATGGTCGGGCCGGTGGAGTCTCCGTCGACATTAGTCATCGTCTCCGGCACCGGTCGGCTAGAGAAGCGAACCGCAGATGACTGACGAGATGACAACGACGGAAGCTCGGGGAACCGGTCCCGGGACAGGTGGCGGCCGCGGTTCATGGAAATCATGCTCTGGGTGCGCGGAACTTTCGGAATATCGAGATGTGAATCGGCTGCCTCGTGTGAGTCTTCGTGCAGAGAATCATTCGTATGTTGGGTGGACAGCATGGCGCCGTACGAGGTAAGTGTGCTGGATTGAGTTCTGGGAGGCATGCGAGACCCCGAAGACGGCTGCTTCGAAGTACGGCGGCGAGAGTTACTTGACTCCGGAAGGGGTGTACCGGTGCTGGCAGCGGCTGAGGTGGTACCATTATTATCACCATCGCCGTTGCGACCATTGCGGCGCAGCTTCCGGGGTGGTCCGGAGCGAGGAATCAGGGACGCCAGCAAGGGCCGGCGACTGGAGTCAACAGCGGCCAGCGTGCTTCCGGATTGACCATCATCCGATTCCAGCTCACTCTCCGAGTCTGAGAAAATGATACCAACGCTACCGATGCCGGTTCCGGTTCGGCCAGCTACACCGGCCCCGAACTCCTCATCTTCATCCTCATCGGCACCATCGGACTCAAACACATCGTCTCCGAGTCGGCTGGTATGGATGCCAAAGGTGACTCCAAGCCGGGCCAGTCGTGCCACTGTAGGTTTCGTCGTGATGTCAACGAGATCAACCACACTCGAGCGCCGGCGTCTCTGGGCTTCGCTGGCGTTCGGGTTGTATCCACCCGGACGGTTCGCCGTGGCATCAATGATGGCAGCTAGAGATGATAACTCGGCCGAACTCGACATAGAGGATGGAAGGCCACGGTAATTGAGCAGTTCTTGCCACCAGTCTTCATCTTTCAGCACCTGATTGACGTTGTCATGGGTATCGCTGTCTCCTCCTGACGAGCCATTGATGATGAAGTTGTACGTTTCAAAATCTCCACCGGAAAGGCAGAACACCATGATCTCAGCCTCAATCCGAAGTTTATCGAGGAGCGCCTTGACTCTCGCATGCTCTTCTTTGACCTCGCTCTCGTACTCGACAAACACCATTACCCGGATGGTGTAAGCATTCTTGTAGGTTGGAACTGAGCGAAGAATGAACCCAAGCTGCAGAATGAGCGTGTAGGTATCAAAGTTGGTCGTCAACAGACTCTTTCCATCCGCCATAACCTCGGCAGACATCTGGATAGGCCACAGATCAATGTACTTCTTGGAATTTGGCTCAGCATTGTGAGGCGATTCAAGTTTATCGAATCCCTTGCCGATAGCCACGTTGAGCTTATATCTCAAGGCCAGGTCCTCTAGGATGGTCATGTACTCAGTGGGGGACATCATGCCCTCCGTCTTGATGATATCAGTGGGTAGGAATCCAGACAACAGACGGGCCGAAGTATCACCACGGCGACGGCGTGGGTATCTCGCCTCTGATGTCTGAGACGCGGCTTTACGCTTGATAGGGGATGTTGGGGCTTCTGGGATGGAGATTAGGGGACGCGACTTGCGAAGCTCGTCCATGTTGTAGAAGCCGATCACGGCAATATTCGGCCGCATGCCTCCCAGGCCAGCCGAAAGGATCAGGTTGCGAACTCCCCACGTGACGGAGGGCGACATGGCTAGCTGGACAAAAGCCTTGAGACGAGGGACCTCGGCGATGTAGTTTGCCCACGCGGTTTGTTGTAGCCGCGCTTCGTGAACGCCGGAATTGAAGTCATCAGTGACGATGACGTGGCCTAGGATGTATAGTGAGCCTTTTTTCATGGAATTGCAGAATTGGATGAGCCGAGTTTGGTTCCGTGGGTCATTGATAAGAAGGATGATTTGCGGGCGCCAGAATTTAATGTGCTCGGGACGCAGACGTAACAAGTACTTGCGGACCTGATGATAGATGAGATTTTGCGAGACATCTCCCCAGCGCTTAGGAGGGCAGAGATAGTGGATGAGCGAAAAGAGGAAGATAAGGACAATGACGGCAGCGGTTGCATAGGTTTCGTCGATAAAGAACATGGCCAAGGCCGAAAGTAGAGCCCCGGAAAATGCAGTCTGCCAGTTGAAAAACTTGAAAGCTGGGCGGAAGTTTGGAGCAGAGCCAATCTTGAGTAAGAAACAAGCGAGATTCATGACGAAGAAGGTCATCTGGTAGCCCATGGAAATCAAAGTTGCAATCTGGTTCAGATCGGACAGGAGGGCAATCTGAGCCAGCACATAGGTCAACATGACGGCCAAAATCGGCTCGTCGTTCTTTTTGGTTCCCTTGCCAAAGACCGACAGGCCAGGGAGCAGCCGATCGCGGGCGAGGGCCTGCAACAGCTTCGCCGAGGCAATAACACCCATGAGAGCAGAGAACAGCGTCACCGCAAACTCTCCTGCAAACACCACCGACGAGGAAAGATTTGTTAACGGGATGACGTTGGGGTTGTTGAGGAACGAGAGGTGGGTGGTACTAGCGGCCATGGCAAGGATGACGATGAAGTAGGTAACAAATGTTGAGACCATGGCCCAGAGGGTGCCACGCGGGATCGACTTGCTGGGGTTCCGGAGGTCACCCGACATCGAGGCTCCGGCGAAGATACCGGACGTGGCGGGAAAGAGAATACCAAACAGATCCCGGAAGGTGGAAAAGCCGTGGAAGGCAGGGCTGTTGGGGTTCGGGAGCATGTTCTCGGTCAGGGTTTTCAGACTGACGCCGGTGAACTCGATTCCCAGGGCTTCGTCATGGAAGGGAGCCTTGAAGATGGCAGAGATGGGAATGCTGACGATGGACACACAGAGGATGACAAGCAGCACGTTGCTAGCGCGAGCAAAGATGGCACTTCCGGCAAGACACAGCAGAGTACAGGCGACGAGGGCGACGGTTTGTAGGCCGTATCCGGTCCAGTAGCCCTGGGGGAAGCTGGGACCAATGTTAAGACGGATACAGTCGATCAGACCAACCACGTTCAAGGCGGTGTTGAGGACTTGGGAGAGGAAGAAGAGGAGACCGATGGAGCCTCCGAACTCGGGACCGAGAGAGCGGGAGATCAGGTAGTAGGCTCCGCCACCTTTAACCTCGCCATTGGAGGCAATGGCTGATAGCGAGAGAGTGGTCAAAAGATCAATCGTGTAGGCAATTATGAGGAGACCTTTTGGTATTGGAGACGGGTTAGTCTAAGACGACACTTATGGGAGAGTTATGAGGAATCAGGAGGTGTGATGGGATCGTACTGATGATGCCTAGAAAGCCGATCTGGCCAATGATGAGACCAAAACGAAGGAACATAAGAATACTGATGATGTTCAGACAAACCGGAATATACACTCCGGAAGTGACGCTAAGCTTTCCGCCGGCCGACGGTTTCCGGGTCGGAGAGGAGCCTCTCACGGCGCCGAGATCGGGCACGACGGGCTTGGATCCGCGGGCCATGATGCTGTAGGGGACAGAGGACGGACGAGAAACAAAAAAAACCCCCCCCAGAAAAAAGAAATAGAAAAGATCAATTGCAGGCTACGGGGTGCTCTAGAGATAAATCAAGATCGTGATCGTCGTAAATCGTCGTCATATATAATAATCTAGATGTCGTCGGCTTCTAACGGCTTGGGCTGTGGGCAAGACTCGTTTGCCCAGAAAAGTCAAGTCAATGCGAAGAGAACCAGCCCAATGGACAACGAGACAGGAATTAAGGAGCTAAAAAGAGAAAAGAAAAGAAAATAGACCACAATGCCAGGAACAGCACTGTTCTACAGCCAGCTAAATTGGACGTGAGAGCCACGACATTGGTATATCGTAAGACTTAGAAGATGAGGAGAGCACACACAGAGAAGAAGAGGGAGAGAACTCGGTATCCAAGGGACCTCTGTGAAAAAGGGGGAAACGGGGATGATGATATTCAGGGTGTGAAGCTCAAATACATTCAACTGTTGGATACAATATGAAAGGACCGAACGAATTGGACTGAACAGAAACGAGAGGATGAAGAGAAGAAGAAAGCAAAGATGGAAGAAACAAATGGAGGAAAATGAAAAGGAAGGAGGAAGCGCATGTCGCGCCTATATTTGACGTGGAGCCGAGCTATAGCTTTTGCTGTTCCTTCCGATTTTTGCAGGGGGCGTCTACGCGCATAAAAAAATCCCCCCGGCGGGGGGGGGGGCAAACGCAGCGGGTTTCGGTGGATGCTTCAGGCAGACATATTAGGGTTGAATGCGGCAACTCAGGCCTACGGCCGACTAAACTCCTCCCAAGAGCTTCTCTCCCAACTAGACTTGAGAACGACCCGGATAGAGGAAACCTGCGAGATTTTCTCATGTTGCATCGCCAATCGTCACCGGCTCTGAATCTTACGAGTGGGCGGGGGGCCATATCGGGACATGCAGAACCCCATACCATGATGTCTAAACAGTTTTGGTTGGGCCATTGCGTAATTCTGACATTTGGCCTGCAGCACTTTTCTGTCGTACGCCATTTTGTCTTGACTTGGCTTCACGTTAAGTTGGTGCTGATAAAGAATTGAATCAATGCTGTTTCACTGACCTGACTCTTGATGTGTTCCTTCTTTCAGAGATCCCGTGTCTGCAGCTACCCCGATTGGCATCTCTACCCGACTGCGTGTCGCCGTCTAAGTATGTCTCTGCGTTTGCATGTGAATGAACCAGTGGCATACGGAGATCCAAGATTCTCCAATGTGACGGCGCCAAGGTCTTGTTGTCTCATTTAGCCCTCAAAGATCTGAGCATCGTGCAGCGCGTAGTCCATCCAGTATGGGGACTGTTCAACGATACACACCACACAGGACACGCGCACATGTACACTTCTCATCCAATATCTAGGCCCTGTGCAACAAACAACAACCGCACGCATCGAAACAGCTGGGTTTCCTCCAATTATGCTAAGGCTAAGGAAGCAGACTCCTCTTCCCAAAAGAGACGAAAAGAAAAAAAAAGAAAAAAAGGAAAGAAAAGGAAACTTGTCCAGCGTAGGCCCGGCCCATCAATCGTCGTCGACTCTCGCCCGTTTGTTCCCCTTGCTGCCACCCTCATCGTCTTGTAGACCATAGCTCCGCTTGGTTGACGTCTGCTGCTCAACCTCCTGGAGGAACTTGTCCACGTTAAACGGGTCCGCTGCGTCCTTCTCAAACTGGACCGGTCCCGCCCGCGCTTCCGCATCCTCAGCCCCCTTAAAGCGGCCCTTGCCTAGCACCTCGGAATAGCGATTGGCCTTCTGGATCTTGTCCATCTCGCGGTCACCCGCCTCGCCCTCGTCTTCGTCGGCGTTGGCGCGGGGCCGGTAGATGCTGCTTAGCGCCTCTTGTGCCGCAAAGAGCGGTTTGTCGTACGGGTTGTCCTCGTTAAACCCGCTGTCGAACCCGCTCGTCTGGTTGAACAGCCGGGAGTCGTACATGGTTTCCTTCGATTGTGTCGGCTTCGCCAGCCCCAGCGCAATCTTCTCCGAGATATCTCGGTTCTGCTCCCGCGCCATCACCTGCATGCGTCGCTCGGTACCCATACGCGACTGCCGGAACTTGCGCTCGTCTTCGCGCTGCTTGTCGCGACGAGCCTCTTCACGTGACCGGATCGCTGCCTCTTCGCCATCCGATGATTCGGACGCGCTGTCGGCTGACCGGCTGCGTCTACGCCGGCGCGGGGTCCGCTCATCCTCTGATCCACTGCTGACGCTTCCCGACTTTGACCGCACTGTCGGTCGGCGATGGGCTGCGGCATCCTCCCGTGCCTTCGCCGCTAGCTGGCGCAAGTGCTCTTCCTTCTGCGCCTTCTCCTTCTCCGCAAGCCGCTGCTGCATCATCTGGCGCTGACGCACTTCTTCACGTGCGTGACGGTCGGCCATGTACAGTGCCTCCGACAGCTGGGCAAAGTTGTCGTTGATAGCCACCTCCTTCATGCCCCGTCCGTCAGCCGCTAACCGCTTGTCCAGAGGAACGGTGAAACCCTTGGGATTCTTCCAGTTTGAAACCACCGGCGGGATCTTCCACGCTTCCTGGTCTTCCGCAGTCAGCTTGCGTGGTGGCGAGTGCATGACCGGAGGCGGTGGGCTGGGCGGGCCGCGGGGAATCTTCTTGTGCTTGAACTTGGCTGGCTCCATCGGGTCCTGTTGGCGTTCGACAATCTTCATAATTCGGTCATGCTTCTGGCCGTTGTTGCCCATCTGGTTGGCGGGGGTGTACCGGATGAATGTGGCATCTTTACGAGGGCCTGCGTTGACGTTCTTTGGCTTTTGCGCGGCGACCGCTCCGCTAACTAGTGCGGCGAGAGCATTCTTCGTCCGTTCGGCGGTGGCTGCCACCTCTTCGGCGCTGGGCCGGCTGAGGTTGATTTCTCCCGCGTCTGCCCGTTGCCGTAGGGGAATCAGATCTTTGAATGACGCATGAATTATACGTGTGTCAGAGTGGCCTTGTCGCGCAATCGCATCGTATTTGACTTTTCCCTCGCCGTCAACCTGAATGGCCAGGGCCGTGCTCGTCGCCGACTTCTTGCGGCCCATTTCCAGTGGGTACTGGGCCACAAAGATTTCAGGGAACGCGCCGCCATCGCCAAAGTCTTCCTGGGCGCGAGGCCGCCATCCGTGTCGTTGTTGGTAAGGAGGAGGGCCGGATCTCTAAATGAAAGGGAGCGCGTAGACGCATATAGTTAGCAGGTCTCCAAGATAGCTTGAGTCCGTCCTGGACAACCAAGATCTACTGAAGCGAGTAGAAGAGCACATTCACATACCTTTAAAACAATCTGACTATCATCCAACTCACCAGCAGCAACAACTCGAGGCCCGCGACGCTCGGTAGCGCTTCGGCTGGCGTTATCATCGCCCGTATATTTGGGTTTCGGTAATAAAGATGCAAGCGATGCCATAATTGTGATGTTCTCACTTGGAGACCAAGAGTCCAAGCAGAAATGGTTGATGAAGGAAACGAAAATGAAAGAAGCCTCGCAAAAATGACTGAGACTGGAAGCAGTGCAAGAACCGCGTCAGGTTGATCTTACCAGGAAAAAAAAAGAGGAAGAAAAAAACAGGAAGTGCTAAAAAAATATCTGACTCAGACATGAGTCAGATATACAGGGGGGTTTTGACAGGCAGCCAAAGTGCTCTCTCTGGACAGTGAGGAATCCAAGTGTCCTTCCTGGTTTGTCTGGCTACCGAAAATTCGTGTGAAGATTTTACACGTGCTGGCGATGAGTTAGTTTTCAACGCATGGTTTTTATAGATGAAAAAAAGGAGGAGAAATTAAAATCTAGCTGAAGTATCCGTATAAAAAGACAAGAAAAAAAGGAGAGCCAAAAAAAAAGAAGAAAAAAATTGTTGTCATCTGGATCATAAAAATCCCATCCCCTTGTGCCCGGTGCCATAAGCTTCATATAAAAATCCACACAGAATGGACGGAAACCATTAGGCGTACATCCCTAAATACATGCCCGTTAAGTGCCAGTCCAAACGGCCGTATCGTAAGTATATCGCCGTGATCGATTGAAAAAAAAAAGTGAATGTGTGTTGTAGCAGCATGTCCCGGTCCGATAAAGCGGTACTGTGTTTACACGTAGCCCTTGCGTGCGCCTTGGAAGAAGAATCTGACGATAAACACCTGCAGAGCGCCCATACAGACAATCAAGGCGCATTGAATCAAGCTAAAGTTGACAATACGGCCCTCGGTGCTGCGGACGGTGCTGAAGTTGCGGTTCTCACGGGTGCGGAAGTACTTTTGGTTTCGGGTGATGACGGAGATCTGGCCGGAGAGTTTGAGGATCGACTCTTCCAAGGTGGACGTTTGCTCGGGGGAAGCCGATTGCTTGGACGGGAGTTCGGCGCGCTCTTCGTTCTCGACCTATACAAACAAAGACAGAATGGAATGTTAGAATTTGGAATTTGACGTGTGAACGAATGGCTGCTGGCTGCTGGCGGACAGACGAGGCGTGAAGGAAAGGAGGGGACGTACAGCAATCTCAAAATCAACAAGCTTGTCGGCAAAGGTGCTCATCTCATTGCTGAAGCAGAACTGGTACTCGCCAGGATTGGTGGCCGAAAACACAAAGTCGCCCTGACGCTCCTTCTCGCCCTCCAACACGATCTTGCTGTTCGGGCCGGTGACCTTGTAGTCGATGTCGAACGAGCCGCCGGATTGCACCTAGACAACAATAGAGTCAGTCTCGCTCGGGGCCTAGATACAGAACAACAGTGGCAGCTGGAGACTTACAGCAAAGTAGAACACAATCTTCTCGCCGGCCTTCTTGGCCGTGGTATAGAAGCAGGCCTTCTCGTGAGCCGCAACCTTGTAGGTCAAGCCGGTGGCGACGGCTTCTGAGGCCAGCCACGCAACGAGGCCAAACACGGGGAGTGATAATCTCATGGTGGCGGATTGTGAATTGATGTGGGGGAAAGAGGGGTTGAGGTGGTGGCAGTAAGACCGGAACGAGAGACACGAAGAGCACAATAAAGAACGAGAGTGAAGGAAAAAAAATATCGTGTGGTCGGTCGTGATGCACACTGTAGGGGATGACTTGCGGTCGTTAGAGGAAATCTGTCGCGAACTTTGAATTGTGCAAGGGTCTGGCGGTTTTCTTCCCTCCCCTATACAGCACAGTAAACAAGACAGGATACTGTACTAAGCCACACGGTCCAAAGTGTGGCTTGACGGATTTTTTTGGTGCAAGCTCCTGAGCTTGTGCATAAAAGCCAAAGTTGGGCTGGTGGATCCAGCTTAAGGGGTACAAAGCCAACACAGTGTCAAACTCAGCTCCACCACTTTTAGGAACCTGTCAAGAAAGCTTGATGGAAGTACTGTTGAAAATGCCCGGCCCCTCCCAACTTGTACCAACCGGGGCAGCTTAGGAGATGAGCTGGGGTTAGGTTTAGCGGCCAAACCACTGTAAGACCTGGACGAAAGCCCTGTAACCTCGTGTTGTTCACTGAGCGTGGCCCTCATTTTCTGAAACCATAGCCACCGGACCTGTCGACCTGGCTCCAGTTTCGAGATTCTAACGCAATCCGTAAGGTTACTAGGGGCCCAGAATGTGGTACAAGTTCGGGACGGGCCTATATCAGCCAGGTGTTATTGAAGAGCTTGGTCTCGGACTCTCGGTGAAGCTGCGCGGCTCTCTGCCTCTGGCAAGTATTTGGGTGGTAGGTAGACCTACCTAGGCACATACCTACTTAAGGTACATAGGTATAGGTAAAGGAAGACTGGTACTGTAAATCACCGCACTCTTCACGGCCGGATGTGCCGTTCGTCAACTTAAGATCCAAAAGTAACATGCCACTTCGCTGAATGTTCATTGGTCCGTGCAGGTCCGGTGCTACAAGACTCTAACTCGTCGAAGCTCAGTCCAGGGACTTGACTTCTTTCTTTCTTATCCGTTCTCAGACGTCAAGAGAGAAAAGAGAGAGAAAAAAAAGACTATGACGCAGGTTTCATCGTCGCTACGGGTCCCTTTCGGAATCCTGCTACCCTTTAATTATTCCATTCTGCTCTTTCCAAGGTCTTTTTTTTTCTCCCTTCTTCATTCACTCCATCACGATATCTTCTGTAGCTTTTCACTCGATTCCTAATCACGGTGCTTATCTTCTCATACCAGCAATTGCTTCATAAAAGCTCTCTTCAACTACCAATCAGTCTCAGTTCCCTCGTGCGATGCTATCAACCCCTCAGTATTCGCCGTGACGCGACGCTGTTCTCTCTCTCTCTCTCTCTCTCTCTCTCTCTCTCTGTTACTGTTACTGTGTCTCCCCACCATCCTCCTCCCCAAAATGTCATCGTTTAAGATTCTCACCGGTGTCTCATCCACATTATTGAGGTTGTTCTCATATGTGTTTCTCAGATGGGTATGACTTTGCCTCGAAATTGAAAACTCCAGGGTTAACGGCTCTAATCTTGCTGTTCAACTTTGCTAACTTAAGCCCGGCTTGTCTCTCGTTCGTCCGCCCAGTTCCCAAACCCGGTAAGCTTCAGCCTGATCATGTCTGTGAGTCCAGTCAATGAATTTTATATGCTAACAAACCTCTGATGATCTCACTGCAAGATACCCGTGTTGACTCTCTTCGTGATATACATCCCGTCATTTCTGGCAAGCTACAGAAACAACCTTCCATTTACTGTAGAGGAAGAGATCGACATTGTGACCTCCGCCATTGTTGATGCCAACTCCAACGAAGTTGTCGAGGAGGACGTCGACCTCGAGAAAACCGTGAGGATCGTCCCGGAACCCGCTCGGCCCGTCCAAACTCTTCTTTTCGGCGTTCCCAGCCAAGCCAGCCCGAAGTTGTCCGTCCTGACCTTCCTGATCAACGTCATCCTCGTGGGCTTCTGCGTCGACTTTGTCTACTCTCCCCGGTATCTCTGGACCAGCGACGACCTTTCGTTTGTACGCACCGGCTACATTTCTCCGTCGGAAGTCACCTTTCTGGTTCGCGAGCCCGACTCGGCAAAGCTCCCTATCAAGATTGAGATGCGCATCATGGACCCCCACCCGCCGTTTGACACCCCGTTGTGGCACGTAGGCGGCGGTGTTCAATCAACTGACAACTCGACCGACTTTACTGCGGTGGTCAAGATCCCTCTCAAGCACACCCACCAGCTCCAATACGAATGGCGCACATCGAACAACCACACCGGCTCGTTTATTTCACCCCCGAGGCCAGGTGCCGTGTCGACATATAATGGCGGGAAATTCACCTTCCTGTCCACGTCGTGCATCATTCCCCACTTCCCGTACTCGCCGATGGACCACCCACTTTCTATCCCCGGTCTCCGCCATCTGGCCGCGAAGCTGCCCTCCCTCGGTGCCCAGTTTATGCTGTTTCTGGGCGACTTTATCTACATTGACGTGCCACTGCGTTTTGGCACCACCGTCGAGGACTACCGCCGGAAGTACCGCCAGGTGTACGGCTCGCCCGACTGGAAGGCTGTGAGCCAGAACCTTAGCTGGATCCACACCTGGGACGACCACGAGATCGCCAACGACTGGTCGGCCAACACCACTGGTGTGTACAACGCCGCTGCCGACCCTTTCTTGAACTACCAGGCCTCCGCCAACCCCCCGTCCGCCCGCACACCCAGCTTGCTTAAGTCTCAGCCCTCGGCATCGTACTATCAGTTCTCGCAGGGCCCGATTGATGTGTTCATGCTGGACACGCGCACCTACCGTTCTGACAACAAGCTGCTGGCTGCCAACAGCACCGTCAAGACAATGCTGGGTCACGACCAATTGGCCGACCTTCTGCATTGGATCGGTCGACCAGCACCCAAAGGTGTCACGTGGAAGATCATCGCGTCGTCGGTGCCGTTCACCAAGAACTGGCCCATCAACATGCTCGATACGTGGGGCGGATTTCTCGCCGAACGTCAGCTAGTGCTCGAGGCTATCTGGGATGCCAGCGCTCGTGGAATGGGCGTGGTTATCTTGTCGGGAGATCGCCACGAGTTCGCGGCCACCAAGTTCCCGCCGCCCCTTGGCTCGGAATGGCCTGAGTGGGCTGCTGCATACGAGTTTTCGGCAAGTCCGCTGAACCAGTTCTCGTCGCCTGTGCACAGTTACAAGCAGACCGATGACGAAGACGTGCTGGTCAAGTAAGTCCCATTTGGCCAACTAGACTCTATGTCAGAGCCATTATCCTTACTAACGTTCTTGTGTAACAACTCTTCTCTAGGTACATAAGCTTCGGCATGTCTAAATTTGCATCGATCAGCATTGAGAACCTCCCCGATCAAGACCGCAGCAGCCTGACCTATACCCTATATGTCGATGGTAAAGTGGCCTGGAACACCACCCTTCTCTCGCCTCCAGTTGTTCCTCAGCCGGCCCAGGCCAGCTTCCAAGAACTCTTCTCGTCGTTTTTGGACCACTTCAGGAGTTAGAGAATGTGATATAAGATGATTTTCGCTCTTTTCTTTTGGTGAGGGAGTTGTAATTATTTGGGTTTGGACACATGAGCTTGCATGTGTATATATGGTTTTTTTTCTGGTGAAGTTTTTGTCTCCTTTTTTTATGGCTTTCCTTTTCCCGTTCTCCTGATTTACTCACCAAATTGGCATGGAAATCCGACGGCGCCCACAACTTTTAGACGCTTCTGGATACAGAAACAAGACGGTTGGGATTGATGACTATGATGAAATATATCCGGTATCTTTGGGATAAGACTGCTTGCTTGGTGTGGTGGTGTTGAGAGCGGATGGGAGGAGTTGAACATGTTAGGGTTAAAACCTAATATTGCTGGAGGCAACCTCGGTTTTAGCCCTTAGACCGAGGACGAAGATCCAATCTCGTCGATCGCCTTACTCCTCCTTTGCCTGCCCACGAACATGAATTTGCCATCTCTAACCGCCCTCATTGTCAATTGCAGGAGCAGTTTACTTTTCTCTCGATATAAGACTCCTCTGTTCTTTTGGGCGTAGATGTTGCCCAAAACGTAAATCCTATCATCTCTTCATTCCTTCCACCTCTTGATTCTTGCCTCCCTTCTTTGTCTTTAGACTCTTTGGAGAGTTGCTTCATAAGTCTGTCTGTACACCTAGTCTGACATGTGAATACTATCTTCCTCCCTTTTTCTTCCTATTTTATATCAGAGTTCCGCTTTGATCCATTTGCTTTCCTCTCCCGGCCAACTGACACATATTACACCATCGCTTATTTTGCTGTCCAGCAACTTTGTGGGGGATGTGGAGATACACACGACGTTAAAATTCTTTTGGTTTCTGGGGAATTCACCCTTTCTTTTTCATGTACATCCTCCGTCTGACTTGGCTGTTACACCTACAGCCAGGATCACGTTTTCACCACCTCCCTGCCTTCTTGTTTCTCAGTCTATTGGGCTGTCTCGAGTCCCGTCGTTGTTACTCACCATGGCACTTCTATCCCGAGTTTCCTGGGCTGGCTCACGAGCCATACCCCGGATTTCTCAAGCCGCCTTCGGCCGGTCGCCGCCGGTGAACCACGTGCAGTATCGCCGATTGGCTTCGGTATCTCCTCCGAATGTTTCCGTGTCTGCGAATGGCATTGAGATCCAATCACCGGTGTCCAAAAGACCTAGCCTGTATGTCACCATTTTATTGTTTCGGAAAGTCCCAGAACTTTCACTGATGGCGCACCGCTTTTTTCTTACTCTGACCACGTTTCATTTTTATATGAAGACCCCATTTTTGGCTGCGGTACGTTGCATCTATGTCTCTGACGCTGGCTGTTATTTGGTTACAGCTGCAAGTTGGCCGAATCAGTCCTCTATATCTGACTTGAAAGTGGTTTAACAGAGACAATTGCCGATGTACCAAATGTGTGAACCAGGACACATCACAGCGCAACTTTAACACTTTTGATGTAAGTGGTCATAGGATAACTGTTGAAGCTACCCGTTTTTTGTCGCTTTTATGTTTATGGTTTAACGAATTCTTTTAGATTCCTCCCGACGTCCATCCCGTTTCGGCGGTTCCAGAGACCGGCGGCTTGAGAGTAACCTGTACGACCCCTTCACTATGTGTCTAAGAAGAGAAAAACTTCCAGAGAGAGAAAAAAAAGAACAAGAGCCTGACATTAGAATCATCCTAACTTGGCTATATCTGGTAGGGTCTCACGAGTCGCACGAGAGTCTCTATCCTTGGGATTTTCTTTCGTTCTACCAGCAGCAGGATCACAGAGATCCAGAGCCCGTAAAGTATAGCCTAAAATCCCTACATAGAAAGAAGCATCTTCTTATTCTTCTTCGGGGGCTAACACTCCTGTCTAATAGCTATCGCCTCTGGGGAAGTGAAATCGCGAAAGATTTGCCGTCTATTGACTACTCTTCTGTTATGCATACGACCAATGAGAGTGGCATTGCAAATCTGACGAAGCTAATAGTATGTTCTCGTCTACCCCTATATGATGTTGTCTTCGGTTCTTAATTCCTAACACCGTTCGTTACAGAGAGAACATGGCTTTGCATTTGTGGACAACTGCCCATTTGATACGCCGGATGCCACGGAAAAGTTGCTGGAGAGGATTGCCTTCATCCGTGTAACCCACTATGGCGGCTTCTACGACTTCATCCCAGACTTGGCCCTTGCTGACACAGCATACACAAACTTGGCCTTGCCGGCGCATACAGATACGACGTACTTCACCGACCCCGCCGGACTCCAGTCGTTCCATTTACTCTCTCATCATGCGCCGCCAAAGTCGACCGAATCAGGTTCGGAGCCCCTCGGTGGACAATCCCTCCTTGTGGATGGATTCCATGCCGCATCGGTTTTGAGGAAAGAAGACCCCGAGGCGTTCGACATTTTAACCAAGGTCAGATTGCCGTGGCATGCGAGTGGCAACGAAGGAATAACCATTGTGCCTGACCAGCGGTACCCAGTGTTGGAGCTTGATAAGACCAAGGGCGAGTTGCACCGAGTAAGGTGGAACAACGATGACCGAGGGGTGGTTCCGTTTGACGAGGGGATCTCGCCCACAGCGTGGTATGAAGCTGCGCGCAAGTGGCACGCTATATTGACGAGAGAGAACGTGGAGCTTTGGACACAGCTGATTCCGGGGCGGCCTTTAAGTATGACTCCCGAGCCTGTTATGAGTCCGTTTATGTGCTGATCGCGATGGGCTAACTATTCATTCTAGTCTTCGATAACTGGAGAGTGTTACATGGACGAAGTGCCTTTGAGGGGGTACGTCGGATTTGTGGTGGATACAGTAAGTTTTCCAAGATTCCATTATTCATCTTACCAATCCCGCTTCCTATGCTAACCCTGATATTTTCCATCAGTCAATCGAGACGATTTCATCTCTCGGTGGCGGAACACCAACTTCCCGAGAGAGAAGGTCTTGCAGCAGGTTGTTGGGTAGATGATAGGAATAGAGAAGCAGCAAGAAGGTCCTCGTATGAATTCAAATGAGTGTCTTGCAGCGAGTGAGACATATCGTGCATACACATATTTCGCGTATTACTGGAACAGGAGAAACAGGACAAGGCCGGAGTGGCCTTCCCAGCAAAACCCAGATAGTAGTGATTTA
This sequence comes from Knoxdaviesia proteae, assembly GCA_001510565.1. NCBI lineage: Eukaryota > Fungi > Ascomycota > Sordariomycetes > Microascales > Gondwanamycetaceae > Knoxdaviesia > Knoxdaviesia proteae. The sequence continues at coordinate 281,868 of LNGL01000004.1, forward strand.
GTTTCTTTTTCTTTTATGTCTTCCGGCGGACCACCCAAGACGGATTTATATTCTCCTCCATCATAACGAAGGTGACACATTCCCGGGTTGAAGCTGTTCGCTACCAATGCTGATAAACGGCAATGCGGCACGAGACTCACATTCACAGTAGTGGTACAAGAATAAGGGTAAACCAGAAAACCCCCAACCCTAGCCGAACAGTTTCGTACAGGGACTTTGAACCCACTACCGCACTCTTTGGCGGGAAGGAGGGACCCCGCTCCTCAATTTGGATCTTTGTGCAGGTGAGCTTGTGTCCTTGCCTTTCTTGGTTCATCTCCCCCTTTCCCCTCCCGTCCTCGCTCGCTCCTTCTGTGTTTTCCGCTCCTTCCTCAGGAACTTTGTCCCTGTAACATAACCGTGGCGGCGACCCTGTGCAAAAATCAGACACAAACCCTGCGAGGTCCCAGGGGAAACGGAAAGAGCCAGCAAAGGCAGGAACGTCAGGGTTAATTTTCGGGAGTCTTGTTTTGTGTGGCTTTTATTATTCATCCGTCTTATTATTTATCATTCGTCAAGCTGGTGGGGAAATGTTCGCATCTTCTTGATCTTTTCTAGATGGTAGTCACCGGCGTGCTTCTTCAGCTTCAAAAGCTCTCTCATTCGTGTCAACTTGCCGCCTGTATGGAATTTGCCAGATCCATACCACCCACTATCACGCAACCGTCTTGTTTCCTTACAGGGCCTATTTATAGAGTCTCTTCCAGGGCTCAAGGGTTCTAGACACCGCCTAAACCTTCAACCACTCCCGGAATTAATTTACTGGATGGCCCCTTTCGGCGCCGAAGCAACTTCTATGGTTTCCTGGTATCTTTTTGCCCCCTTTCGTTTTCATCCAATCCTTGTTATAGTTGACTAGGCGCCAAAAGGAGCTAACGTTATATCATACCAATCACAGAGAATCCAAGTCCTATTTGTGCCATCTCCTGAAGAAATAATTGACTTCCGATATCTTTCCTTCTCTAATCCCTCTCTATCTCTCCCCTCTTGTGACATCGAGCCCGCCATCTTCAGCCGCAGAAATCCGGTCCTTTGTCCAAAAGAGTCTGTGTCGCGAGGATCGACTCGTCTCTTTTTGCTTGCCGCCACCTTTTTCTGCATGCAATACGATACCATACCATCACACACATACAAATCCCCTACACACGTGTACATACAGAAAAAAATAAAAAACACAATAAACCCGGCCTCACATACCACCACACACTTGTACCCCACCTTGAACCTAGACGCCTTTTTCTCTTGGTGGCTGGCCTTTCTCTTTTTTTTTCTAGGAATCCGTCAACTGAACCTCTCCATATTCCGCCATAAACAACCAAGTCACTTTTCCCTCGCCGATAGAGTCTTTTGGCCTATTCTTCAAAGTACCTCGCGGATTGATTATCGCTTATCGTTTATCAATACCAACTAATCGCTAGCAGTGTCTCCCTTCCACAGCCTACCAAACTGTTCACCCCTCATCTTGTTTCCATTCACCGCACGACGCTGTGTGGTTGCTGGAAAATCACACTCTCTCTTTGTCTCATTGCATGATATTCGATCTTTTCCAGGGCCCTTTTGTAACCTTGCTTCATTCCTCACTTCGCCTGAGCTCCGTGTTATCCTCATCCCTCTGTTTCATTCCCTCCGCTCCCCTCCGCTCATTCAGCCGACCGAAGAATGGAAGCCGACGCTCCGCCTCCCACCCCCGGCGATGACCGCCGCGCGCAGGTCGACAATGCCATCCGGGCCATCCAGGAGAAGAAGCCGTTGCCAGAGATTGACTTCACTATCCACACCATGGAAGATGGAACCCAAGTCAGCACCCATGAAAGAGTGTGCAAAGGTGCGTTCCTTCGTTTACGGTTTCTCTGTCATCCACCTGGCTGTTTGTGTCAAATATTCTCTCTAACCAGCCATGCCCCCATTCCAAACCTACAGATGTCCAGGCCCCCGCCATGTTCAAACCCACCGACGAGCAGTTTTTCGAAGACGAGACTCACACCAAGCCCAGCCTCACCTTCCTAAAGCAACATTTTTATCGCGAGGGTCGGTTGACCGAGGAGCAGGCTCTCTGGATCATCAACCAGGGATCAGAGATCCTGCGCCAGGAGCCCAACCTGCTCGAGATGGACGCTCCCATCACCGTCTGCGGCGATGTCCACGGCCAATACTACGATCTCATGAAGCTATTCGAAGTTGGAGGAGACCCGGCCGACACCCGATACCTCTTCCTGGGCGATTACGTCGATCGTGGCTACTTCAGTATCGAGTGCGTGCTGTATCTATGGTGCCTGAAAATCCACTACCCTAAGACGCTGTGGCTGCTGCGAGGCAACCACGAGTGTCGCCATCTTACCGACTACTTCACCTTCAAGCTCGAGTGCAAACACAAGTATTCCGAGGCCGTGTATGAGGCCTGCATGGAGTCGTTCTGCTCTCTGCCCCTCGCTGCCGTCATGAACAAGCAGTTCTTGTGCATCCACGGCGGTCTCAGCCCCGAACTGCACACGCTCGACGACATCCGCTCGATAGACCGCTTCCGCGAACCCCCCACCCAGGGCATCATGTGTGATATCCTGTGGGCCGATCCGCTTGAGGACTTTGGCCAGGAAAAAACCGGCGATCATTTCCTGCACAACCACGTACGCGGCTGCTCATACTTTTTCTCTTACCCGGCGGCCTGCTCGTTCCTGGAGAAGAACAACCTGCTCTCCGTCATCCGCGCCCACGAAGCCCAGGATGCTGGATACCGCATGTATCGCAAGACCCGCACCACCGGGTTCCCCAGCGTCATGACCATTTTCTCGGCTCCAAACTACCTGGATATGTACAACAATAAGGCTGCTGTCCTCAAGTACGAGAACAACGTGATGAATATCCGGCAATTCAACTGCACCCCTCACCCGTACTGGCTCCCCAACTTTATGGATGTGTTCACATGGTCCCTGCCGTTTGTGGGTGAGAAGATCACAGACATGCTTATGGCCATTCTCAGCACGTGCTCGGAAGAGGAGCTGGAGAAGGGTGACGAGACTCCCACGTCGACGTCGCCGACTCCATCCTCGCCCCCGCTTACTGCCGGTAGTCTGGACCCCGATTCGATCGAGTACAAGCGTCGCGCTATCAAGAACAAGATCTTGGCCATTGGCCGTCTGTCCCGTGTGTTCCAGGTGCTCCGCGAGGAATCAGAGCGTGTTTCTGAGCTCAAGACCGTGTCGGGCGGTCGTCTTCCTGCCGGAACCCTCATTCTCGGAGCCGAAGGTATCAAGAATGCCATCACTTCGTTTGACGATGCCCGCAAGGTCGATATCCAGAACGAGCGTCTGCCGCCCAGCCACGAGGAGGTGGTGCGCCATCACGAAGAGGAGCGTAATGCCGCTCTGCAGAAGGCTGCTGAGGAAGCTAATAAGGATAAGAAGCTTCACCAGCTTTCCCGGAGACTGAGCACGTAAGTCTACTCCGCGTCTCGATTCCAGGAACCAACATTGTATTGCAAGCATCCCAATAGCTAACATATCCCTCCTTCATCCTCACACACAGCGACCGTAAGAAGACGCCCTCTTCCTCCACCTCTCCGGCTGAAACTCCGTCTACCAAGGAGTAAGAAGAAGAATAATCACGCGACCAACAAAAGAAAACGAAAAACAGGAGAGAAAAAAAATCTATTGTTTGTGTTCTCGTTGCTGTTTGTTTTTGAGCCCTACTCTTCTCTTCCTTCCTATGTTTCTTTTTTCTCCTTGCCTTTCTTGCTCACATATCATGGAATGAACTCTGGGTGAAATCGTTTTTGATGGAAATGACGAACACACATGCTTTACTCAAACTCTGGCGATTCTTCATACAACCGTTTCGCTTTTTATCTTCTCTCACATCATTGTGATATCGTGACTTGAACTCATCTTGTTCCCGTGAAGGATTTTTTTTCGTAAAGTCGTCTGTTTGTTCGTGTAAGTCGTAGCTTTAGTGCGGCATATCAACGTCTCACATCACTTCAGGCACCGATATAGTGTAAGGTCCACTGTTTCTTACTCATTCAAGCCCTGGCAGCGCCGAATAACTCCTCCAATACTGAAAAGAAAAACCTTTGATATACATCTTGTGTCGTCTAGTTGACTTTGTAACGCCGTGGTTCTGCTATGTACATGAGGAAAGCTGGAGGAGGGGAACCAAGCCGCGGCCCAGCAAGGGGCAAGAAAGTGAGAGAGAACGAAAAAGAAGAATGATAGAAAAGGTAGTCAAAAGCAGAAAACAACTCCTATCTCACATATCAACCGACTATTGAGCCTCCACTCCAATACCATCCAAATCTACCACCTCCTGCTGTCTGCCAGTGCCGGCTGTTTGCGGGTACACGCCGTGCTCGGGGCCCTGCGAGGCGGCAATCACCCACCACCACTCCGTCAAGGCCAGCGGCGCATCCGATATTTCACCGCCGGTCGCCGGGTCACCGTCGCTGGCTTCCTGGGTCATCAGGCCGGCCTGCAGCGCCCAGGCCACAGCCACCCGCACGTCGTACTCCTCGAGGAACTGGGCGACATCGCGGTACAGCATGCGTGGCGTCAGACAGCCGCGCGTTGCCAGCGTGAAGCACAGCATCGACATGACCATCTGCCACAGCTCGCGGTCGACGTCGCCGACAAAGTCGGTCCAGAACGGGAGCAGCCCGATAGTCGCAGCCGCCGAGGCCGCCGGCGTGCGGATGCCGGCAGACACGGGGGGCGGCACGGCCAGCGCAGCCGCCGCGATCTCGGCGCACCCGGCATCGGAGAAGACGTACTCCGGCGTCGCCACCACACTCAGCCCAAACAGCAGCAGACTCTTGGACATGCGCCGGCTCTCGTAATTTCCCGGCTCGAATCCCAGCGGGATATTCGGCACATTCGCGCCCTCCAGCCGGAGCCGCCGGTGCGCCGCCATGTTGATCATCGCCATCACCGCGCCGTCTGGCATCAGAAACGGCAGCTCGAATGGTGCGTCGAGGCCACGCTGGCGGAAATGCTCGTCCAACGTGGCCTTGAATGCGAGGGCTGCCGGGAAGAGCACCACACGCGACATCTTTTCCATGTGCGCCAGGCTTTGCTTGTTGAGCCGGTACGGCCGGTCCCGCGCGTTGAGCACGCGACTGCGGCTGATGATCTTGCCGGTCGACAGCTCGGTGATCGCCGAATCCAGGAGTGCCGTGACACGGTCCGAGGCGGGCTGCGGTGGTTTGTTACCGGGCGCGGCGCCGTTGGTGTCTGTTGCCACGGACGCGGACGACGCGTGGTCAGTTCCTGCGAGAAGTCTGAACCGGTCTTGCACTTGCACCGCAGTAGTCTTGTCTCCTGCGGTGATGCATAGAGCGCGCATCCACGACTGTGCTAACGCATCGTCGGTGATGGTGTCCACGTCGGGTGGGGTAAGGAACATCTCCGGGCCCGGCCGATCGACCGCATCGATCGGGTAAACGGCGGCCCCGGCCGTCAGCGACTCGAAGCGCACAAAGATCGACGTAGTCGGGTGGTAGTACTTCGCACGGTTTTCCGCGCTGGTCCGTGGCTTGTCGACTGCCAGATCGAACACATCCTCCAGTCCACGCCGGGAGTTCGGGAGCGCCAGCGCACGACCGCGCAACAACGTAATCGTCCAGCGCACCAGCCGCGGCCAGTCGTAGTCGTCGACGTGGTCATAGTCCAGCTGTGGCAGTTCGTCCTTGAAGTAGGCATCCAGGAAGGCTTCCTGGAACTTGTCCAGAGAGTCCAGCAGCACGTTGAGGCGGTGTTTCCGCAGGTCAACCCAGAACTTGCGCAGGTGGCGCAGCGACACGCGTGGGAACAGCTGCATCAATAAGCCCCACGAAATAGCCCGCTCCGTACCTCCCAGTAGACTGCGCGTAGCGACAAATCCAGCCAGAAGCGCCTCTGGCAGCGGACACCGGAAATTCCTGTCCCGGCGCGGAGGGTGGTCCATGCGAACAGCTTCAGCATCACTGGGGAGATCGGGCAGAGAACGCTCGATGTGGCGCACTGGCAGAATCCGCCGGTCCGGGCCCTGGCGCGGCCGGTATCGCCGGCCGGCATTGAGTGGTCGTGGTTGCGCGCCGAGAACCCGGTCAACTCGGGTAAGCCGTCGGTTGCGAGTAGTCCGGGTTCCGAATATCTCTGTGATATCTTTCGGCCGCTTGTTGGTAATCGGAGGCATCCATCCGGACATGGTGATTCTTCCAGCATTCTCTTCAAACCACCTTAACGACAGAATTGGCCACGGCGGGTGATCAGAGGAAGGGGAGGACGATGGGGCAGAAGGAGCCTCGATCGTGATAACTGGAGCACTGAATCGAACCTGGTATCTAGAGATTCTGCCAATGTCACCGCCAATCTCGTCATCCAAGATATCTCTGTCAGTGTGGCCGGTCTTCAGCTTCTTCTTTGCTGGGCTTTCAACCCCAGGTATGACGGTGTCATCGTCCTCGTCCTCGTCCTCGTCTTCTTCGTCAGCTGCGGTGCTGGTGCCGGTGCCACTGCTAAGGGTGAACTCATCATACAGCTGCTGGTTGGGCTGCAGGAAGTTGATCGCCGTCTTAGAGTTCCCGTTGCCGTGGTCGATGGTATCGTAGTAGTCGGCTCCTGCCCAGTCCCTATCCTCGCCTTCTTCGTCTCCGAATCGCCGGTATTTCCGACGGCCCGGGCCGGAAGATCGAGACGGTCTTCCCAACCACTCATCATCATCGTCCATGATGGCATCCTGAACCTCCTCGCCCATGAGCCCCTCGACGTCTTGCTTGATCCGCTTCCGTCTCGCCTGGCCAGCATCCGCCCACGCCGCCGCCCGCTTGAAGTCGCGCTGCACCGACGTGGCTGATGCAATCTCCGCATACACTGGCCCATCCAACACCTCGATACCCTGAATGCGCGACGCTCCCGACCGGTGTCGCGTGTGGGGCGTCTCAATCGTTCCTTGGGTCGATCCTGGTGCGCCACGAGCTGGCATAAATGCCTCTGGAATGTACGGGTCTGGGTGCGCCGACCGGATGCGCCGACGCAAATCGTGCAGATCCGGCGACTGGCGGTCGAAAGTGCTGTTAACGAGGATGGAGTATCGGGACGGGATGCCGTTGCCGTCAACGAAACTGTACGTAAACTCTCGCAGCGCCGTCCCCGCTGCAGCTCCGGGATTCTTGAGGCACTCCCGTGTAGCTGCATGCACTATCTTGTACTGTGGCGCCGGCGATCCGGCGAACGCCTTCTTCCAGATACCCATCACCGCCCACCACAGTGAGACCCGTCCGGGGAACGAGCCACCGTTGGCCCGCACAAGATACCGCACAATCTCGGCACTGCGGTACAGCTGGAGGTCTTTCTCGGAGAGAGAATCTTCAATCGCGGAGGAAGGCATCACAAATGATCCCACCGGATGGACCGCGGAGGACGGCAACGCCTTTCGGCGCGGAGGAGGCATAGCCAGTGATGATGGAGAGCCAACAGCACCTTTATTGAGTAATGAAGGCATCACATCGACGCCACTGTTGTTCTTCTGAGGAGAAGAGTTTGCCGAGGTCCTTCCCTGGGCCTTGGCCTTCAGCTTCTGTTGTTTCTGCTTGCCCTTCGACTTGGCCCCTCCATTCTCTGCCACCACGTCGCCGTTGGTTGCAGTTGCATTGTCATCAAGCCCCCAGTCTCCCGATGCCAGTAGACCGCTTGATGTCGCAGTTGCTAGGAAATCCCAAGATACCGGCATGTCCGAACTGTCTCCGGTCGTTGTTGGGTGGGCAGACACCAAAACAGTGCGTTTCCGCTCTCCGGGAGCCCCGTCTTCTTCGCCGCTAAACTCGGACCCGTCGTCATCATCTCTTCCGTCCACATCGCCATTGTTCGCCACCTGACCGCGCTTCTGTGCGGCGGTCCCCTTGAGCCGCTCTGCGTTCTTCGTTGCTGCAGTGCTGGCTGCTGCACGAGCTGATTTTCGCCGGCCACGAGCCGCTGGGTCCGGAGGGTTCCCCTCTCCGTCTGCTGCCCCCTGAGATCCCGGAGCCGGGGATGGCGCCGGCTCGGGTGGAGGTGGCTCAACCCAGTTGGGATTGCACGACGTTCGCGCCTTGGTCTGGTGGTACTTCAGGCCGAGGTCATTCTTCCAGCTTCCGTTGCACTTTTCACACTTCCACGGGTGTGAAGCGTCCGTTTTGGGCGCGTCATCACGGCCAGCAGCCTTTCTCATGCCACCACGACTCTTCTTTCCACCACGACCCCTTCGGCCAGCAAAGCCTCGGACCGCCGGAGTGGGTGCAGGCGTATCCCGGGCCTCTTCAGACGTGTCGTTTGCCTGGTTTTCATTCCCAGCAGGTCCCTGTGATGTGGGTGTGGGTGTATCGGCGGATTCAGGGGCAGCAGGTGTCTGTGCCACTGATGGCTCATCCGGTTCCTGTGGCGTCTCGGGGGCCGTTGCTACCGTTTCTACGGCCTCCTCTTCCTTAGCCACAACAGTAGTCTCTGGCTCTGGAACAGGCTTCTTGCGAGGTCGACCCCGGGTTCGCTTGGTAGAGTTATTGGCCACCGCTCCCAATGATGGCTCCACGATGGGCTCAGGCTCTTCCACGACAACCGCGACAGAGATTGGTTCAGCAGTGGGCGCTGAAAAAGTCCCCTGGATGCTCTGCGATTCGACTCCTCCTGATTTTGTTGTTGTTGAAGTATCGCCAGATCCTCGGAGTGTCGCCATTCTCTTACGTGACGATCTTCTTAGGGGAGATTCGACGTGAGGCTCTTGTGACTCTGAGTCAAGTGCAGCCTTCGGCTGAAGTTCATCGGTGGCAGCTGATTCTTGTTGAGTTTCGACGGCGATGACAGGGGGGGTGGTTGGCCTTGTTGACTGTGTCGGTTTGGAAACATCAGCGACGACGGCCGCACCATCGGCCCCTGAGGGGGCTGGTGCATCTGGCATTGGAACGTCTTCGTCGGCCCGGGAAGCTGTAGGCAGATCTGTAGGAATTCCCTGAGCCAAAGCAGCACAAGCCCCGGCCGAAACATCAGGGTCATATTCTCCCGGGAGCACGTAAGGATACAGTCTGTAACTGCGCTGTGTTCCTGATCGTCGCACATCAACCTTGACGCGAAAGTGCCGCAGGTGCGGCGGTTGCGAATGCTTGAATGAGGCAAAGCCCTTATCGTTAGCCGCGATCATTGTTCGTTTCCGTCGTCTGGTTGATGAAGATGCCGTAGTCACAACAGGACGTCCTCCAGGGCCGCGTTTCCCTTGTTGCTGGTATCTCCGCTTCTTTTTCTTTGGTCGCCGCTTCGCTCCCGGCATTCCTGGCAGTGCCGTCCGGCGGTTGGGTGCGGCAAGGAACATGGTCCACTCGACCGGGGTCAGGTCTCGGATAAACTTGAGGCAGTCGGCGAAGATCTTGTGGCCACGTGTTGCGGTGACGTATTGAATGGCACCCAGCCGCGCAAAGAATCGACAGCATCGAGAAACCACCTTCATCTGCCAACGGCGGGTAAGAATGCCCAGCTTGGCTTTGAGGTGCACATAGCGAATGATGCCGAAGGCCTTGATCACGGCGGTGATACTGCGGCCTAGGGACTTGTAGTCGATCGAGTCCTTCATCCACGCATCACGCCATGGCACTGGGTCCAGCGAACCGCTAATCTGTTGCAGCGGCAGGTCTGTTTCCCACCAGCCAGCGGCGGCCGGAGCCGACTGTTTGGCTCCTCTTGCTCCCTTCTTCTGTTGGGGAACTGTCGATGCCGCCAAGAGCGCATCGCGAGGGGCGCATCGCTTGAGCCAGAGCCGGCTGGTTCGTGTGCCGCGTATGAGCACCGATCGCTTCTCAATGTACTGCTTGTAAGCCAACGCGTCTGTCCGTCGCGGCAACGAGCGCTTGTCCTGGCCAGTGAGCCGGGTCAGGTCTCCTTGCACGATGCCCTTCTCCCGCGCGGAGGCAATTCCAACCAAAGCAAGGAACTCGAACTTGGGAAGACGCTTGTAGTCAACCCCGTGGCCAGTCAGGCACTTCCACATGCGGTCCTCAGCCACATACACCCGTGGTTGCACAGCAGGGAGTAAGCGAGCTTCTCCCTCACCCACCGACTTGGTGTCTGGGGGCGACTCTTCATCTTCTTTGATCCCTTCGGTCTCGGGAAGCTCCAGGAGTTCGGAAAGTCCGGCATGGTTCCACTGTCTATCGGCACCAACAAGGATATCCTCGCGGGCTGTAAGCCAAGGCCACACAACAGCGGCTATTCGGCGGTTGCGCGCTTGTTCATCTTGGCCAGGTTCCGATGGCTGAGTGAGAGATTCTCCAGCCTTCTTCTGTCTTTTGGATAGACTCTGTTTCTGGCGGTCTTTATTCTTCTTCTTTGCCACTCTGTCGAAGATTCCTCCACTGAGAGCCACAACATCATGAAGGGGACAGCCTATATGAGGAAGAAGATGATAGTCAGTCAATGAGTAACACTAAGTTGGTAGAGTAACAGCAGTAGTATTGCCAGCAAACAACCTAGCACAGACAGAATCCATAAATCATCTATATACTGCTCATATACCACCAATATCCAGTGTAGTGGGAGCAAGGCTGATATCAAACATTTCTAAGGTGGACAAGGCTGGCATTATGTGCAAATCGACAGCAATCGTGATTGAAGCTTACCTTGGGGACCAGAATAGGCGATTCTGATAATTAATAAATCAATTCCTTTTTCCAGATCAAAATGCATGGTCAACTGAGGTCAAATAGGTGCATTCTGGGATAAGAAAAAATGGTTGGGAGGAAAGTGGTGATGAAGAGGAATAGAATTCGAACAAGCGACTTTGAGGTTTGAAAGAAAAACTGGGTGAGGTTCTAGGAAAGGATTGAAAAAAAGCTGGATTTTGAGGTGCCCCTCAGGTATTTTGTATCGCTGATTCACAATTGGTCAGATAAGCCTGATAGTGCTTATCCACTTGTTACTATTGGCTGCTATGATAAGGAGGTTGCATTCCACGGTGCTTTCTGATTAATCTCGATGAATTTATTATTTTGCCATATGTAGTATGATGCTCATTTGTCAACAGGAAAGACAAAATTAGCCAGTCTTCAACTTCACATTTTTGAGAGCAAAAGTGACAAAAACCCTCAAGATAATTCATTATCTTTCCTGTACCGGAAATACAGGGCTGGCGGGCCTGAATTAGTCCCACACCCCCCCATTCCAGATGCTGGAGTGCACAGGTGATATCATCCAGTTCAGCATTCCCATCCCAATTCACACCTGAAAATCAACATACCACACAGGTTAGCAGATATGAATGAATCGTATATATCCTCTCAGAAACCTGTCGAATTAGAGAATTCGTCATTGTGATTGTGAGAATCATGCATGTTCCCACAAACTGCCGGAATCTGCCATAAACGCCCACTGCGAAGTGGCCATTCACAGTCACATCCACGTTTGTACGTAAGGCTAAAAAGTCCGGTTCATCTTCGTTTTCATGATTCCTGTAATTGCGCGATTTGAGTCTCCCACGCTGTGTATCTATTTGCGCATATATACCGCTAGAATCAAACGCCACAGAGCCAGCATGCCGCACAACATGCCGCACTTTCGGTGAACATCGGCGACCGGTGCCGGCTTAGCTCCATCCACTCTGTCTTCACCCCTCCAATGTGTGTTTGAACGGCTTGAGCTTCGGGTTAGCCATGTTCGCGAGCACAGGCGGTGCTTGTACCACATCATGGAGACCCGACTTGCGCTCGCCGCGCTTGCGCGCAAGATCCTTCCACGGGTCATCCTCTTTGGCGCGGCCACCACCTCCGCGCTTTCTCCGGCCCTTCTTCCCTTTGCTGCCATTTTCGGGGGCTCCCAGTAAGTCGTGGTCAGCCGCGTAGATGCGCCGTCCGATGCCGGAATCCTTCTCGTAGACCCCGCTTTCAATGTCCTTCTCGGCCTGGAGCTCGGCTTCCTCCTCGCGTTGCTCCTGGATACGCCGCTCCTCGTCCCGCCATTCGTCGTACAACTTGTGCATCTTGCGTTCCTTGCGTGTGCGGAACACTTTGAAGCCCATGGGGTCCTTCGCGCCCTTCGTCTGTAGGCCGGCTACAGGAATGGCCTGGTCCACACGCGCAGCAAAGTCCGACATCGACTCGCCCGGCTGAATCTTCGGAATCTCGAGTGGAGGTGCACTGCTGGCAGCTCCAGCACTTGTATCGCCATTTCCGCTTTTCTTGCCTTTCTGTGCAGCCGCCTTCGCTTTGTCGGATTTCCGGGGCTTTTTCGACTTGTCGTCGGTACTAGCCTCTGGCTTTCCGGACCGAGCTTTCGAAAACGCCATCAGTCGTTTAAAGGCACGCGGCGTATCATCAGCCATTGAGTCCCCTCCTCGCTTCCGCTTGTTGGTTCTGACATATTTGGGGTCGCTAGCTGCCGGGGCCACTGCAACCTTTTTACTGCCTTTTGGTAGTTGTTGGCTGCGTCGGTCTTTGCTAGTCAGGGCCGGAAGAGGGACAGCAATCTTGTTTGGAGGAAGATCATATCTGTATTTATAAGTAGCAGTCATATAATTAGTTGTCATTCGAGCAATCGATATGTGTAATCTCCACGCCGCTAAGAGGAGGAGAACTTACTCGGACGGGTCGTTCACACGACGGGTATGTTTGTGAGGCATGGTGATCTGGTAGAGCCGACCTGAAAGGCCAGTGTAAGAGAAGTGAAAATATCGAAGAGAAAGTCAGAAGTCAAGTGTGGAAGTCGAGAGTTCGTTCTGGTTCAGTTTACCGGTTCGCTGTGTTCGTGTTGGTTGTCTCTCATTGGCAGTTTGAGAAGCGTCGTGGTAAAAATTTTTATCTGTTATCAGTATATCTAATCAAGGTCCCCGATAAACTGATAACCCCCCGGCGCCCGTGCGCTTGGGTAGACGCAGCGGCTGTTATATAAGCACAGAGGCATGCATACTCGTTTCTGATTGGTGGACTACTGGCTTCCACGTCAAAACTCGGCGCACATGGCGGAATGGCGCATAATTATAGGCTCCCAAGCCTTATCAAAACGCACACCCCTCCAATAGATGAAATGAGCTTTTTTCGCCCGTCGTGTCAATCCTTCAGCCCACCACTTTCAAAATCCCACCCGCCAAAAACCGGAAGGGGTAAAGGGCATGTCTCTTGTGATTGCCCATTATCTGTGTGAGGTTCTCTCTCTCTCGTCTTATTGCCGAGAAAGCTTAGCTGCAAGTGACAGAACCTGGACCACGATAGTCTCGCCAGAACAGCCGATGCTGGAACGGAGATTCTTCACTCGATGAACAATCGGACTGGGGAGGGCATTTGATGACGGAGTATAGCAGGACATACTTTCTTTCATACACCGCCCCTTTCTACACCCAGCAAACACCGGAAGCTGTCGATAATCAACGGTTTCAAGCTTATCCCTCCCTCCGTTTGTCTTCGGCCTGGTGCATGTCGCGAACATTGGCTGCGAGGGAAACACTGCGGTGAGTTTCGGTCCTGCAGACACAGAACGCCGAGAAAAAATAAGGCATTTTACAGTTCGCCCCTCGTTCGGCCTTTGACAGCTTTGACGGCATCACATCTGAGAGAGAGAAACAATACTTAACAATATCACTGATCGTCATCGGCCACCCAGGATCATGCACTTCCCGATACATGTCACTCCCCGTTGTTCTCTCAAAGTTGTTATCCACTTCAAAAAAAAAAAAAAAAGAAAGTCCCAAACTCAAGTGTGTGTTGCTAAGTCTAAATGAAGTCTTCACGATGCTTTTTCTCTCTCCTCTCTACAGTACATATTATTTACGGGTCGCATATGCATGTCCGATATCCATTTATTGTCAAGTGAATCAACCTCAGGGACTTGCTTCCATCCCCCTGTTCTCCCACTATCGTTTTCCCGCTTCCACGTCGCATCTGGTCCAGTCAGATTCCACGTTTAAGCCACACACACGTCCCTTTTGGCTGACTGAAGCAGTTAAAGCCCACTAGAAGAACACGATGGAGTATTTTTGGGGAATTTTTTTTGTCTTCTGTCCGGGGCTTTATTAGTGAGATGCAAAGCCCAATGTGACTACTGACTATCATACTGATCATGTCTCTGTGTAGGGTTCTCCTTGAAGACACGCCCCCCATTTCTCTATCCATTCTAAGCGACACTTACTCTGTTCAACCTGGTCTTTCTGCGTCTAACGTCGCAGTTCGGCCTGGTATCACAACAGCTCCAGGACATAGACCACAAGAAGCCCGGAGCACATTTTTTCTTCTCTAGATACGAAAACACCCCTAACTGGCTGGGTATAAAAATTACCTGTCCCCTTATCATTCTGTTCAATACAGTACACGGGTTTTAATATTGCTCGCTTCTAGGGAGAGACAGCTGAGTGCTGAAGTACTAACCAAACCCAGTCCCCCATTTGTGTTCTCGTCTTTTTTTTTTTCTCTCAGTTGGACGCCCCTTGAAGCCGGGCTCGAACGATCAGCCCATGCTGGTCGAATGCTAGGACAGCCTTTGCACAGACGGACCACGAACCGACTATACATATATACTATAGAACGCATGTACAGTCCATTCGGTTTTCTCGCGTTTGTTCAGTTAGGGGAGGCGACATCTGCTATAGGGTGGGCAAAGTTATTCCCTTCCCCCAGTATGCATTTTTTTTGCAAGGCCCGGGTTCTGACGTATATGGCAGATCCAAAAGTAACTGCTTTTAAATTGCTGGCTGGAGGGGCTAGGTTGAAGGAAGTGTTACCTACCCTCTTCAAATTGGGCGCACCCAGGTCTTTTTGTCTAGGGCCGGCGCTGGGGACTGCTTATACCAGCTCGTGGTATATAAATCCGTGCTTCCCAGTGCCCGCATACACTGCATACATCACCGCGCACGCCCATCACCCATCCAACATCCACACCCCCTCTTCTTTTTTTGGGGGGTGTCTTCTCCACAACCCATTTTCCAAAGGCGGGATCCATGCCCCAAAGTCAGGAAGAGACCCTTCATGGCGAGGGAGGAGGTCCGCCTCTTCTCCCGGGGCGAGCACCTGGCGGAAGAAGGCATATTAAGTCGGGTTCCTCTCCTCCTCCTCCCTCTCCTCCTGCCTTTCCTTCTTCGTCGACTGGTTCTTGTGACTCTTCATTGGACCCTTCCCACCTTGTTCCTTTAGACGTGTTCCCTATGGTTGGCGGTTCTTCTATTTCTACTACTGCGCCGACTACTCGTGTTTCCAGTGCAGTCCCATCTCCATCTGTCCTATCTTCTTTTCTCTCTACTACCAATACATCCATCTCTGCCACCTCCGACTCGACCTCCGAACTTCGCAGACGGGCCACCAAGATGACTCTCCCAAGTCACCACGCCGAGTACACCCTGGTGAATCGCCAAGGCCCAGACGATGTGCTGGTGCTATTGGACGACACTTCAAAACACCAGTTGAGACCCTCGCTCCTTCGACGGGCAAGCTCGTTTTCGTTCCTGGGCGAGATTCGAAAACGCCGGCCGTGGGTTTTCAGGGGCCTTGCCCTGACCTCTTTCCTGTCTGTTGAAGTCTCACAAGCCCTTACTCCCACCCACTTACACACACACACACTGGCACGCACGCAAGCATATATATGTACCTCCTCTCCCCCCTCTCCGTCTATCCTACGTCTCCCCTCTCTCTCTCTCTCTCTCTCTCTCTCTCTCTCTCTCTCTCTCTCCACGACTAACAAGGTCGTGCATATGGTAGTGGCATAATACTATGCATGTATTCCCTGTTTATCTCGGGTTTCCTGACCTGGCGCCCGCTGCCCATCCCCGATCCGGATTTCGCTGTTGCGACTGAGCCCATGCCGTGTCACTCGCACAATGACTATTGGCGTGAAAAGCCGCTGTACTCGGCCCTGCAAGCTGGCTGCTCGAGTGTTGAAGCCGACATCTGGAACATCGACGGTCAAGTATATGTTGCCCACCGCCGTATGAGCATCCGCGAAGAATGGACGCTGTATAACCTCTATGTCGACCCCCTGATGAACATCCTGGAAGCCCGAAACGCCGGCCAGACATCTTCGTCATCCTACCGTGGAGTGTTTGAAAAGTACCCGAACCAAACTCTCGTGCTGTTGGTCGACTTCAAGCAAGAGGACAAGACCACTTGGCCGATGTTGATGGCCCAGCTCGAGCCTTTCCGTCGCCGCGGATACCTGACCTTCAGCGAAAATGGCGAGTTGACGATGCGGCCGATCACTGTGGTCGTTACCGGCAGTTTCGACTTCGCGGACGTTGTCTCCAACCCCAACTACCGCGATGTGTTCATGGATGCTCCACTCGAAAAGCTCGGCAAGCCTCCTCGCGGCAAGCACGATCAGGGGGAGAAGCCGAAGGAAGACTTCGACATGACCAACTCATTCTTTGCGAGCGTATCGTTCAGCAAGAGCATCGGCTCCAGCTGGGGCACTCTTAAGCCGATGCAGCTTCAACAGGTGCGCGAACAGATCCGTGAAGCTCATGCCCGCGGGTTGAAGGTCCGCTACTGGGCTGCGCCCGAGTGGCCACAATCTGCACGCAACGGGCTCTGGAGCATCTTCTCGGATGAGGGTGCGGATGTCATCAACGTCGATGACCTCGCCGGCTTTTCGGCCTTTTATACCTCGCGGACCACGAAGACCTCAACCGACTCGGACTCCCGCTAGAAACAACATGGCTCTCCTTTTCTTTTACCTCACGTCATTTCCTTTCATTTTCACTTTACGATAGAGTTCGTATACATGTATATCCTTGTGGCGCGGCTTTGCTGGTTGTGTGCGGGTTACTTTTTTTTGGTTTTTGTTTGGTTCGGTTTTTAAGCATCAACATTCTAGCCTTCGAAGGCAATTATCTTTTTTTCTTGTTTTATCCATACATCATCTTGTAGCCGGCGGTATACAGCCTGCGCTTATCATGCTCATGGTCATGATCATATATATCATGTTACATTTCATGGCTAAGATTCTTGATCAACAGCGTTTCATTTTATCTTTGTGCCTCTCTCCAAATTAACGGAGACTCTCTAGCTAGAGGTGATAGCCATCTTTATTTCGGTTCAAATTTCCTTTACTTTCTACCGCGCCTGTTCCTGTCGGAAAGCTACACTCCCTCCATGCCATACTCAATCCCATAAGGGGCCTTTTGGCCGGCTTATATATCTAGCAACGCTCTCAGTGAAGACATGTTACAAGTCCTGACTATGTCCGCAGACACACCATGGCATACGCTATGAAGTTATATCAGTCCAAGCGGTAGCGTCACACAAAACCCCTAAGGGGACTGACTCAGGACCTCATATTTGAATCCGGTTATTAACAGGCCATTCGAGCAAAGGAGGCTGAGCGAAACAACGTGCCGCATAAGGCATGGAACTCAGGAAGGATCTTAGCACGGACGAATGAACCTGACACCAGGCAGACAGAAAAACTCAAACTTTTGACATTTGACTCGGTCGTTCAAAAGATCGCGTGTACGATAAGCGCCACAGCACAGCTAAGCTTTTTTTTGAATCGTCTGACGGCTTAATAGACAACTTCCACCGGGGTCCATTGCATTAGATAAAAAAGAACCAGCATTTACGGAAAGCCGGAGCGGAAAGTCTGTCAAAGAGTGGATCCGCTCGGATCTTCCCCGTATAGCAAACGCAAGCCCACCTTTCACTCACCCTTTACGTGGCCGCGTAATACGTGGAGACCCGAGCCAGGCTGCCAAATTCCCAGCGTGACCTTTGCAGTTGACGAGGGGCATTGGCTTAAGAAAGTGAAATCCCGAATAGGCGCTTATCGAGGAATGCATATGTCACATATAGGATAACGGGTAGGCGGACTTCTCTAGGGCTTGGTTCTTAGAGCCAGGACTCGTACACCCCCAGTTCGCAACCTTCTAGAAGAACTTGGCTCTGCGCGGGATATGCATGCAGGGGAGGGGGATTTGGACTAAAAAATACGTGCGAAGTCGGTATCGCGTGCATCTGGGTTGGGGGAGAGTTAAATTGCGGAATCGGCACAAAAACCGTTCCTTGGCAAGCCCGGTACGATGGGCCAAGATTGTCATGCTCGTTCCGATGGTGCCGAGAATTGTGAAGACTTAGGGTATATTAGGGTTTGTGCGGTACCGTTAGGGTGTAGGGTTGCAGGGACCGGCGCTGTCAATGTGGTGATAGCTCTGTAGATCACACGCAAGCCACAACTTCAAGCTCCGGGTAGGGCTGACCTATCAAACAGTGCTTTAATGACATGACGACTTGTTTCGCACCGAGCTTGTTCTCGGCTCTGTTTCTTGTCTTCCTACATATCGATCTCGTCGATTTCATCAACACAGATTCCATCAAGAAGAATCCTCACAGATCCGTGGAGGAATCCTATCGTTGATCATTCATCGCGCCCGTGCCTGTGTTACCTAAGCACTTCTCTCTCTCTTGACGCCTTTCCAGCCACACATGTCGCCAATTTATCAGGTGGGCTGTGGATACGAGATGTAGTAGAAGCCACGAAAACGCGACTTCGTGCGAGACAAAATCCTAAAGTTCTCTCCATCTTTCTCCCTTGCAGAAAGCCAGACGACACGCCAAAAAGGACCCAGTCGCCGAACTGGACAGATGCGTTGACTCATCAACGCCGGTGGTGGTTTTATCATCTGTTTCTCTCATTTTCCTGTTGTTCATTCATTTGTTTCATTTTGCTTGCTTTGCTCCAATCTTGCACCTACCTGGTTCAGAATCCAGCCACCGTTGCAAACGCCACCGGCCCCGGAAGGAAAGCCACAAAGCTCCGACGACATATCTCGGAAGACACGGCCCTGGCCAATATGCATCCCATCGGAAACTTGTCCCTCCTTGTTTGTATTATCTTTCTTTATTCTCCTCCTCTCTATCCGACGCCGCTGGCCGATCAACCGCTGCAATGGCTGGGTTTCTAGTCGTCCTTTCCGGCATCTTCGGCTGGATCTACACGCTTTGTTGGTCGTTATCGTTCTACCCGCAGCCGCTGCTGAATTTCCGCCGCAAGTCGACTTCGGGATCGACCGTGGATTTCCCGTTCCTGAACTGCATAGGTAAGAAACCACTCACTTCTCCATCCACCTCTCGTCCGTGTTCCTTCTCTGCTAATACCAACCCGTCAGGATTCCTGGCCTATCTGGTGTCGAATCTCTTCTTTTACTACTCATCCGTGGTCCGCCACCAGTATGCTGCGCGCAACAACGGCCTGACTCCGACCGTGCAGTTCAATGACATCACGTTCGCCGCCCACGCGCTCGTGCTCTCATGCATCACCACCAGCCAGTACTGGCCGTCTCTGTGGAAGTTCACGCCCCACTCGGCGTCGTCCCGGCCCAGCCGGCTCATCCTCGGCATCAGCTTCGGCTGTCTGGCCAGTGTGTCCGCGGTGGCGCTGCTCGTCATCTCGCGGGCCCACCGCGCCGGCGAAGGCAGCCCCGGCGGGCCGAAAGACGTGATCATCGACCCCGTGCATGACTGGTGCGAGCTCGACCTCGTGTACGCGCTGTCGTTCGTCAAGCTGGTGGTCACCCTGATCAAGTATGCCCCGCAGGTGGTCGCCAACTACCGCAACCGCTCAACTCAGGGCTGGTCGATCGACCAGATCCTGCTCGATGTGGCCGGCGGCCTGCTGTCTGTGACCCAGCAGGCCATCGACTCATACCTGCAGGGCGACTGGTCGGGTATCACTGGAAACCCGGTCAAGTTCGCCCTGGGCAACTTGTCGATGGTGTACGACTCGGTGTTCATCACGCAGCATTACTTCCTGTACCCGAACTCGGTAGCAGGGCTGAAGGACCCCAGCCGGGAGTCACTGCTGCCCACTGACAATGATCGGAGGATTGACTAAGGAGAGGATGAATATTTTTGGCTAATGGAGGAATACTAAGGCGTTATTATCAACACCCACAGCAGCATCTAGGTTAGCCATCTTGAAGGCAGAGCTTATAGATGATGTGGCCATCAAGTCCCATAGGGGGGCTGAATATTCATATGTTGATATACTGGTTACACTTATCGTCTCTCTAGACTTATCACTGGTATCATCAGTTCTCTTTCTGCTGTCCTATTCCATTTCCTTATACTAGCTAAAAGGTTTTCTCGTAACTTGATTTTTCATAGGGCCATAATTCCTATAACAGTATGCCTAAAGCGGTAGAGGAGGATGAGATACGATGACTTTAGGCTTACTAGTTGTCTTCGTCTTCTTCCTCCTCATATTACATGTCCCTTCACATCACTCCGTCTATCCTTCCCCTCTCGTAGTGATAAACACTCTTCTCCAACTAAACGGCCTCTGTCTTGTGCTTGTGATAATCACCCCTTCAAAATCTCATTTCTTGCTTCCTTCCTTCATCTAATTATACCTCTTACTCGTGACTTCTAACTCTAAGGTTGTCTTCCCACAATCTTTTTTTTTCTCTTCTTCTTCTTCTTCTTCTTTTTCTTCTTCTTCCTTTTCCCCCTTCTTCTCTCTCCCTCTCTTTAGGTTTCCCACTTCTCCCCCACCCACCCTTTCAAGCTTCCAACAGAAGGCTCGATTACTATTCAATAGATCCTTCTTCTGGATTCATGACTTCGGCTTTACTATACTTTTATAGTTTAGTATGTTCCCTTGATTATCTTGATGAGTTTTCTTCCTTACTGACTTACCTTTTTCTGTCTACTCTCTCTCTCTACTAGGCAGACGATACCCACATTCACACACACTATTCTGTCCATTCATTGGTGGCTCTCTCGAAGATCCAGTTCATCTGATGGCCACTGCGCAGCCCTCTGGCACCGCCGCCTCTTCCGGGGCGGCCGGTACTGGAAAGGATGTCGTTGGTGAGCCTTCCGGATCGTCTCCGTTTGCCCTCCCTATGACTCCCCATATCTCCCCCAGTCAACTTCAGCTACCAACTAGCTTTCCGCCCTTCCTCGCCCCGCTGCCGGCCTTTCTGCTCAAGCCTCAGAGTCCTCCGCGGGGTACTCCGGCAACCGGCACGTGCTTCCACTCCGGCATCTTCTTCATGGGATGTAATCACTACTATCAGCTCAGAGTCAAGTGTCGGGGCTCCGACTGTGATGAAACATCTGGAGAGGATTGCCCCCCGGAGAACCGGCAGCTCCTCAATGTCATCTGGGCCCAGTGCTGTTGCATTGACTGCATTCGCCGGGATTGGGGGCGTCGTGAAGAGGCCATCCGATTCCAATGCACACGCACCGAGATCGACCTGAACCACACGTACCAGATATCCACTCGCAACCGTCAGGAGCTCATTAACAGTGCCTACCGACGCCGGAACTGGGACCTGGAACAGCTGGCCCAAAATTTCCACCATTGCCATGCCGAGCTCATTCAGGTCTTTAAGCTCACCCTTGATATTGCTCGTGCCAAGTATTTGATGCGCTTCAGCTCACGAACCGATCACTATCATGCTGGTGTCCGGCTCCGGGCATCCTGTGTCCGACAGTTCCGCCGCTTCGAGTTTCTGTGCTGTGTGAATCCCGAAGCTGCGAACCGATTCTTTTCTCATTACAACATCCGCACCATATTCCGTACGTTGGAGGAACACCGGGATTCCTAAGTTTGCCTCTATTGCATTTTTTTTACCTCTCCATTGTGACCTCACTCACCGGCATTCCCCAGTAGGGCTAGTGCCGGTGGTTTTGGGCCCTTGAGTGGCATCTCCCTCTCCCTCTCCCTCTCCCTCTCTCTCTCTCTCTCTCTCTACCTTCACTCCGACTGTTACGATATCGGTTCCGATGTCCCTTAATTAGTTTATGCTAGTAACATATCTTCTCTCTTTGATTCCTTCTTCCCCTCTCCTCTCTCACCTTGCAACCCACGAGCCATCCCCAGCACGTCTCATTGCGTATTTAAGAACGATAACATTAGATATCCATGATACTTTTCACTTCTAACACCCAGGAAATACAGTTACCATTTCCAACAGACCGTCCTCTCCAGAGACTGAAGAGACTTCAAGTAGCGGCGATGATAGTTCCCCCGATGACGACGACGATGGCGACGATGGCGACGGCAATGGCGGGGATGATGATAACAAAGGCGATGAAGATTCTTCCGGCGAAGGAATCGACATCAGCTTTGATCTTTCATTAGGGGTCGCTGCACTCGATACCAATGATGCCGATTATACTGGTGATACTGGTGATACCGATGATATCGAAATGTCGGCCCCGGTTCAGTCCAGTTCGGAGTCCAGCCCAGAACCGCCCACCCTGGCGCCCCCCACGGCATCCCGAGTATCACGAGCACAAACACCAGCACCAATTCCCTAACACTATACTCCAGCCCTTAACTCTTCGACTAGGCTATACTAGCTAGGGTGTTGTTAGCCCAGGCTCCTTTTACCTATATCTCAGGTAGTGGGAGCTACCTCACTATCCAGATCCCTCAGTAAGCTATGTTGACATAGCTACTGCTTTACTCTCTTTTGGCCTGTATTTTTCCTATCTTTAGAGGAGATCTCCTTTAGGATCAAAATAAAATAAATGTCACCATAGCTGCTTAATTCATCTCCTCTTCTCCAAGTTAAGAGTCAGCCTCTAAAAGGACAACAGCAATTAGAGAATCAGAACACTCCCTGCTATCATTACTAGGAAGGCAGATGAATAGAATGATATATAATGAAGAAGATCAAATAGTATAGAGAGCAAAATTTAAAGAAAATGAATCTAACAACTATCTATCATGGAAAACTTTTTTTGACTTGCTATAAAAAAAAGAAAAGGAGGGGGAATACATCATCTTTCAGTCATTAAAAAAAACCCTCCTAGAGTAAATCATATCTATCTAAAGTGTAGTAAAAGGAGGAACGTGAATAAAGAGAGCAAAAAGCCATAGTGAGTCCCAGAACGAAGTCGTCTATGTATGAGTAGGTAGTTCAAAGAGTGAGAACAATAGCTGATCCAGTTGCATGGTGTAGGGGAAACTGGGCAGAGAGAGAACATTCTAAAGAGACAGTTGCGTGTGTGGGTGCGTGAGTGTATGTGTACCTATGTTCGTACATCGTTTTGGAGAGTAAAATTCAAGGGGGTAAGGAAGTCCGGATTGATATTCGACGAGTGGTCAAGGGCGGGAAGATGAAAAGAGGCCGGGAGGAAACGCCTCTTGGTACAAGTCGGAAGAAAAAGGACGGGGGAGTATAAGCGGCCAGATGGCATGACCATCGTTACTCCACAGCCACCACCTGCATCTTCTCGTTCGTCGAAAGTCCCTTCTTGTGGGCAAATGCGCTCGATCGGACGCGGTCGGGGCGACAGACGTAGTACTTGTCGATGATCGGGTGAACAAGGACGGTTTGGTTGTGGATGGTTAGGATGGAGTTCGTGGGCACGTTTACCCAGTTTTCTGTTTATTGTTCAGTTAGTGTGCTGTTCATACAGCCGTGTACCGGGATAGCCGAGCCGGAACTCACCTCGCTCAAACGTCAGCGGCTCACTAGCCACCAGCACAATATCGGCTCCCTTGTCGGATCGCTCCATCTGGTAGTTCCGGTCGTTCGACACTCGCGGAGACCCACCCGACGGCCGCTCGCCCCAGCGGGTGCCGGACGAGTAGTAGAGACTCGCGGCCTGGTCAGTGGCGCTGGAGATGTACCGCGTGCAGACGACGGAGTGGCCATCGCTGACGGCAAAGTTGAGCAGACTACGGGTATCGACAGACTCGGAGTTCAGAACAGACTCGGGGATGCTGTCGGTCAGATCGTTGATCTGGGCAATGGTGCGGGCAATGGCATTGCGCAGTACGGCGGGGCCGAAGCCACCGGGCGGGCTGGAGCTGGGGTCATAGCCCATGGTCTCCAGAGTGTGTAGGAACAGCGCAAAGGCCCATTCACTGTCGGTGCTGCCAGTGACGCCGAGGAACCACTTGTCGTCGAGCAGGTCACCAAGCCGGCGCTTGATGTGCTTCCAGCCGCCCAGACCACCGTTGTGCATCCACATCAGACTTCCGTGGCAAAACGGGTGGCAGTTGTCTTCGCTAAGCGAGCCTTCAGTGGTTGCGCGCACGTGGGCAAAGACGAGTCGGGAGGCAGTCTTGGTGGCTATCCGTTGCAGGTTTGTGCAGTTCCAGGCGGGGATGGTCGAGGTGAAGAGGCAGGGGGCCGAGCCCAGTTTGGGATCGGTGTAGAAGCCAATGCCGAAGCCATCGGCGTTGTTTTGACCGCGGCGGGTATCCTACCGGGTGATGATTTGGACAAGGGTTAGTGGGGCCGTTGTGTGAATGTTTCGGCACATGGCCTTATTTTTCGGGGTGGGGGGATTCGGCGGAGGATATCGTCGGCGATTTTGATTTCGAATATAGAAAAGACTGCAAGGGCGGAAAAAATAGCTTACCAGGCGTAATCGGGAATCGTAAGACTGGCGAAGAATAGAGTGACTGGGATCAAGGATCAGCTTGGATAGCAAGATCTCGTCACTGCCTTTGTAAACCTGCAGACAGGTGAAGGATGACAGTCAGTAGGACGCACACACACACACACACATGGAGAGATAGATGCTCGCATATGTGCATCATCATTATCGTGACGCCAACGCTGGTTGGGCTAAGTTTCGGGGCATTTCTCCCCAAAAGGGCTGATGCAACAGCACCAGTCGGAGTAGTTATCAGGAACTTTGAAGCCCAACCCAACACACACTACCCACAAGACATTAAGAATGCGGAACAGAAACCAGGAACCCGAACCACAGAAGTGAATTGTAACTTACCAGAAAACGACACATGGTATTTTTTTAATGAGGGAAAGCGTTTAAACTTCACCCAGATTGGAGCAAGATCATGAAGGTAAAAAACGCAGCATGTGACAGCAGTAAGAAGACGGAAACCGGATGGGCAGAAAACGGCGAGAAAAAATGGAGAAACAATAAAATCAAACTAAGATCGAAGAAGAATTTGACGAAGAAGCCAAGAGACGAAAAAGGGAGGAAGAATAAAGAAAAGGACAGCATGCCAGAAAGGTTGAAACTGAGTCAGTCACACAGCAATGCAGGCAAAAGAGACGGTCAAGCGATGGCGCAATTACACAAAGCGATGAGCAAGACCAAAATTTCGGACGAGGGTAGGTAAGATGGAGGAGAGATCCAAAAAATATCAAGACCGCGGAAGGAATATATAGGAGATTGGATTTGAATTTCAGAGCCGCGTTTTTGGAATGCCTCAGTCTCTCCGATGTTCGTTCGGTAGCTTTTTTGCCACGAAGCCAAAATCAAGGGCTCTGAGTCAAGCTGAAGAAGCTATCCAAGGATATAGAAAGGAATAGAAAGCACGGCATTTAATTATCCAAATAGACGAAGTGAAGAGAGGGCAAATGGGGGCAAATTTACCCCCAGACTGTATGGAGAAGTGAGAAATGAAGATAGTAGGAGAAATCACGCGGTCGTGATCTGGGGAAGAAAGAGGCCAGCCAAATTCAATAGTTGGGCGATTATCAAAAGATTAGATAACGGAGCGAGCGATGTTTGCTTGGGGGAAGAACGATGTTGCGATATCGGCAAAGCCCGAATACGGTGCGTGGGATGGTGGATGGAAGGAGCAGACGGAGAGTAGGTGAGAAGGAGGGAGAAGATGACATTTGATAAAGTTGCTTCTCACGGATTGCTTCTTCATGTCATGGAATGAAAGGTGAACAACCCCGAGCAGCGGACGGACGAAGAAGAAAAAAAAGAGAACAACGCACGAGACCCCAAAACAGATGACTCCAAAAAAAGTAATGGACGGGGGTGTAATGCACGGTTTCTCGATTGGGGGAAGAGTCAGTCATCCTCTCACTCATTAAGCTTCCGACTTGCAAAAACACGCGCGCCTTTTTTTTCCCTAGGGGCCCGTTTTCTTCCCTCTCAGTGGATCCTTATAGTGGACTGGGTGGGCTGTCATGGACTCACGGGCTTGTGTTTTGTCCACTGAACAGCCGCCGTTTGTTTTGGGGTCTTTGCCTCTGCATCAGGGTCACGCTGAAGGAAGAGAGTGCGTTTGGAAGCTTGGCCGTAGGCTAGATGTCTATATGAATGAAGGTGGTCAATCTATAAGTTCTATTGGGTGCCAAGCGACGAAGGGTAGACAATATTGCATGAGCTACGTTACTTCTGTGCTGGGAAGCAGAAAACAGTGGCCCTCTTTGATATCCATCACCATCAACTTTTCCATGTGCGGATGCCGGGTTTGTAGGTATTCCCAGTATACACGTTTGTTCGTCAACAGACCCTAACCCCAACACACACGTCAGCAGTGCCGGTAATTCCTCGCTTGCCCCCCGCACCGTGCATATATCAGTCAGCGACACTGGCTACATTCTTGTACTTGCATGACCGACCGATTTCAGATCCAAGTGTATGTATATACAGTGTTAGTTCCTTCCGCCTTCATGCATGCCCGTTATTTTCTGATATCTCACGTCGACGCCTTTTTTCCCTGACCCCAAAATCTCGCGACATCAACCCACAAATCCAAGAATCCCTCCTTTCCCCCCTTAAACCTTCCTTTTCCCCCCCAATCTCCCCTCACCTTTCTCCTCGTCAAGATCAAATGCTTCATCTAACTCGTACATAGTGTCCCGACGCCACGTGATCTACTCCATTTCTGGCTTCGCGTGGCTTCTATCAATAGCGTTTGATTAGTCACCCCCCTGCGAGCTATCTCCCCCCTCAATGCATCCATAACTTCGGATCCGATTCCACCATCTCCGATATACTCGACGCCGACGCCGACTCCGGCAACTGTTCATTTACCTCCCGGCCTCCGACCGTTCAATTTTGTCGGACTTTCACCACCTCGAATCTCTTCTCGTCGTCCCCATCTTAAGTCATCAGCCATGAGCGGCCGCCTGGTATCTCAGGCTCGCCTGCCGTTCGTGCGCCGCGCCGCTATCACCGGCGAGCGGCAGTTTCACGCCCACCACCGCATTCCGTCGTCCGGCCTTCTCCGAACCGATGCCTCTGTCCGCGCTACCCGTCGCCGCTTGTGGTATCCCGGGAACTCCTTTCACAATGCCGTTATCGTGCGGAATGCCTCGTTTGCCCGTCTCATCCCGCGGCTGGTGATTAAGTTTGCCCGGGTCCCCGCCATGTTCGGAGGTCTGGCTATCGGCGCGTTTGCCTGGGTGCAGTACCAAGCCAACCGTGAGTTCCTGCCTGCCATTCCTTCCGGCTACCTCCCTCTGTTTATATATCCATTGTGGAAGCTCGGTATATCGCGTAGTGTCTTATCAGCAGGACTAACTTTTTCACAGAGGCAAGCACTTACGCGAAGGAACTCTTCTCGTCCACTTTCGACTGGGGCACCGAAACCGCGAATACGCTCTTCAACGGAGTCACAGATGTGGCTAGCCAGACTCGCCAGGGCTGGATAAACACCAAGGAACGACTGCCCGACTGGGCCCAGCAACTCTTCCGAATCCAAGAATCCATCGGGACGGGCGGCGATGGTTCTGAGGGAGGCGGCGACGGCAAAGAGCCCAAACAAAGCCGCGCTGTACCTGCCGCCGCCGCTGCCGCTGCCGCCTCGACTCTGTATGCCGGCGATGACGAAGACGCCGATGAATCCCAGAAGAACCCCGACTCCATTGCCCGAGACGACCAGATGATGGTCCTGACCAAGAAGATGATTGAGATCCGGAACATCCTGCAAAAGGTCGGCCAGTCCAGCGCCCTTACCCTTCCCTCGATCGTTGTCATCGGCTCGCAGTCATCCGGCAAGAGCTCTGTTCTCGAAGCCATTGTTGGTCACGAGTTCCTCCCAAAGGGCTCCAACATGGTTACCCGCCGCCCCATTGAGCTCACCCTCGTCAACACCCCCGAGTCCGATGCCGAGTTTGGCGAATTCCCCGATCTCGGCCTCCGCCGTGTCACCGACTTCTCTTCCATCCAGCGCACTCTTACCGAACTCAACCTTGCCGTGCCTGATGCCGAATGCGTTTCCGACGACCCCATCCACCTGACCATCTACTCCCCCAACGTCCCCGATCTATCGTTGATCGATCTTCCTGGGTACATCCAGGTTGTCGGCCACAACCAACCACTCGAGCTCAAGCAGAAGATCACCGAACTGTGCGACAAGTACATCCAGGCCCCGAACGTTATTCTGGCCATCTCCGCCGCCGACGTTGATTTGGCCAATTCCACTGCCCTTCGCGCCAGCCGTAGAGTCGATCCGCGCGGTGAGCGTACCATTGGCGTTGTCACCAAGATGGATCTCGTCGATGCCTCGCGCGGCGCTGCCATCCTCGATGACAAGCAGTACCCCCTCCGCCTGGGCTATGTGGGCGTTGTCTCCAAGGCTCCCCAGACGATGGGTCTCTTCAAGAAGGGCCCCGTGAACCTGATGGCCGCCATTACCAAGAACGAGTCCAATTTCTTCTCCGCCCACCCTCTCGAATTTGGCCCTGACTCCGGCAACAGCGTTGGAACTGTGATTCTACGGAAGAAGCTGATGTCCGTGTTGGAGCAGACCATGTCGTCTAGCCTGTCAACCACCAGCGATGCTATTCGCCAGGAACTTGAAGAGGCCACCTACGAGTTCAAGGTGCAGTACAACGATAGACCGCTATCGGCCGAATCTTACCTGGCCGAGAGTCTTGATTCGTTCAAGCACTCCTTCAAGCAGTTCACCGATGAGTTTGGCCGTCCACAGATGCTCAACCTCCTGAAGAACGAACTTGATCAAAAGGTGCTCGATCTGTTGGCTGCCCGCTACTGGAACAAGCCCATTCCGGACCTGGCCCCGGCTCGCCCCGAACCCGACAACATTGCCGACCTGCCCAAGGCTGATGCCGACTCGCTGTACTGGCACCGCCAGTTGGACGCGTCGGTGTCGTCTCTTACGAAACTTGGCATTGGCCGCTTGGCTACCACTGTGGTTGCTCAGAGCATCCAGGCTCGCATCGACCAACTGATTGGAGCGTCGACCTTTGTCAACCACCCGTTTGCGCGCCAGGCCATCAACGAAGCTGCGTCAACCATCCTGAACGAGCGCTTCTACAGCACTAGCGACCAGGTGGAGAACTGCATCAAGCCGTACAAGTTTGAAATTGACATTGAGGAGCGCGAGTGGACCCAGGGTCGTGACCACGCTGCTGGCGTGCTGAAGAAGGAGCTCAATGACTGCGAGGGCGCGCTCAAACAGCTTGAGGCGTCGGTCGGTGGCCGGCGCAAGATGAATGAAGTCATGGGATATGTTGATCGTGCTCGCCGGGGAGATATCGTGGTCGAGGGCGATGGCCGGAGTGGCGCGGGAGGATTTAGTGCGGCATTGCTTGCCAAAGGTTCGTTGTTTCCATTCTCCTTTTGACAATGTTGGGAACCCTGCTAACCCTGATGGCCATTCTCTCTAGCCCGTGAAGCCGTGTTCCTACGGGATCGCGCCGACATCATCAAGATGCGCCTCCTGGCCGTCAAGTCGAAGCAATGCGCAAACATGAAGAACAAGTACTACTGCCCGGAGATCTTCCTGGACACGGTAGCCACTAAGCTTGCGTCGACCGCCGTGCTGTTCCTTAACGTCGAGCTCCTGTCCGAGTTCTACTACAACTTCCCGCGCGAGCTAGATCTGCGACTGGGCCGCCACCTGTCGGATGAGGAAGTCGAGCGGTTCGCCAAGGAGGACCCCAAGATCCGCCGCCACCTTGACGTCATCCGCCGCAAGGAGCTCCTGGAGCTTGTCCTCGGCAAGATTGAGAGCCTCAAGCAGCTTGAGGGCCGTGGTAGTGATCGGACGGATCGCGGCTCCGGAGGCCGGCGTGGGGCCGGATCTGGCCGGAGAGATGGCGAGAAGGAGCGCGGACGATGGGGATTGTTCTAAAGTCTGCTTATCTGCGTTCTCTCCCCTAAGTTCTCACGCCGTGTCTCTCTTGTCTTCTCTTTTCTTACGAGGGATGTTCTTAACTTGCGGTTTCATTTTTGGCTACACAGTCTCTCTCTCTCTCCCACTTCCCTCTCTCTCTCTGTTCTATCTTCCTTACCCCTCACTCTCCCTAGGTTCTTCCCTTGTTCTCTTCTTGTAGTTGGGGCTGGCGTTTCCGGAGTTGTTTTCTGTTTGTATTATTTCATCGGGGTTGAAATAGTTATCGCTAGTTTCCGCCAGCTTTGGGAGATATATTTTCTGAGGGGTGTCTTCCGTTTTGTTCTCTTTTTTCTTCTGCTTACTCTTTCTGCCATAGATATCAACATCGAGGCATCAAAGTCAACTGCCTCTGTCCCTATTCATCTTGTTTCTTCTCCCCACTCCTGTACAGAAATCGATACCCAACCTACCACCTCCGCTCCATAGTGTGATTGCAATGAGCTACTCGAGATACTATATATAGATTTTTATGTTGCTTTGATATTTCGTTCCGTGCAGAGAAAAGAGGATGGTGTGCTGTCTGTATAAAACGTGATTTATGAACATAGGGTATTACCGATGTATCCAAAATGCATCAGTACCAAGCTAAGAACAGGTAAGAGAGATGTGAATAAAGATAACTCTAGAGAGTCCTACACTAATCGGCTATAAAGAAAAAACTCCCCTCTCCCAGCGAAACGCCAAATCATAGACCATCCACCATGGTCTGCAAGGTCACCTCCCACCGCAAGCTGGCCCCGTTTCCGTACCCCTCCCCAAGCCGCGACTGCACAAGCGACGACATCCGAGCACGTAGCCTCGACACGGCATCGTCATCGGTCAACTTGGGCACCCGCAGCCGCAGACTAGCCATGCCGAGCCCGTAGTGCACCTGCCAGAACTGGGCGTCCTCGACCTTGGCGACGGCGGGGTCAGCCGCAATCTCGCGTACCACGGCGGCGACAGCGGGACTGGGCCCGCCGTACGACATGAGAAGCATGCGGGCCTGGGCGAGGGCGAGCCGCAGGCCGAGGGCGAACATGGTGGCGGCGATCGCGGCGCACATCAGCCGGTCCATCCACGCGAAGTATGTGACCGAGAGCAGCGGCAGCACGAGCAGCAGCGCGGAAAAGAGCAGCGTGAGCACGTGGAACGGGTTGGAGATGACGGTCGGCATCGAGGCTAGGTACGACACGCGCATGATGCGCGACACGCGCGCGTGGTTGTGCAGGCCGTAGGCGGAGATCAGCGTGCTGGCGATGGCAGCAAAGCTGGCCCAGTCGACAGCGCCGCCCGACACGCGCATGATCTCCTCGGCCACGTGGTGGTCGTCGTCAGTGGCGGCACCCGAGGCATCGGTATGGGCGTGGACGGCAGCGGCGGCGGCGGCGCCGTGATGGTGGTTGTGCGAGTGGTGCGGCGCATGGCTGCCCAGTGACTCGAGGAAGTGCTTCAAGTTGTGCGAGACCAGATCGAAGCCGCCGAAGATGAGGAACACCGACATGGCGAAGCCGGCCAGCACCTCGGCGCGCTGCAGGCCGAACGGGTGGCGGATGCTGCTGCGCTTCCACACCTCGAAATTGCCCAGCACGTCGACGACCACGCACACGGCGGCGCTGCCGGCGTCGAAGAACACCAGGTGCGACAGGCCCATCAGCGCCAGCGAGCCGTGCGACTCGAAGAACACGAACATGGCCACGGCGAGGTGGCACATGCACCAGTACAGCCGGATGCACTGGTCGTGCGACATGGAGTCGCGGGCTTCGCGCAGCGTCGGCACCGGCAGCGAGGCTGGGAGCACGGGCGGAGGCCGCGGTGGTGGCTCGAGGAAGATCTGATGTTGAGTGGACACGCTGCTGTGCTTATAGGGATGGCCCCGACGTTGGCCGACGGTGGACTGGGTGTATGTTAGCATGTGGGTGCTGCTTCTTGATTGGGGAATCTGTTGATGCGCCGTTTGTACGACGGCGCTTGAGAACGACATGATGCCGGTGGAATGATTTCAGAGAGAAGGCAGAGATAGATGCCCTTTCCAGGAGAAGATCACACAACCAAGCCTAAGGACATTTTTATCTGCTTTTGAAAAGCAAAACAATGAGTGTCTGGCAGACTTGATACGCCGATACCAGCGCCGCCGGAGGGGGACCAGAGAACCACATAGAGTGGCACGGCACACTGGCGGCACAGTCCAGACGATTCTTTTGAGGACACATCACACAAAAAAAGGAACACGGCCGATATGCTATAATCTACAGCATCTGAACTAGGAAGCTCATATACTGCGATATATGTAATATATATGCGGCGACCAATATTTGCGCATCGTTATAGGGCAATATAGAAAAAAACAACAGATCATACGTACCGGCTTCACAGGTGACGTGGAAATGACCTGTGTCTCGAAATTGAACGGGTTGGCCGGCTCGGCGTCGGCGGCACCACCGCCAGCGCTTCCGGCGTCTCGTTTAGCGGTGGCGGCAGACATCTTCGAGGCCGCCGGGCGCATGTATTCGGGGCTGAGGAAGTCTGGGTGTGAGAAGCTAGGAGCCGACGTCGACAGCGGAGACGGCGCACCCGGGCTAACGCTGCGTAATCGGCCGGACACGGACGCGGTGTTGGCGGAGAGAGCCTGAGACCGGCTGTGGCTGTAGTCGTGGTCGGCGGAGTGAGTATGCGAGTGATCGTGGTTGGGATCGTGGTCGTGGTCGTGGTCGTGGTCGTGCACAATAACAACACTGTCCGACATCTCAAACTCGGGCATATCAGGCAAGTCGGGCGACGGGGGATCTCGGGGGGTCCGGGCGGAGTCCGGCAGAACACCAGCCATTGAAAGTCGGCGGAAACCGAGAGTCTGTTGACCTGAGCAATGCGGTGTGTGCGTGGTGGAATGATAGGCACTGAGTTCACTTTCGTATGTACAGGCTGAGAGGGCTGGATCATAGGCGATGATTAGTCTTGAAGCGCATACTGGAGAGGGCTAGAGGAGTGTATTTGGAGCATTGACTCCAATATCAAAAGGCGCTCGAGAGACACACACCCGAAATGAGACTTGAAATCCAGCCGCCGATCACTGGAGAGGTGTTTGGTTGCTATAGAGAACTGTTGATGATCGCAAAGAAGAAGAACAGAGAGACTCCAGGCCCAGAGCAGCAATTGGGAGAGTCTTGGTTTATATATGATATGTATCAACTGATAAGGACTGAACTAGTTGGTAAGAGAAACCGACAGCTTCAAGAGAGAAAAAAACGAGACATTTAAGAACAGTCGCTGACAGCGAGAAATGCGTTTGTGTTTCAATGTTGTTTAGTGGGGGGAAGAGAAGAAGGCCATTTCTTGAAGCTGGTGATAACGCTAAACAAGTTTCCAGCGGCCTAAAAAATATGAAAATAAAGGGACTAAAGCCCCGTTAAAGAAATTGTGGGGTTGCTGTAGCGCGTTGGAATCAAGGTACACGTGCTTACGTGCACTTTTGCGCCTGACTAGAAGTACCGCAGGCGCGGTTCGGTCATTGAATTGGGTAAAATTGAGTAAACGGGGCGTAAATTCAGGGCGCTTGCTGTCAGATGACCTTGCACGTGGAAATTTTGGCGGAGAGACTTCCTGGAGCCAGCACTTCTAGCGCTCAAGTCCCCTAAACGTGGGAATTTCAGGGCCCAGACCCTGCAAAACCCGCTGTAACTCGCCGAGTATGCCCCTGCAGGCCCCTGAAAGCCACCATAGCCAGCGTCTCTCTGTTAGTCAGCGGCTGCATCTAATCACCAGCTAGCCTCCTGTTTGCTGCCGCTTCGCGATTATCACGAGTTTCTCGATCGACGACGACGAAGCCTTTTTTCTTGACTTCTGCATCCCCCCCCATCACTCCACATTCCAAAGCCTTCGCGCTGCTTATTCCGGGTGTCTCACTTTCCCTGTCTCCCTTGCACCGCCGATTAGATGCCCTCTCTCTCTTTATCTCCTCTCTCTCTCTCTTTCGCCGTTATTTCCTCTCCTATTCCGCCGACGTCATGACTTGGAATGCTGAATGAACAAGAGATCGCAATATCACACTTCTTCCTTTCCCGTCTCTCCACACATCGCCTCTGAAAACTTTCTGAATCCGTTGCCGCGATCGCTGGCTTAAGCATAAACACCTGCACACAAGTGTGGACTGCTTCTCACTCACTCACTCTTCGTCCCGCCCGATTTTTACGTCTGAGCCGATCCCTTCGATAGCGTCGATAGCGCCAAAACTTTAATCCCATCCCCGCCGCATAATCTGCCGGGCCATTTTCCGTTTCTTTTCTGCTTCCATGGCTTCCAGCTCTTCTACCGCTGCTGCTTCCGAAGCTCCCATTGCCCCGATTCCACGCTCCTTTTCGTCGTCGAACCTGCTCCTCCGCATCCCGTTTCTTCGATCCTCGCTGTCGTCGTCC
The DNA here is from genome assembly GCA_001510565.1 of Knoxdaviesia proteae. Taxonomy (NCBI): domain Eukaryota; kingdom Fungi; phylum Ascomycota; class Sordariomycetes; order Microascales; family Gondwanamycetaceae; genus Knoxdaviesia; species Knoxdaviesia proteae. The sequence goes on from LNGL01000004.1 coordinate 316,072, forward strand.
GATCTCGCTGCCTCGACCATCCCTCCCTCCGGTTCTCGCTCGACTGCCACCTCTGACCACCCGTCAATACAGCTGATATCACATACAGGCCCTCCAATATCATCCAACTCAAGGCCGCAGCAGTACCGACAATCACAGCAGAAACCGCCCTCCAGCCAGCTGAAAACCCGCGCCCGACGGGGTTCTTTGCGGAAGGTTGCCCTGCTCAGCCGTGGCGTCCAGCGCGAGAAGCGCGAAGCGAAGGCCGCTGCCTTGACTATCGACATTCCACCTCCCCCGAGCCAGCTGGGTTCCCGCGGCTCCCTCTCCGTGGCCAAGGTGGCGCCTTCACGGGCCTCACATGTCGCGGCTGCCCGAAACGGCCGTAACGCCGATGCCGCCGTTGCTAGCGCCGGAGAGGGTCGTTCAAGCACCGACGATGCGTCTCCGTCCTCGGGCATGACCCCCTGGCCGACCCTGGAGGACAGCCTCCCGGATAACATCGACTTTGGCTCCAATTCCGTTGTCGATGCTACCGTGACAAGCTTCTCAGCCTCGACCTCCCCATACTCTGCAGGCAGAGACAAGAAATCTGTCGCTGTTTCATATAAATCTACTACAACCACTACTACAACTACTACTGTCTCAACATCATCCACTTCTACCACCACTGGCATGGCCAGTGACGACGACGCAATGCACATGGCAGGGAGGCCAATATCTTCAAATGGGCGCCAACAGTTCATCCCCCATACCCAACCACACCAGGATAGAAAGCCTGCAGAAGCCGGAAGCATTGTTGGACGTGCTCGTCAAAATAGCCGCCTCCCCCCTCCCTCGTTTCCTGCAACAGCACAGCACTCTGCGCCAGCGGTGCAGAAACCCAAGCCGATATCCGCACAGCCAGCGTTGAGGGGTGCAGTCAGCACCTTATCGGGAAAGATATCGCCCATCTCTGCATCGGTATCATCCTTGAAACCGATGGCTCCCTCGTCCTCGTCCTCGTCAACCATCCTCCCACGGCTGAAGAAAAACCTGCAGGTCAAGGTTCAAGCCGCCCATCAGTACCAAAAGTCGCCGCTATCGTACACCGGCGTCAGCCTCTCCAACTCTCCGGTGGCATCCCCCGACATCGGCTGGGACTACTCGGAGACTGAGTGGTGGGGCTGGATCATCCTGGTGGTGACGTGGTTTGTGTTCGTGGTCGGCATGGGCTCGTGTCTGGGCGTGTGGAGCTGGGCGTGGGACGTCGGAACCACGCCCTACGCACCACCTGAACTCGAGGATGATCCCACTCTGCCAATTGTCGGGTACTATCCAGTGCTGATGATTCTGACCGGAATCATGGCTTGGGTGTGGGTGTTGATTGCCTGGGTGGGCATGAAGTACTTCCGGCACGCAAAGATCAGCGGGGACTGATCTGTCTTTGGCTTTTTTTTTGTTTTCTTGTTTTCAAACTGTTACGTCAACGAGCAGCTTTTCCTGGGTGCATATATATCCTTTTTTCTCATGATATCTCGGAGTCACTGGGCGGCACGAGACGAACGACGTTCGATGGACCTTCCATAGTACAACTACTGCCACCACCACTCTAATACCAACAATGTCTTACTTCCCTCCCCTCTTCCACCCATTCTCCATTCTTGATGCTTGAGCTGTTGATATGTGCGTTGGTTGCACGCGTCTAAAAAATCTGCCGTCCAGTCAATTAGCCGCCGAAAATTCGGACAGGCGAAGGATCATGATCCCGGCCGTGAAAATCGGGAGCAGCCAACCCGGACGATGTGATTTACCGCCGACGTGACCGATTTTATTATTTTCGACTTAGAAAAAAGGCGATTAACCACTCGTTGCCTGACGACTAAGCGCCATGTTTGGCAAGATTTCTGGCGAACCGATTATCTTGGTTTAAGCGCCAATATTCTTTGAAAAATTCCGAAAAAAAAATGATGGACGTACAAGAATTTTTAGCCGACATAGTGTGCATGAGTGTTTGGCCCGCCTCTGCATAGAAAAAACACAAGGCTCGATGCGGGTGACTTGCTCCACGAAGACTGGCTGCCACCTGGGTCAGCCCCCCGGGCAGTACTATCTTCTTCCTCTGTTGATCGGAGCGGCGATGTTTTCATTCTTGCGATCCGGCAGTTGTACTTGAAACTGTGTCTTCCGACGGACTAGACGTGCATTCGGGCGAGAATAGTCCTCTCTTCTCCATGCACCAATCGATCGATTGCAATCTGTTCCGCAAAGTGTCTTTGCCCAACATCAGGAAAAATCCCATGGCCTGGCAGCGGCCACTTGAGAGTTGAGGCCCGGCCACCTGGCCCAGCCGAGATCAAAATTTCTTTTTCTTCTCCAAAAAAGTTCTGTGCAGATAGCCAACACCAGACCCATGGTTCGTCTCCCAGGGGTTGAAATTCCTTGCCGTGGGTGGGGATTCCGCCGAAAAGGCCTTGCGTGGTTCACTAAGAGTGGGGGTGGAGGGCGGACGGGCAGTCAAGGGGCCGAGGCTCATCCCGCACCGCCTAGACACACGGTCAGCCGAACGGGCCTCGCGTATCTGGATGGCTGTCCATCTTTTGACTCGTTACTCAACCCGCCGGGTGACTTGACGCACAATCGGGTCTCCTATTCCGGCATCGTTGGTTCTGGGTTGCGGCAGCGGCTTTACTCTCAATGATGGCCCTTCCGGGCCCTGGCACGGGTGGCGTGCCGTGCCGAGCCGATGCTGCTGAGGCTTGGGGGTGGCCCCGAGTAAACTGGCTTCCGGGAAATTTCTTTTTCTTCGGAGTTCTTTTGCTGATGGGCCCGGGCTATTGTGTACCCAAGCCAGAGTTCTTGGTCCGATGCATATTTCCAGGATATGCAGTCAAACTGTGACTCTGCACTTGAGTTTTAGTGACTAGGCCATCCGGGAGCACGACTGAAGGGGGATCGAGGCTTATATGATATGTTAGACATGATCACACCGATCTGAACCTCAATTAATCTCCAGCCATCTACTCCTGAGATTATACCAACGGCGAGAATCTAGCAGGACATGTTATTGTGGGCTTGATGGAGCTATCGTGGCTGGAGAATGCACAATGAGCTGCCACCAGAACTTCTTATAGACTTGGTGTACAACTTACATAGATACGTTTACAGTCAAGTGTTTTTTGTCATGCTTATATCCATTCCGTGTGATATAACGCACTTCCTGCTGCTGATAGTGTGTGGAGTCTCAAGTGTGAAGAGTTGCACATTTGATGTCTCGAACGACACTGAGAAATGAGAGTCGAGCGGTTTTTGCTGATATGTGACATATAATGTAACACCCATGCTTTCTCGACAATTAAGTCTAATCTACCAGATTTAGCCCAAGCTGATCAAGTCTAACAGTCCACAGGGTGGTGGTGATACTATGATACATTAGGGTTCAGGCAAAGGGTTATCAAATTACTAGGGTTTCGTCGAAAGTGTGGAGCTCCACCGCGATGTCCAAGTTGCCGGAAGATCGACTTTCTTCCTTGCCGTCGTTCAGGACCGGATATTTAAATTTTCATTCAGTTTGCCCACTGTTTTTAGACCAGATGAGAGAAAGGGCATGTCTCGGGGAGTTACATTAGGCTTGATCTCTGCACTTTTCGTCCTNGGGGGGGGGGGGGGGGGGGGGGGACACAAGAGTAAGAGGGATCGACCTCCTACGGTGTCATCTTGTCTTGGTTCATCCACGCTGGGCCGGCATACCTCCACACACGAAAGAGCAGCTTGAGTTGTATACGGAACCTTCAGCTTGGTCAGTCAGGCGTGAATGTCAGACAGACAGTACCTGTTCTCCGCCTGCTGGGTCCGGTCGTGTCGTGCTGGCTTCCCGGGGCCGCCGTACGGGCGAAACATGGAGACAAAAGGAAAAAAAAAAGTCACAGCAGGCCGTTCAGAGCAAGGCTTCTCTTGTTTCTTCCTTTTTTGAAAGAGAGGGGAGGCGAAAAAAAGGTAAAAAAGAAGAGAAGATGCTGAATTCTTTCTTCTTCTCCCTCTATCTCTATCAGCGGTGGAGACTCCACAGTGGGGAGTTTTTTTTATTCTTCTTTTTTTCTTCGCTGGTTGGTCTCTGCTGAAAATGTAATTGCGGTCTCTCCGCTCTTCAGCTGAAGAAATTTTGGGCACGGAGAGGACAGAGCCAGGCTGAGACGGGGTTACGAAGGTTGGATGTGTGGTGTGCATTAACGAGACCTGGCGCCTGAAGCGGCTACGTCTCAAAGTCTTTGGGCAAGCCTTCTTGGAGGCGGCGGTTTTTTCCCCTCTCAAGAACAGGCTGGGCTTGGCATGTAATGCAAGGGAAGCAAGCGTTATTGTTACAGAAAGGGGAGGTTTCCAGTGGCTGGCAGATATGTGTTGTTTATAAGAGTATTTAGGCCTGTGAAGTGAATACAGTACAGTAGAGTGCTGGTAAAATAACGCAGGGGGCATGATGGTTACTAGACCATGCATTTCGGGACTTTCCTCCCCTAACATGTGATATTTGCAATGCTTTAAGAGAAAAGACAGGCAGGGGGAGAATGGGATGGGTGGTGGTGGTTGTATCGGGCCAGTCTGGTGGCCAGGCTTTGGGTGTCGGAGGATCGGGAGGAGGAGGCCAGAACGGGAGGATGGAACCGCCGAGGTTGGTGGTCGGATTGAAGGGGACGTGATACCGGGAAGAGACAGTGGAGAGTCGAGCCTCGAGACTCAACAGAGAGAGCCCAATGATCTATGACGGACGAGACCTCGTCTCCTCATATCCATCACGTCTTTTCTCTCCCCCACGACGAATAACGCAGCGACCATTCACGATCGATGTAATCTCAAGGTAACAATAATGTCATATTCCCCGCCCCTCATCTCTCATGCTTTCAAATCAGGCTCGGACTCCCAGTTCGTCTCACGCACTGATGGGGGGAGTTCCCAACTTTCCTATCATCAATGCCCAAGGCACGCGCCAGAAAGTGGGTTTTGTGCCTCTTGCGTTGTGCCGTTTGACAGCTGGAATTTCCTAGATTTTCGTCTTGCTTTCATCTGACGTGCCGGGAGACCGAGGATGAGTATCATAATGCCCGGGGGGTTTTTTCTTTTCCCCTTTTCATCTCTCTCTCTGTTTCCCTTGTGGTGGTGGTGGTCCCCTTTTTACATCAACCACATCCACGGACCAGAAAAAAAATAGAGGGTTTCGAAGTTCCCGGTCAGCCTGCAACCACAAGCAGTTTCACCAGCGACCTTTGAGGAACCCGCGCCGAAGCCAGCGGATTAGCTGGTACCGCTGTTACAAAACGGGGAAGAAGCGGGTGATTCCCTGGATCAAGAGGCTTGCCACCTCAAAAATACTTGAGCAGAAAGATGCACGGAGAGAGAGGCGAAAAAAAGAATGGGCAATGGGAGATAAACTAAACGGAGTAGAAGGAAAATGGAATCCTTTTTTTCTCCCTCTCTCTTTCTCTAGTCTCTCTGGTTTCTTTCTCTTCCGCCATTTGTGTTGGGGCACAATCTCTTTGAGAGCGCGCGCCACGCGCCTGGCGCCAGCGGTTGCGTTCATTGTACGTGGTGCATGAACCAACGGGTTATCTTTAAGCTGGACGGATGGTATTTATCATCGGCGCAAACGAGAAGTTTCCACAGGGCGCAATTTCCCAGCGGCACCCTATGGTGTTCTCGATTCTCTATTCACTATTCGGTACACTTTACCCATTCACAAGGCGCAAGCAGGAGGACAGTGGTGGTGGCCGCCACCCCCCCGGCTAATCGATGTGCGGTGCTCGGACAAAGGAATAAAGGTTAATCTCACCTGCGCTTCAAGAAGAACAGAATCTGCCGTCCACGACCTGTGCAGCATCTGCACAGCCATGAAAATCGCTCTGAAGACAACCGGTCTATGGTAGTGGTAAGTCGTCCACCGAGCACAGATAGACGTGTACCGTATCTGTGTTTCGTGGCGTCTCGTCTTCCACTGTTCGTCCGGGTCTGTCACTCCTGAAGCTACTCTCAGCAGACTCGAAGGAGTCACACCAGACTGCTTCGATCACGTTTCTGGTTGTGCTGTGCCGTTGGGAACTGACTGACCGACTCCCTTGGCAGAGATGGTCGTAAATTACTCAACTGCAACAGAGGTTTGACAGGCAACAACAATACATCCTGAGAATGAGGACAGTGCAGACCGTGCAGTATTGTCGCTCGACATTCCTTCGCCTGGAGTGCGTGGGTGTGCGTGTTTGCATGGCAAATGAGATTCCATTCCATGCCACCTGCGAACCGTCGGCTACGAGGAGGAGAAATTGCCACAACAGACTGCCCCAAGCTTCCTCCATCGAACAGTCGACGAGGGTGTTTCCTTTTGTATCGTCGGCCCGGTGAGGCGACAGACAGTTAACCTTTACGAGTAAGGAGTAACCACCCTCTCTGGGTGGCCAAATGGGTTAAGCGGATCGCCTATTACCTATATAGTACATAGGTAGTCCTCCGGACCACGAGACAAAAGCGGCCCGTATCAAAATCAACCTTGGTCTGGCCACCACCGCCGTTAGCTTTCTTTTTCCGACTTGCCTTTTCCAGTCTTGTCTTTTTCCCCCGGGCTGTAGGCAAGAAGAGAGGAAAAGAAGGAGATTGAGACACAGAGAGATCAGCCCCAAAAAGCAAGGCTCCCCCCCAAAGACAGGTCCAGCTGGAATGTGTTACTTGGGGCCGATCTATTGTTGGGACATGCAACTACTGCATGTACAGTAGTATGCTCTCGTACTTCTTCAGCTGAGGGCATTCGGCGGCCCAGTGGCAATTCAAGTGCAAATCAAAAAAGCAAACAAACGGAACGAGGGAGAGGGCCGTCTATTCTGGGCTCTCTTTCTCTCTCTGTCTCTCTCTGCATGCGAGTCTTAATCCTTTTTTTCTGATTGTCTTGCCTTTTTCCCCTACCCCTTGCATATGCTCTTTTTCCTGATTGCTGCATGGAATCAGGGATCGACCTGCCAGCCTTTTTCCCTCTCTTATCCGGAACGCTGAAGTCTACAGGTGTGTGCACAGGAACCCTGTTGGATCTGCAGCTTGTGTTCACGGCGACTGGGTGGCGCTTCGGACGCACAGGACGTGTTCCTACATAACATATGCTCCGTGCATGCACGCACAACACGTAGTAATGAGTGTATGGGAGCATGCAATGAACAGTTCCTGCTGGATGCACGCGTCGGGCCAGCCTTGCTGTCTCTGGAGGTATCCTGATTCTAGTGGCGATGGATGCATGGACACATTCGTTGGGTGCCTGGTTCGCACAAACAAGAGAAATGGAAACACAGGCTGGACGCAAAGGAGGACTGATCAACCAGCTAAAAACACGAACCCCCCCCCTCTTCCTATTCACCGCACAAATTATCCACTGGGCATTATCTCGCTCCCCAGTTTTCGAGGGGGGCGGTTTTTTTTTTTTTTGCTGGTTACTGGTTGGCTGGGAAAAAAAAAGAAAAAAAAAAAGAGGACGAGAATCACCCAACCTCTCGGGGGGTTAATGGCACAATGGGCGATGCCACATACAATACGAAACCAAAAAAAAGGCGAGAGAAAAGGAGACCACGGCTAGTGAAAGTGGTGATGGCTTCAACTCCTGATATATGGCTCTGGCTGTTACATACATCATGACTTGCCTGCTTAGAAGGAAGGAAGCCGCCGGCGGCTGGCACAGGCCGGCCATTCGCTCGCCTTTGCTCATCAGGCGCGCCTTTATTTTTATTTTTATTTTTACTTGATTTTTGCTTTTTGCCCAAGTCGACTGACCTGCCTGACAGCTGGCACCAGCCGGCCTCTCAGGGGCGGCGACCCCTAAACTTTCCAGGCATCGCCTACAGCGTGTTTCAGCAGCCAAGACCGCTAAACACGCTGTGGCAATCTTACTGCTACAGCGGCTCAAATCGTCTGTTGAAGCGCTGTGGCCCTTTGCCCCCCCTTTAAGCGGGAACTCTAGGTACATGGCGTGTGATACAACTTTGGCTGCTGACACTTGTACCTCATCCAACACACACACACACACACAAAAAAGAAGAGGCCGGTTGGGCAGGTTGTCGCATGTTGCCTCCATGCACATACGTTTTCCTGTTCTCTCGGATTTCTCTCTTTTTCCCGTTTCCCTTGATTTTTTTCCTCTTCCCCAAATCCCCTTCCCCTTCAATCCATCTCGCTTTCTTTTTTCTTCCCACACCCCGTTGATAATTCTCGTTGGATTTATCATCTCCATCCTCTCTCTTTTGGCCATTGGGTTTTGGTTTTGTTTGATTCATCTTTTTCTCCCCTGGCTGTGCTATCGTTTTTTTGGCTCTCCTTTCCTCTCCCGTCTCCTTTTTGTTACTAACGACCTGTTCCTTTTTTCCCGCCAACTCTTCATCACTAGGTTAGTCCAGTTGCTTATTCTATCTATTTTCATATATCAGATCATCCACGCGATCTGTCTTTTGACATCATCTGTCTTCTCTATCGGGCCATCTCGTGTCTATTCTGCTCGTGTCCTCTACATAAATCCCGAAATGTCGTGGCTGATCGTGTTAACCGCCGGCTATCGGACCTGATATGCTGACAATTGACCTCTTCCTCCTATTCTATAGTTGACCTCCTTCTCTATCTCTCTCCCTCTATCTCTCTCCCTCTCTCTCGATCTGTCCTCGAAACCATCCCCTCCTCCCATTTAGATAATCTAGGCTGCTCTCACTCTCCTAGATTTCGACGACTCCGATTCCTGGCTTCTCTGGCTACAGCCTTGGGCTTGTGACTGGGCCTCCTGATCAATCCTCAAAAATAATCAACCCCCCCTATTCAAGGCATCCACATACTCTCTATGTTGGCGTCTTCCTTTATCTCGTCTTTTAAGTAGACAGACTTCTTAAGAGAGTGATTCTCACTATTCATCTGTATTGCCGTTCCATTCTCCTACTTTTCATGTCCTAAACTGCACCTCCTATATCACTACGAGATATATCCTCGGCCCTCCTACCAGCAATAATACATCTCGAGAGAAATAGACCAGCCTGCTTTCCAGTCTATTTCCTGCTTGTTTTCCTTGGACACATTCTTCTATAATACTCGGGGACGTGTGCTACGCACTTTTTTTGCTCTTGGGTCGAGTCTGCTTGAGCGTTGAGTTGGTGACACTGGCCTGGGCCACTTGGACTTCAGCCCCGACTGTTCGTGCCATCAATTTCTTTTCTCTTTCCGACCCTGGAATATCTCCTGGAGCCTTTCCTGTGGCTCGGTGGTGCTGACGGCATTCGATTTTGTTTTTTCAAATCGTTGTCCGGTTCAGGAGTCCTACCAAAACAGCCTTGACTAGAAATTTCTTGTCAGCATTTCTTCCATCACAGGAACCTTTTCCTTTCTCTTCCTCTTTCCCCCAAACTTCTCCAGTTGCATTCTCCGCAACACCCAACCGCCCACCATGCGAGAAGTCAACTTCAGTATCCCCAATGCCAACAAGGCATCGGTGGGTATCACAACCGCCCTCTACGATCGTCGTGCCCTCGACTGCACTTCTACCCTCCCTCTCATCAACTCTCTCAACCATCTCGTCTATCTCACAACCTCGTCGGCCCGCATACGAGACATCCTCACCGTCGATGGCGGAGTCGAACGCCTGATCTGCATCCTGAAGCAGGGCCGGAGTAAGGACATGATGAGCATGTGGAAATGGAATTTGGCCTTCCAGTGCGTGGTCAACATCGGCGTCCGTGGAACCGAGAACGTCCGAACCCGCGTGGTCGAGGCCGACATGGTGCCGGTCATCGCCACCATCCTCGACAACTACATCAAGTTCATCGACAAGTGCCGCGAGAAGGCCGACGATTCCAAGTCGAAGCAGCTCCAAGACCATCCCCATCGCTCCCGCATGCACGAGTACCGGAGAGGCGTTTCCTCCTTCACCAACCGCTCCTCGCGTGCTGGGGATGCCGAGTCGCGTTCGTTTAGACGACAGGCCGCGCCGCCCTCGCTCAGCTTTGCCGATGCCCGCCTGAATAACAGTGTTCACCAACAGCAGCAGCCGCAGCAACAGCAGACTCAACCCCAGCTTGTCGAGTCTCAGCACTACAACATGCAGTTCATTCCTCTCGGTCCCAATACCACTCCCGCTGGTACCGCCATCACCACTGCTGGGCCCGTCACCCCTTACTACACCGCCCAGCAGCAGCATCAAGCTCAACAGAACCCGCATCAGCCGCAGCGAACGCTTCCGCAGATGTACCCGACTCCGCACGCCGCTGCTTCTGCTCCTTCAGCTGCTGCTGCTATTGCTGCTGCTGCTGCGTCTTCTTCCTCGACTGCCACTGCCAGCCGTTCCACCGCCGCCTCCGCCATGAACTCGCTGAATGCTCATCAACATCACAGCCAACAGTTGCTTCCTCTCCAGCAACAGATCCAGATGTTGCGTGACGTTACGAATACCATCGCCAACATGACCAACAACACTGCCGCTGGCCCGTCATCCTCAGCTGCCGCCTCTTCCGAATTTACCGCCTCCTCCACCGCCGTCGCTGGGCCATCGGCCTCTTCCTCATCCGTCTCGGTCCAGTCCTCTTCGTCGCACCGTCACCACCATCATCATCACCACCACCACCACCATCACCACCACCCGCATCAGAATACTGCCGTCACCGTCCAGCCAATGCTTCAGCCTCCCCACCAGCCTCCGTCGGTGGCCCTGCTGCACCAAAGCATGGGTGGTGCTTCCGCTGTCAGTCATGCTCCTCCCGCTTCGGCCGCCGCCACTGCTGCTGCCGCCGCCGCCGCGACTGCCGCCGCTTCGGCTACCCCGTCTTACCGCCCGGGATACCTCCAGCGCACCCTGGCGTCTCCCTCGCGCCATCCCGTGCACGCCCTGTCGACCATTCTGAATAACGACGGCAACACCACCAACAACAACACTGATGTGTTCAACCGTCCCATGACTGAAACCGACCGTGTTATTTCCATGCTGGCCAACAATACCCAGACTGCGACCGTTCCCCAGGGCCGCCACTCTCATGCCATGAATAACGCCAACGCCACGACTTCCACCGCTTCTGCTGCGAACCAATCCTCTATGACCTCCCGTCCTACCTCTCCCACGACTCCCGTTCCCCCTACCCAGATTAGATCCCCCACCGGCCGGCCCTCGACTACCACCACGATTCTCGCTCCCCCCAACCGTTCCCGTCGGCCCCCTTCCATCCGCCACCAGACCTCGGGCGATTCGGACGACATTTCAAGCGACTCGACTCCCCCGGACCCGTCGCGCGATGTTGACATGTCTGGCGCTACCACCACCATCGGAATCCAGGATATTGCTATGGACGAGGCTGATGGCGTGATTACTGGAACCGCCCTGCAGCTGAACCCCCAAGCCGTTGCCGAGGTCCCAGGTACTGCTGCGTTCAACATGACCCACCGTCCTCCCGTTGATATCAGCCTTGCCCCGGCTGCCGCCGCCGCCCCGGGTCCTACCGCGTTCACCCTAATGCCCATGGCCAACCGGCCTCCCATGGTTGTGCCCCATCACCCTACGCTTCCTTCTTCCGTTTCCCGCGCCATGATCGACCGGTCTATCCTGACCAACCCCCATATCCTGGCCGTGGTTCCCCGTGAGGAGGATGTCCTGATGTCCTTGCAACTCCTTGCCTACGTGTCCAAGTACTGCGCTCTGCGGTCGTATTTCCAGCAGAGCCACTTGGTTCCCAAGCTCCGCGTTGGCAACGAGCTTAAGATGCTCGATGGAGAGACATTCGACCCCACCCCGACCGCCGAGAAGCTCAGCGAGGAGTATCTGCTGCCCGACGACTTCAACATCTTTCCGCTCGTCGAGAAGTTCACCATGCGCCACCACAGCCAGGACATGCAGTACTGGGCGGGAGTGGTCATGCGCAACCTCTGTAGAAAGGACGACACGCGGGGTGGCATTCGTCAGTGTGCGTACTACCAGTGTGGCAAGTGGGAGGAGCAGCCTCGCCAGTTTGCCAAATGCCGCCGCTGTCGCCGCACCAAGTACTGCAGCAAGGAGTGCCAGAAGAGTGCCTGGGCCTTCCACCGCCACTGGTGTGTGCAGGCTTCTCCTTAAGGAGCCTCACCCTCCCTCCATCATCGTCTCAAGGCACTTTTGAGATGGCGAGAACGGACCAAGTTCTCCCTCCTCCTCCCCCTCCGCTCCCGAACTTGAGCAGCAATCAAACCCAACCGGCACTTTGATACAGAGACTCTTGATGCTTTCTTTGTTTTCGTTTTGTTTTCGATACCCCAGCCACCAAGTCTCCGTTCGAGCCATCATAGCCATCCTGCATTGTCTCTGTGCATCTGTTTCTAGTCACGAGCTCTCCTTTCCAGTCTCCTGGTCTCTACATCCTTTTTCTTCTTCTTCTACTCTCTCTCTGCCTTTCCTTTTTCTGGAGAAGTTGTCCCTCCAGTCGAATGTTATCTCATGCTCAAACCCAATCCTTTTCTCTCCTGCTCTTCTCACCTCTATGATGGTTCCCATGATTAGGCAAAATTAATGACCACCCTTTGTATGCTCGGATGTTCAGCTTATAACCTTTTTTCTTTCTTTTGTCCTTTGTCATTGCCTTTCCTATAAAGTCGTCCTGCTTTGTTTTGTACTCACGCTTGGCCAGCCGTTCTTCTGTTTCCTCCTTCTACCTTTTGGTGTTCCATATCTCGTGCTTTCTTCCTGTTTTATCCATTGGAGTCTTGTCCATGTTTTCTTTTGCCCCTCTCGATCATCCTGTCCTCTAAACTTGTTTCTGGGAGCATAAAGTTGCGTGTGTGTTTATTTGGGCATTCTCCAGCATTATATACTTGTTTGTATTGCATGTCATGCTAGTCAGAGACAGACAAGCCTGCTTTTCAACCCCTTCCCCCCCCCTGCGTGTGCTTGTGTCTATGTATATGTGTGTGTCTGTCTGTACATGTCTTGAGGGGTTGATACTTTGAAAACATGATCATCTACTGATCTCACTCTTCCCGAGTCTGCAGAATGTGATTCTCGGTACCCTCATGGTGGTATGGGTGGGTTGTCTGTTTGAAGTTGATTTTCTTTTCCCTGTGGTGCTGTGCTCTTCGGTATATTGCGCTTAGCATGGCCTTCTACACCTACTTGTCCGTGATTATACTGGTGGGTGAGCTGACCTTGATTCTTCAAGGACTTGCGTGGTCATTTGACCGTGAGATCGACCTGTCACAGAGTGAGGATGGTGGCGACTGGGAGGTATCTGGAAATATCATCTATATATCATTGTATACCCTAAGTGTGGTGGCATTTTTATACGTGATATCCTCGTCCTGGTTCTTAGCATCACTTTTACTGTATCATATTTGAGCGTTCACACTCGAACCTTACTATTTATATACTGGACTCTTTTCTTTCCTTTCCCTACAATGATGCGCTTTTGCCGAGTGAGATAACTGTGCAAGCATGGCCGACGAGTTGAGAGAGCTTCAGTTACTCTAAAGGCAAGGTTTTTATTTTGCAAAAAAAAAAAAA